>CM076582.1:1174264752-1174684401 GCA_034641835.2 Pinus albicaulis | reverse complement strand
TGATGAGCAAATTATTGACGAAAAAGATCATGATTTACTAATTATTTCAAAAGGTAATGAAAACTCCATTCCTAAATCTGTTGTTAAATTAGAGGACTTATATGATATTAAGGACAGATTCAAGAAAGTTGTTAATACAAAACTTCAAAGTTCCACTTTGAAGTTTGAATTAGTAAATCTTGGTTCTGATTCTAAACCTCAAAACATTAATTTAGGACTCAATTTAACACCAGAGGAAAGGAGTGCATTCATTAAATTGCTGAACAAATATAAAAAAGTTTTTCTTGGAATTATGATGATCTAAAAACATATGATACTTCGATTATTCAACACACGATTCCAATGCTTCCTGATGTTAAACCTGTTCAACAGAAACTGAGAAAAATCCATCCAAATCTCGAGAGTCAAATCAAATCAGAACTCAATAAACTTTTGAAAGCCAAGATCATTTTTCCAGTCAGACACTCTAATTGGGTTTCCAATATGGTACCTGTAAGGAAGAAGAATGGTGATATAAGAATCTGTATTGATTTTAGAAATATAAACAAAGCATGTTTAAAAGACAATTTCCCATTGCCAACCATGGAACAGATACTTCAAAAGGTAGCTGGTTCTGAACTTATGTCTTTTCTCGATGGGTTTTCAGGGTATAATCAAGTTTTAGTTCACCCAGATGACAGATTGAAGACAACTTTCAGAACAAAATGGGGAACTTATGCTTATCAGAAAATGCCTTTTGGTCTAATAAATGCAGGAGCAACTTTTCAAAGAGCCATGGACATTGCATTTAAAGGTCTGATCAATAAATCTGTTGTTCTTTATCTTGATGACATAACAGTATTTTCAAAAAAGAGAGCCAATCATCTACATGACTTAAAGAAAATTTTTGAAAGATGTAGAAGGTTTGGTATTTCCTTAAATCCAAAGAAATCTTTCTTTGCTTTAGATGAAGGAAAACTCTTAGGATTTGTTGTGTCAAAAGATGGTATATATATTGATCCAAAAAGAGTAAAAGAAATTTCTGATATTTCTTTACCACGTAACAAAAAATCCATGCAATCATTTCTTGGACAGATCAATTTTGTAAAAAGATTCATTCCTGATTTTTCTTTAATTGTTTTACCTATGCAAAATATGATCAAGAAGAATTCAATATTCAAATGGACGCATAAAGAAAAGGAAGCTTTTGATTCAATTAAACAAGCGATCATTAATGCACCAACATTGAATACCCCGGATTTTTCTAAAGATTTTGTTTTGTATACTTTGGCCACTGAAACATCCTATGCAGTCGTTTTGACACAACTCAATGATCAAGAAATTGAAGCACATATTTCTTTCTTTAGCTCAAATCTGCAAGGAGCTGAGCTTAATTATTCCGATGTTGAAAAACAAGCCTTTGCTGTGTTTAAATCAATCAAACATTTCAGACCTTTTCTCTTGAAAACACATACAAAAATCATTGTTCCATTCTCTGCAGTGAGGCAATTATTAATTCAAAAAGAAGTAGGAGAAAAGAGAGCTAACTGGGTAACAGCCTTGCAAGAATATGATATTGATATTAAACCAGCTAAGATTATTAGAGGACAAGGTTTTTGCAGATTATTGGCAGGAGCTCATAACATACCAGAAAATCAAGATTCAAATCAAGATATTCAAGTAAGTCAGATAAGTGTTACAGATTCTGAATCTCAGTATGCTGATCTTATCTATTACTTGAAAAATGGGTATGCTCCTTCTAATCTCAGCTATAAGAGTAAACGTGCTTTAAGGTTAAAAGCTATTAAATATGAGATCATTGATAATGTGTTATTTAGAAAAAATTATGATTCAATTTTATTAAGATGTCTTGAAAAAACTGAAGCTGAAAAGGTTTTGCAGGAACGACATGATGGACTAGCAGGAGGTCATTTTGGAGGTGATACTACAACTCACAAAATAATTCGCGCTGGTTATTACTGGCCTACCCTTTTTAAAGATACACATGATTACGTAAGGAAGTGCCAAATTTGTCAGACTGCAAGTGGAAGACAAAGGAAACCAGCTTTTCCTTTGCAACCAGTAACTATTGAACAACCATTTGAACAATGGGGACTTGATATTATTGGTGAGATAGTACCTCATTCTTCCAAACAACATAAGTACATCCTTACTGCAACTGATTACTTTACAAAATGGGTAGAGGCAATCCCATTGAAGGTAGCCAATTCTGATGCAATTATTGATTTCATAGATCAATTCATCATAATCAGGTTTGGTGTACCTCAAGCTCTTGTTTTTGATAATGCATCTTACTTCTCTGGAAATAGTTTAATTGAATTTGCAGTCAAAAGAGGTTTTAAATTAAAATATTCAGCAAATTATTATCCACAAGGTAATGGTTTGGCTGAATCCACTAACAAAACCTTATCAAAATCATTAAAAGAACCGTTGATCAAAATCAAAAGAATTGGCACAAATCTTTAATCTTTGCGTTATGGGCTGATCGTATCACTGAAAAAGCTTCGATAGGGACTTCACCTTTCAATCTGGTTTATGGAAAAGAAGTTGTGATACCTTCAAATTTAACTCTTCCATCATTAGCCCTAGTGCAGTTTATTGAAGAAAATCCTTCATCATCTATTCAATTGAGATACGATCAAATCCTTAAACTAGAAGAAGATAGGGATAAAGAAAAAATTACTCATGAAAAACATCAACAACTTGTAAAATCTTCTTTTGATGCAAGTTCTACCGGCTCAAAACTTTTATCAATTGGTGATCTCGTTTTGAAATGGGATAAAGCACACGAAGAAAAAGGTAAACATACCAAATTTCAGAAAATGTGGCTTGGACCATTTCAGATCGTTGAGAAGATAGGCTCAAACACATACATACTCCAAGATCTAACAGGTAAGAGAGAACCTCTTCCTGTAAATGGGCTTATCTTAAAGAAATTATTTTCCTAAGGAGGTAACCCCTTCTTAAACTGTACATATTTCTTTATGCAAATTTTGATTGTTTTTGTTGTTACAAATAAAGGTCGTTAATAAGTCCCTGATTGACTGTTTACTATTTAAGAAAATTTCTTCGGAAAAATATTATAAATATTTATTTTATGTAAATAAGAATTTTTAAAGTAAATGATCATGATTTTTGAGTAGTTTAAAATAAGATGTTTAAACTTTGAAAAAATTATTTCAATCATTTACATGATCTTTTGAAATATTGAGGAAAATGTAAAATCATTAGAAGTTTATCAAGCAGAGAAAGGTTATTTGTAAAAGTAAAGTTTTTCAAAATTTTGGAACTCAAAAAACTCTGAAAATTGTCATCCATTGGTTCTTAAGGATAAAACTATTTCACCCCATCCATTTAAGTTGTGATTTTTTAGAATGTAATTCTAAGAAATTATACGAAAAATTTAAGAGATAAGAGGTCTCATTATGAGCCGACTTACTATGTTCATAAGGAATGATAAAACTAACATTAGCAATACTGCATACCAAAATAGGGTAATGGCTTATAAATATAAGACAAGGGGTCTCATCACGAGCCAGCTTGTTCAGTTTAATTATAACTAGTGAATGGCATTGTTATCAACTGGCCACCAAACCAGAACAATGGCTCTTAAAATAAAAAAATAAATAAAAGACAAAAAAACATGAGATAATAAATCTTATGAATTTATCTTTTAAAAGGTCATAATTTTAATTGGATGGGACAATGAATGGTTAATGGTTTAAAGGTAACCCTGTCGAGACTATAAACGTTTGTTGGCAGCAGAGGCAATACCTATGACAATAGAGTATATTATAAAACCAAAACTCGAAGAGATCCACTTACTTTATTATTAACACCAATCAAAGCTTGAGATAACCCAAAATGTTTTTATTTTTTCTTGAGGAACTAGAAAGAAATTATGAAATGATTTTTATTTTTCTTTCATAGTTACATTTTATTTTGAATAATTCTAAGATAAGTTTTCATCATCCTTAAAAAAATTTACTTACTAAAGATAGAATGTTCATTTTATTTTTTCAGAGATAACTGTTTCTTCCAGTGAATCGCCAATTGTTGTGGCTAGCAACAACCTCCCCTTTTTATTTTAATATTAGTAATAATACTAAATAAAATGGGGACCCTTAGTTAAAATCCAAAAAATCAATTAGGATTTGTTTCCTTTAGAAAATAAAACTTTCTATCATAAACCTACAAAAATCCCTTTGAGAGAATATTGCGAAAATATTAAGTTTATGATAGAATTATAATAAAATTGCTCTTGAAACAATATAACGCATCCATAACAAAAATAGTCTATATAAAAAGCATTGATCGCAGATCGCATAGCGCAGAAAACAGAAATGATTAACAAATATCTTTTACGCTCTGATTTATTATGCGCTTTTGCGATTTTGCGCTTTTGCGATGATTTCATTTTGCGATTGTTCGCTTTTTATGATTCTGCGCGTTTGCAATATGTGCTTTTATTATTTTTGCGATATGCGCTTTGCGCTGTTACGCAGTTCCTTCTTTTGCGATAAGTTATGACTGTGATGATTTCATATCGCGATATTGTGACATTGCAATATTGCGATATTGCGCAGCAAATCGCACATCGCAATGTCGCAGATTCACGTAAGCGCGCTATCCCGAGGCAATCTTCCCTTGTGTCAAATCCGTTATGCGCTTTAATGACTATATTAAATGATTGGAGTAATTATTAATGTGAAAAGAGATTGTGTTTAGATTGGAAGTCGTTTCATAATTTAAATATTATATTTCATCCGCGTTCATATTCAAAACAGTCTCGTCACCTTTCTATTATCATTACTCTCATTTATTCGTAAAACGCAGGCACGAAGGAGCAGATCACTATACAAAGCTTCCGCTATACATTATGGGTAAGAAGGAGAAGAGCTCAAGTTCTGAGAACAAAGAAATGGCTTCGCTATACGCACACACCGCCTGTAACAAGGATGCGGGTATATCCACTTGGGAAGGAATGTATAATCTATTAGAGGATGAAAACCCTATGGTGTTGAAAATTGCAGCTACAGCCGGTTCAAAGGATACGTCTGAAGCAACCCTTAGAGACTTGGCTTGCTCATTCCTGCACAGAATTGCAGCAAGGCCAAGGATTCTCCCATATACAGACATGGTGATATGGGTGATGGATAGCACAGATATCTCAGATAGGCAATTCAAGACTCAGTCTGAAGAGCTAATTGGGTCATTCACCATAGAATATGTGAGATTAATGTATAAGCTGCCAAAACCTCAGGCGACTTACAATAGCAAATTCATGGAATATTTTGCCAAAGAACACGCGAATTTGGCAGATTGCACAAAGGAGTGGACTAAAGTAGAACAAGTAAAGAAGAACAAACAAGGTATGTGCGGCACGGGTTCTCTTACTTCTCCTTATTTTTCTTTATTTTAACTGTGTTATGTAGGCTTTGGAAAGCGACATAAATGTGATTTTGCCGAATGACTTCCTTTGTTGAATGCGGCGGGTAATTCTACAATTGTAGTGGGCCAAAATCCTATACGATAATCTCACCACTGCTATTTTTCATTACCGATCTAAACGAAATGTTTCCCAGTGGGTTTATCCGCCTTTTTATTTATCTGCTTATGTCATGGACGCCATCTGCTATGTCTCTAAATTCCCTGTGATGGGATGGAAATGGACTATCCAAGAACCTTTGCCCATTCATGTGTACCATAAAGAACTATGGGAGTCTAAGTTTGTTCCCCATTTTTACCAAATTTGCCATGGAATAATGTTGCCATTATACAGAACGTTGTATAATAAAGATGCCCCGAGGTTATCCTCAGAAACAGAGGTTGATATTCTCCCCGTCGCAAGATGGTTTGGAGAAGAATTGTTCACTTATATTAGGGTTTTTGGAAGTTATGCTTCTCCCCATGTATTACCCCTATATGTTCCAGATAGGCTTGTGGCAGGAAATTGCTTATCAGACACCGCGCGGAGGGATGTGAAAAGATTTAAAAGGATAAGAAAAAGGGTATTTGGCCACAATTTCCCATAAAATGTGGAACATTTTCAGCATCAAATATTAGTGTGCATTTCAAGAGATAGGCAACATTACATCCCTACGAACATTTCAAATTCTCAAGAAGGTTATTTGACCCAAATGATATTGTTAAGAATTTTACCAATGCAATCAAAGTAAGGGAATTTGTCGGGGAACAGGATCTTTTTGATGATATGTTCCAAGCAAGAAATTCATTCAAAGAAGTTTTGAATTCAACTCAAGCTCAGCTATCTCTAGAGGAATTCCAGGAATTCAATCTTTATAGAGAAAGGAGACTAATTCCTATTCCTTTGGATAATCTACGCTTAGAGCATGAAAAGGAGCAAACTCCTAGTGTTAGTCTTAACGGTAGTTCAAGTACAGGTAAATCCAAATCAAAATCTGACAGAGATTCTGAACACTCCAATAATTCTAAAGAAAAGGAAGATAAAATGGAAGAATCCATTAAAGATTCTGCACGATCAAATGAACTTGATCAACAGCAAATTTTGACTCTTCAACAGACAATTCCTCCTCCAACCAGTGTACAGCAGCAACCAGTCACCATTGAGTTAGATAAAGAATGGGAAACCTTTAATCAATTGATTAATGTAGAAGGACAGAATGTACAGACCCCTGTCTAGACAACCAAAGTTTTGAACACAGGAACAAGCAGCACAGTCGCAGTAACAGAGCACATACCAATCACACCCTCCTATGAAATTGTACTTAATGTAGAGGACATTCCTCCTCTGGATGTATTTTATAGCCCAAAATACAAAGCAGTAGTGAAGAGACAGAGAAAAAGGAGAAAAAAAGAAAGTGCAATTGCTACTGAACCAGAACAAGTAGATGTTTTGTGGAAAGATCTTGCCATAAAACCTACTTCTAATCTCACTAAGCTAACTCAAATGACAGGAGCTTATGCTTCTGCAACAATTGATAAAGAAGTTGAGATACAACTTTTGTTGGATGAAAAATAAGAACAGGTGAAGGCTCTGCAACAGGAATTGCAACAGGTACTGGCCAATAAGGAAGCACAATTAAAACTTGAAGAGTTACAACAACAACTTCAAGAAATCCAAGAACGGCATAAGGATGATCCTAAGCTTCCGGAATTCATTTCAGAAACCATTTCTCTGAACAATAAACTACTGCAACAAGAGGAAGTTTTCTGCCAAAAAATCTTGCAATGGAATTCTTTATGCCAAGAGAGCGATAGAATCACAAATCATGTCATAGATTTACGAAATGATTATGATTTGATTAATGACAAGATCAATGATTATCTAGCATGGGTATGCTACGAGAAGAAGGCGGGAAAATTGGTGCCATCATTAACGAACCATAAAGAAATGCTGACCCCAACAATTGGGATGGGGGCATCGAGAAGGGCGAGAAAAGCCTCGCTTTAACATCTACGGTGGTAAACACTCTCAACGATTGTGTAAATGACAATTTAAGCACACCTATGATTTACGAAACTATTATAGGTTATCTCCCACGGGAAAATCCCAATTTGCAAAAAGAATGGAGGCAAAAGGCGAAGAAAGAACGGAAATCATCCAAGAGACGACAAAGATTGAATTGGGACGCATACTGGGCATACTTAGTAAAGCCACACAGTCAGCATAGCATGCTCAATTGTATCATCAATGTTACAGAGAAGATTGCTCCTATGCTTGCCGACTCTGTCTTCTCAGGACAATTGAATTCAGAAGTCGGTCAATCGCATCTTCTCAAAAACATGCTATATGCCTGCAAGATCAAAGATCAAGCTCATAGTTAGATAGATTTAGTTTTAATTTCACTGTATTTTAGCCTACGAAAAGGACGGTCATTGAACCGAATCCTTAATTTTTGTAATAAACTATTTTTAGAGTTAGTTAAAGTAGTATTTAAACCCCTCTAATGCAGAGAGAGAAGGGTCCTAGATCTTAATACTGTGAGACTAGGAGATTGCATTTATGTACTCCATTGTCTTATATATTTTTTGAAAAGGATCACATCTGGTGATTTTTATGCAAAATTATCTTTGAAGTGTTGCATTTCTGTACCTTTAGAATTCGATTTTGCATTATAATTGTTGGATAGAGTATCAGATTGCATCTGGAAGTCATCAAGATGAACAAGGTATTTCTATTTGTTTGCTATTGATTTCTGTTGTTGTATGATATTCGTTTTAAGATTGCTATCATTTATATGTATTTGTTCTCACAACGCTCTCTTTTGTATATCATTTCTTAGTATAATTGAAACGTTATTTTTCATAATTACATGTAAATGGTATATAATGATGAATGCAATATGCTATTATAACTCTGTTTAATTTATTAAACAGAGTTACCTTTATTTGTTTCTGCACATTTCAATTTGATTAATAATACATTTTCATGGTTATTGTTGGATTGAAACAACCTTAAGTTGTATTCACATGTTATTACCTGGGTTAATATTAGAATTTCTTTATCAGTATTTAGCTTAGATTAGATAGTTTTATTTTAGTTAATTTAGTCCCATTTTCACCCACCCAATCCAATCCATTTAGTTATAAGGAAACTGGTCCTTTAAATCCAGTCGGAGCCACCATACCAAACGGAAAAGGAGTTGTCCTAAGGTCCCGACCGGGTGGTTATCCCCGATGTTTGAAGCAGATATTTTCTAGGCTTCAACAAAACCTTAATGGGAACCTTGTCTACCAATTGCCTAGTTTTCAAGAAAACTCCATGTCCAGTCCCACCAGACAAGTTTTTTTTCATAAAAGAACTCATTTTTCTCTTTATTGTTTTCATTTATTTATTTGTTGCAATAGTAAATTTCATACTATACTGGATAAAATATTTCCTTCTTCAAGTGAAAGAGAACTTCCAATGAAGCCATGTGTGGATCAGGTACAAAGATATATTCATTCTTAGATTTAACATATAAAATTTAGAATGTACATGAGCATGAAAAATCAACACCTTTGAGAGATGTGATGCAAAGAGTATTTGAAGATGAGAATGGTACTTTCAGTGGATGGTGACCTCGAGCCAATGATATATGTAATCCTAGTGGTATTGGCCCATTTATTCATTTGAACCACTCTAAAAGTCCTTCTCGGTTGTGCCAGGAAAACTTGGGTAATTGGTCTTTGGAATGCATACAAGACTTGTTGTTGGGAATGGTGAAAGTTATTCGATCTCAAGTTTAGCTCGATGATCCTGATTAAATTTGGTACATAATTCATCGATTTCCTTGGTAGATAGGCAAGAGGAATCAAGGGATACTTCCAAATACTTTTTTAGTTATGGAGAGATCCATAATTTCCTGAATATGGTCAGCATGAACTCTTCCTGAGAGGTAGATATCCCAACTACTGCTAGGATTTGAGAAAGTACTTCGAGGGAAATTATTCAAGATCTGAATCATTGTTGAATTTATCCTACTATTTCAGGATCCCTATATTTTACCATGGATTAGTACAAATGGGTTCTTACAACACCCCAAAAATGTTTTATCTTTAAAGAGCTTAAAATTCTAATCTAAATGAATTAAAACTAGTTGCAGTAAAATTCACCAAACTTACTTACTTGGACAACCAAAATTTGGAACAACCCAATAATTGTGGATTTGTGGCTCTTCACTCATGTCTTACCATACACTCTTCACCCTTCGATTATCTTGCAACTAAGATCACACAAAAACCTTGTTAAAGAAACTAGGCTCTAATCCCTTTACCACATCTCCAACAAGGACACCAAAAATGTTGGGGAAATTATGTGTTATAATTCCAAAATTAATTATCAATCTGAGGTCATAAGACTTAGAGTCGCAAGCATAGGCAACGTAGGATCAGAGCATCTAATCTAAATTAACATCATCAAATCTAAAGTAGATTCCTATTCCTTTTCTCAAATGAAGTACATAATACAAATAATTGTTGTAAGTAAATCTTAATTTTAAACAAAAATTAATTCGAATGAAAGTAAACTTTAATTAATAGAAATCTGATTATTTATTTAATCTAATTAATATAAACTAGATATCAAATAGAATTGAATTATATATTTAAGAAAATAGAAAACTCAAACAAGACCGGATCTAATTCCTGGGATCACACAAATCAGTAAGCGTTGAAAATTATTCATAGTAATGTGCATGGTGTTGCAATTAAAATTTCATCCTTTTCTCATTGTATTGGATCTAAAATTAATGCAATATGAAGATAAATGTATCTGATCATGTTTATACAAATACGACATTATCATATTCATTAATAAGTAAAGTATAAACTCAATTAATTTTTATGATTTAAAATATTATAATCAATCCTTACATGTCCTTGAATTAAAAGTGACTTTCATAAGGTTATGTGTGATGTAATTATATGAGGAAAATAGTGACATGCCAAAGATCTATACCAATTGAGAAATAAAATCTACCTTGTAATTCATATTTCTAAAAGAGAGCGCAACTTTAAGTACAAAAAAGAAATAATAATCGGAAATCTAAGTAATTACAGTGATAAATAATTAATTCAGCACAATCCTAAGATATACACTAGTTTGAAAGAATTATTTATAGGTTTGGTGAGCCCTTTACACTAATGGAGGAAGTCAAATTAAATCAATTCTATTCAGAAATAAAACACCATAATACTTACAAAGATTAATGTTGTTAGTATGAATATTTTGTCGAAGTGTACGAAAAAAGACCACTTTAGCTATGCATAACTTATAGCCCTAACATCAAATATGGCTACCAATATCTGTAGATCTGCAGTTAGTTGATCAAGACAAGTGCTGCAAAAATCCAGATCTATGCATAAAGAGACATTAAGCAGTAAAAATAAGGTTTTGCTCCATACATCCAATAGACAAGACAAGAACAATATTTTTGAAAGAATTTTTGTATTAAGGGCACCTGCGAGGAAAACAAGAAGGTGTTTCCAATTCTCCTCAATGGGATGGGTTCTTGGAATTCCTCAGCACTTTAGATCTAGCATTTCTCTCTCCTGTTGGTGTAAAAAACTCAGACAAAGATAGAACTCAAAGGGAGCTCACACAACAAATAATGGAAAATATGACAATGATAATGGCTCAAAGTCAGACCAAGAGTATAGATCCAGAGTGATCTAATGCAAAACAAAAGGTGAAGAATGGTAGGAGAAACCCTCCTATTTATAAAAAAATATTGGGTCATTCTAGATCTTGGTGCATGATTAAAATAACATTAACCAAATCTAGATCCACCTTTTATGGAATATTTTATTATATTTGTTGGAGGGAAAAAGTATTTGACTTGGGTCAAATCCCTTTATTTGTGAATAATAAATAAATAAATGATTTATTTATAATTTTAAGGAAGTGGTTGAAAGATAATCAAATAAATAATGACTTATTTAATTATTTATGGGTGATTTAGTCATATTTAACAAGGAATATTATTTAAATAAGATTTAAATAATTATTCCTAGAAAATAATAACATAAATAAAGATTTATCTAATTAATTTCTTTGTTTTGGGTTAAACATGACCAGGAATAATAATTAAATTATTGTTTAATTAATTATTCCTTGAGGAAAATCAAACAAATATAGGTTTGTTTAATATTTTGTTTTGGGGTTTCCTGTTTAGACCATAAACAACCTAATAAATGTGTTTATTAAGTTATTTTACACAGTGAAAGAAATTTTACTTAGGGTAAAATTGGTCTTACATGGTGTACTTGGGTCCATCTAATGATAATAGGTTAGATGACCAAAAAATGGTGTAAAATATTTCCCCCCAGCGTGCGAGTGTTAGGAGGAAATCGTATGACCGAAGTACGTTGTAAGAACTCAATCACCAGACATCAAAAGGGAATTCAGAGAGAGAAATGGAAGGTAGCGTAATGTTCTGAAGAACGAGACCCTGAGGAGACGAGACTTATAGGTGCAACAAGTCTCTTTTTATGAGAGGGTACATGTGCTAAAGGCGGTGGGGGAGGCATACCTATGCCTGTCGAGACAAAGTACAAAAGAATAGTGTGTCCAGTAAACAAGGGACCAAACTATAAAATACATCCAGCATAAACATGAGCCAGATAAAAATATAATGAGGGATCCCACATACATGCTGTGCCTGGGATAACAGCCAAGACTTATACAATAATATCTGAGTACATGAGATACAAATACAACCCAAATGCCCCCTGGGAATGGGGAAGGGCTCGCAAAATATGATTGATACATGCAAGTCAAAGAGGCGCTGCAAGTGGCTAAGGCCGACAACATCAAATATATGGAGCTGCATCGAAGGCTGCAATGAAGAGGTCATCCGGGCATGTGGGGGGCTACCTGCAGGGCCACCCCCTCATGAGGGTTGATACATCTCACACACACCTGGGAATCACCAAGAGCTACTGCTACATCACTGAACCATCAAGTATACGAATCTCGATCATGCTAAAAGGAGCTGGAGCTGAGAAAAAATCAAGTCAAAGGGTAATGAGAAATCCCTTTGCCTGATCCGAGGCACCGAACAAGAGTGGAAGCTGGAACTAAGGTACGCTGCCCTCTAGACCTGTCTTCTGGAATGAATGGCACTGATGTCGATAGAAGGAGGTCCGCCATAGGTGAGGCAATAAGGGATCCTTAACTAAGGAATGAGAGAAAATAGTAGAGCGACTGACAGACTAATACCAATGATGATGATGAAATGGAGGGGACTGAGTAGCGAATGAACGACTTCCCTTGTTAGAGCATAAATGGCATGAATGACATGGCAGCGACCGACACAGTATCATAAGGGATACGAGACAGTGGGACTGACGGCCATAATGTGTGACACAAGAGAGAGACCAAGCAATGAAGGATGGAGGACTATAGCAGGGTACAAAGGGACTCGGGATAGACTCCATGAATGTGATGATGACTCAACTTGGATGCTCTAAACAAGGGCGACTTGATGGTGCTGCCACACAGTAAAGGTCCAATGGGGGGCCATGAAAACATGAGTACAAGATAGTAACTCACGACGAACATCAACACGGGCACGGATAAGTATGGAGGCCAAATGGTGCCCCTAGTATGAGTGTTGCAAGTGAAGAAATTTGATTTTGAGGAGGGTTATGGTTGAGGGGCATAGGTGCCCCCAAGCATGGTGTGGTCATGCCAAAATGTATTTAGAAAAAGGGGAATCTAAACACATTTTAATGATGTGGTGTGCCATTTGTTTTCGTTATGGTTATGCAGTTTGAGAAAGGAAATGGAGGATTACCAATCTATTTTAGTACTGCATATATGAAGCAAATGGACTTTAAGTTTTCAGGTTGGCATACCTTGTGTCACTATCCCAAAGAGAGGATTTGGAGATAATGAATTGATGCTCTCCTAGAAAACCCATAGGTTGGTCAACAACAATGTCTAAGAGATTGGGTTGCTGATGGAAGATGAGGGAACGATAAGGGGTATCATCCCTAGAGTGATCTGAAGTGATATGGGACTCTAGAGGTTCCTCGAAATGTGGAAGAATAATGGTACTAAATTCAACTCGACCAGATACATTAGGAGAGTTTTGGAGAATTTCTTCTCCTGGTCTCTCGAATATGGGTGCCCCCTTACCCAAATATTGGGTTTCAATGTAATGGCCACAAGGTGCATGTGGTTCGAACGCATGGGTTTTATGTAAGGGGGAATAGATAAAGTCAAGGGTGGGGATTTCATCCATAATGTCGTCATCATGATAGAATATGGGGTGACTGGAGGAAGAAAGACCACCTAACGTGGCGAAGCTACCTGACTCATCATCATGAGAAGAGAGGTTCGCATGCGCATCGTCAAAAGGAGTGACGGAAAAGTAAGCAGATAAATGATCTACCGATGTTGAGCCCAGGGTGATCGCTGAAGGAAGGTCAAGTGAAACAACATGGGAGGATTCAGAGGGAATGTTCCCCGAGGGTCTCATGGATGATGATAGGTAGAAAATGGTGGATGAAGGCTCCGTCATCTCGACATCAGGAGGGGGAATGTCAATGGGAGCAGTCATGTCAGGTAGTTCTGCCGAAGAAAAATGCTCAAATAGGGGAGAGGTGGACTCATTGCGCTTGGCCTCGAATTGGTGGACCACGGCTAGAGAGGTGTGGAAGTCCTTGAGGTGGGGACAAAGATGGGTGTAATGGCCATGGAGATCACACAAAGCATAGGGGTGGTTGGTGTGAATATTCTTGGGGTTCTTGATTGCGGTCGCGGAAGGAATAGAGGCTTCCGGGACCTTGGACTCAGGGAACGCGACATTAACCATGGGCTTGAGATGAGGCAAGTCAGGACAGGAATGGGTGGTGTGACCGAAATCATCACACAAAGCACACTGGATGGTATGCTTTGGAGGCTGAGGAGGGGCAGGGTTTGTTGGGGCAGCCTTGTCCTTTGATGCCCCCTTGCGAGCTTTTCCCTTCTTACCCGAAGCGGTCGCAACAGGAGGTGGTTCCTATTGAGGTGACTGAGGCACTGCTGCAGCGGGAGAAGTCCTGGGGACCGGTTGAACCGGGGTCAAAGCAAGATAAGGTTTGGGTTGACCAGGCAAGATTGGGGCTGGAGGGTCAAGGTACCAGACGGGAATCCCAAGGGTTAGGTTAGGAAGAGAGAGGGTGGACATGACAGGTACCGCGTACACTCTTGGTGGGGGAGCTAGGAACGGTATCTGACTAGAGGGGTACTGGCTAGGTGGGACGGCTCCTAAATGGCTAATGCTTGGAGGAACCATTCCAGGAGGATAAAGAGGCTCAGGACTACCAGCTATAGGTAAAGGGCTAGGAGCAGGTTGCGGAGAGCACGGTTGCTGACTAGACGAAGCAGGTTGCTTGAGAGCATCCCGAGACGATTGCATCATGCAAAAATTCGATGAGCTGGGGTCAGAGACAGGAGGAGGAGGAAGACCAGGGAAGGTTCCAAGCAAAGAGGAGTCTTTGTAGATGCCGGGAGAGACACTCTTCAAAACACTCTTCAAAGAATAGACAGTTTGTTGATTGGCTACAGAAGAGTTGGTCGACTCATGGGAGGCCTGAGATTTTGGCTCATGATACGTCAACTGGTCAATGGTGACTATCTTTCCATTATGAGGAAAAAAAATCTTGCGGTGGACCGCAGATGGCACAGCAGACATAGCATAAGTGTAGCTACTCCCCAAAATAATGTTATAATCAAGAGGGGCGTCAATGACTTCAACGTCAACGCAAACATTCTTGCCCGCAAGAGTGATAGGACAATTACGGAATAAGCCAATGGGCTGGGAGGCATGGCCATCCCACGCACGGAGGGTGATTGTGGAAGGGGCGAATTCAAGAGATCCAAGTTGTTTCCAAACCGAAGCGGACATCACACAGGTGGATGCCCCCTCTTCAATGATGCACCGAGAAACATTAGCGTTTCGGATTTTGACTGGGATTTGGAAGGCTACGGAAGCAAGAAGAGGAGGATGTTCTGATTGATGGGTGTCGAAAACAATCAATTGGTCATCAGCAAGATCTACATCACCCATGGTAGATATTAGATCCTTCTTTTGAGAAGGGGACGACTAGAGGAGTTCCAGTGTTGAAATGACAGCAGAAGATTGTGCCAAATCATCTACGATGCTATATGAATGAGCAGCTCGACTAGAAGCAGTGTTTTGGCATAATGGTCCCTTAGGAATCTGGGTATGAACCTCGACTTGGGGTAGAGGGATATGCAAGGGACCATTGGATGTCAAAAGAGGCTCTGTAGACCCTGAAGAAGGTGACTCGGGGATAGACAGAGTAGGAGGCTTCGGGTACTGATGGGACCGAGTTTGAAGGTTAAGGTCGATGGTTAGATGTGGATCAGAGTTCATCATGAGGATCTGGTAATTGGAGGAACCAGAAGGGGAAGGTTGAGTGGCCACCTGTCTGTCAGGTGGTTGGGTAGCCATGAATCCCTACTATGCATCCACCTACTCTTGAGGGGGCGGTGACTGCTGTTGCAGGGGTTGAGAAGGCCAGGGAGGCGGAGGTGCTAATGCTGGAGGAGCTGGAGCACTAAACTGCAGATACGAATAATAAGGGGGTTAGGTAACAGTATGGTGACCAAGATTTTGGGCCAAAAGAAGAGGCATTCTGTATCCTAGATACGTGCTACCAGGAGGGGAACAAGTGCGGGAGGTGCTGCCCCCTCCCCCAGGAAAACCATAACCCATGGGAGGTTGGGCATATGGATGAGAGAGAGCTCCAACGATACCGTTAGCGGAATGAGGTGCCCCCGGTGCGTTGCCACCACCGGGTCTAGGGAGATCAGGTAGAATGGTATAAACATAACCTGTCTAAGCGTAGATCAGGTCATATTTTAACGCCAGTTGGAGGGTGGCTTCTTTGGTTTGGGGAAAATGCGATGCGACATCTTTCCCGATAGGAGGCAAGAGAGATCTAAGGAACTAGTCCATGTAGACACGGTCTTCGAAGGTAGGGGATTGACATAGGCTCTTTCTTCTTCACCATTTCTGGACATGATCGGATAGGCGGGTCGCAGATGATTGAAAGAAAGAAGTCAAAAGTTCGATACCAATCTCATAACGAAGGGGAAGCTGGAAGTAAGATAAAAAATCCCGGGCAAGAGTTGCAAAGGTGGTATGAGAGGAAGGGGCCTGATCAACATACAAATTAGAAGCCGCACCTGTAAGCGTTCGTTGGAACAACTGAAGACGGACAGAGTCATCGGTAATGGAGGTAGATGAACACCACATGTGGAAAGATTGAACATGATTTGAAGGATCTTCTCCAGTAAGGCCTTCAAACTTTGGGATGTCATAAGGGAGCTTTGTCAGCATAGCAGGCCAACTAGTGTCATGGTGTATAGGGTCATTTATCAACCAATCCAAATCAGGGAGGCTGAGGCCTACCATGAAGGGGAGCAAGGGTGCAGCCAAGGTAGTTCCTATGGCGGTTCCGCTAGTAGCAGTCCCGGCATGAGGGCCGGGATTACCGCTAGCGTTAGGCCCTGGGCCAGACATAGTGAAGGTGACAAGGGGGGAACTGGAAGTAAAAGGAGAACCCAAGGAACCAGAAGAGGATTCGAAGTGCGGACTCGGAGGTGGACTAACTCAACGACGGCGAGAAGGCGTAGGTCGACCGACCGGGAACTGAGGGTGAAGGCCAAGAAGTCTCCGGGATGTGCGCTTTGGGGGCGCAATGATGATAACACAAACACAACACAAGGGGAAGAAGAACAACCAA
This sequence comes from Pinus albicaulis, assembly GCA_034641835.2. Classification (NCBI taxonomy): domain Eukaryota; kingdom Viridiplantae; phylum Streptophyta; class Pinopsida; order Pinales; family Pinaceae; genus Pinus; species Pinus albicaulis. Next base: position 1,174,667,175 of record CM076582.1, on the reverse strand, counting down.
CAAGGGCGGGGAGGTGCAGAATCAAGTGATTACAATGTCGAAAAAAGGGTAGAAAAGTTGTAGTGTCAATTGATTTTACAATGTTTTAAAGTCTTTGCCTGGTGGTGTTAACCAGGCTCTTCTTCGCTTAGGGTGAGTTTGTGGCGTGCGTTAATTTTAATTTTTAAACCCAGACGTTTTGAGACTAAAATAAAAAGTGTGTTGTGTAACTAAAAATAAATCTGCGGAGAACAATATATAATGCTGAAATAACAGAAAATTAACAGCTAACAATGCAACGATCTAACCCAAAAAGGAAGGTCTCTCAAAACTAGTCTAAAAGAGGGAAAAAATCTAGTCAAAACACACTAAAAAAGAGGCCAAAAGATCTAAGGTCGGGAGGGACAAGGATCTAAAGGAGAAATCTGCTGAAAAGAGGTGCCGAACACAGCCAAGAGGCAGAGGCAAGGTGGCTGTAAAAAAGGAGGAAATCAGCCAAAAGCAGAAGGGACAAGGAGGAGGCCCTAAAGGTAGATCCAAAACAAAACTTCAGGAGGTGATTTGAAAGGGAGAAGAGCTGATTAAAAGGGATCTAAAAAGGAGGTATCAGATCTGAAAAAAGGGAAGGCTGAAAATCTGAAAAATCAGACACCTGAAACAGCTAAAACTCTTCCACCAAAAGTGGAGGGTACTGAAGCCCTACGGGGCTATGTTCCCACTTAGATGAGCAAAACAAATCAGAAACAGGTCTAAACGGGCAGAGACAGAGGCTGGAAAACCCTGACAGAAGCTTCAGAAAAAACCTAGAAAAATTGCAGAAATATAGCAGAAAAACTGGCAGGTTGCAGGTTCTAACCTGTTTTCTATGCAAGTGGCAGATACTGGGCTGAAAGTGCGACCTGGAGTCCAGGTCGTATTTTCTGGGCTGAAAAGTGCGACCTGAAGCTCCGGGTGTCCCGGTGGCAGATTTCTGAAAAATTTGTCGTCTCAGGTGCGGCTGATGTCTGTCACCTACGCAATAGGGCCAGAAACACGCGGAAGTTAGAAATTTTAATGTTTTAGGGTTTTATAGGTGAAAAACAACATAAAAATAGGAAAAACAAAAAGCTGAAAAGAAACCCTAGGGTCTGAAGTAGCTGGATATGCAGGAATATGAAAAACGACAGCGGTCGTAATTGAAAACCCGTGTGGAGTCGCCAGTTATTAGTATGAATCTTTTGTCGAAGTGTACGAAAAAAGACCACTTTAGCTACGCATAACTTATGGCCCTAACATCAAATATGGCTGCCAATATCTTCAGATCTGCAGTTAGTTCATCAAGACAAGTGCTGTAAAAATCCAGATCTATGCATAAAGAGACATTAAGCAGTAAAAATAAGGTTTTGCTCCATACATCCAATAGACAAGACAAGAACAATATTTTTGAAAGAATTTCTGTATTAAGGGAACCTGGGAGGAAAACAAGAAGGTGTTTCCAATTCTCCTCAATAGGATGGGTTCTTGGAAGTCCTCAGCACTTCAGATCTAGCATTTCTCTCTCCTGTTGGTGTAGAAAACCCATACAAAGATAGAAATCAAAGGGAGCTCACACAGCAAATAATGGAAAATATGACAATGATAATGGCTCAAAGTCAGACCAAGAGTATAGATAGAGAGTGATCTAATAGGCAACAAAAGGTGAAGAATTGTAGGAGAAACCCTCCTATTTATAACAAAATATTGGGTCATTCTAGATCTTGGTGCATGATTAAAATAACATTAACCAAATCTAGATCCACCTTTTATGGAATATTTTATTACATTTGTTGGAGGGAAAAGGTATTTGACTTGGGTCAAATCCCTTTATTTGTGAATAATAAATAAATAAATGATTTATTTATCATTTTAAGGAAGTGGTTGAAGGATAATCAAATAAATATTGATTTATTTAATTATTTATGGGTGATTTAGTCATATTTAACAAGGAATATTATTTAAATAAGATTTAAATAATTATTCCTAGAAAATAATAAGATAGATAAAGATTTATCTAATTAATTTCTTTGTTTTGGGTTAAACATGACCGGGAATAATAATTAAATTATTGTTTAATTAATTATTCCTTGAGGAAAATCAAACAAATATAGGTTTGTTTAATATTTCCTTTTGGGGTTTCCTGTTTAGACCATAAAAAACCTAATAAATGTGTTTTATTAAGTTATTTTACATAGTGAAAGCAATTTTACTTAGGGTAAAATTGGTCTTAAATGGTGTACTTGGGTCCATCTAATGATAATAGGTTAGATGACCAAAAAATGGTGTAAAAAATGTCAAATAAAAATGATGTATTAATGGCTCTAGTATTTACAAGACTTATGACTATGCTAAGAGATGTCCTTTTGAAGAAAATAAAGGATTCTACAAGAAAAAAAGTCATTACTCCAAATAAAAAAATAGTTCTTTAGGAAGATATCGGATGGGTGCTCTAAGATTTTTCTCACTTAGGGTTTCTAAAGGGCTCGGCGATCAGGGATGACGCAACAAGGTGGGGTCTGTGAAACGCACTATAGAATCGCGATCCTGCAGAAGACTGATTATTTCATCCATAAGTTAGGGTTAGTTCTAGAACTTCCTACTCCTCCTATGAAGGCCTCCTGATATTCGCTAATCTCCTACTGCCACTCACTATCGCTCCTTCCAATGGCTCATGCCATACTACACCCATCGATCGATCTGCATCGTATGCCATGGAGGATGAGATGCTAGATTATTCCCCAGACCCATTGGAGGGCCTGCCGATCTAGACCACTCCACGACACTCCCCGTCTTTTTCGTCCGTGCTGGCACATCCTGCATATTCAATTTTTCCAGATGGATCTAGGGATTCCACCTAACGTCTTCTTTCTCTGGAGGCATGTTCTTCTCTAGCTTTTCACTTTTATTCACCACCATCTTCATTGTAATAGTGCTAACCCCCCACCCTTTCCTGAATTTGATCCGGTGCCATCTGTGCCACTATCCCCTACATCTTAGCACTTTTTGACATCCCTCCTATTCCCACAGTCCTCAGACCCTCCCTGATATATCCCCTCCTCCCAGGATCCTATTCCTCAGCTACCTGATTCTACCAAACCTTTGCAACTGACGCTGTGCCCCCCTCCATCTAGATGTTTCACAGGCACTCTCCCCATTGATCTTCCCTCATGTTCATTTGGGTCAATAGAAGAACCGACCTTGGATTCGGTAGAGGATCAACCCTCCCTTTGAATTCAATTGTGACCATCCAGGAAGACGAGATGTGCTAAGGAAGGTAACAAGGGCATCGACCTTGTGTTGAAGGACCAACACAAGATGGGCGATGTACTTGATACGACAGAGAAAGTTTTGGTCGGACACGTTTAGGGATGGAAATAAAGCATAGAGCAAATTTTTCTATGGACTATGGAGATCTAGGGATATTTTATTGATGCATTACCCTATGTCATCATACTCCCCAGAGGATGGTTTTCACTTAGGTCTAGTCGCTCGGAACACTTACAATGGGTACTTGACCATTACTGGCATATAGAATAAGCTTTGGTCCTATCGAAAATATGGAGCCCTTTATTCAACCCTGAGCGAGAGCACTTGGGTTTTGGAACCATCTAGGTTCATTTACTTGGGGAACCTATGCTCTTCTAGTTGGAGGATACCTTCACACACATTGGCAATGCTCTTGGGTCCTATCTTGATCTCGATAAATCTTACATTCCTACTGGTATCATGACCATGGCTCGGATTTTGGTACTTTTGGACACCAGAGAGGGCTTGGAAGATTCCATTACATTGTGATGGAGGTGTTTACCAGGATCCAACCACTGGATTATGAAGGTGTACCTTACATATGTAGAATATTTCATGAGTTCGGGCATCTCTACAAGGACTATCCACTTATGCAGAAGAAGGCTACATAGTCCCTGCCATTAGAATTTGTTCCTACATTGAATCCACAGGCATAAGCGCCCACTCAGACGAATTCTCAGCATGGTCGCCCCCCTCAGGCCATTGTTCCGATTGAAGCCCCTACTGCTCATCCACCTCGCCCCCTTTCTCTGCGCTTCACCCATTCTAGAGCAGCAACCGCAAAGCTATCTGCAGGTATTACATAACTCCCTTTTTCTACCTCTGATTTTTTTCTTTATCTTCTATTATTCATTCATCAATCCTCTATGTATGTAGGTGTACACTCCCCTGTATTCCCTTTTCCCACTCCTCTCATCCTATCCCCTCATCTGTGACCCCTCCCTCTATACCTTCTCCCACTCCCCCTGTCCCCTATCAGGCCTCATCTGACTCTGCGGGAATCCACTATTATTTTCTCAGATCCCTCTCCAAGCTATTTATATCCCCCCCTACGGATTAGATATCCTACCCCCTCCCAAGAATGGGTTATTTTCACATGGTCATAAATCATATATTTCTAAATCCATTATCTAGGTTGGTCAGGAGGTAACCGATGGAGGTCAACACACTCTTGATTGGTTACTTAGAGCACAAACTGCCCATGCTATTGTTCCCTCATGATTATTCTCTCCTTCAATTACTAATGCCTTGAAAATGAGGCCCAAAAAATTGAACTCCGACGTATATTTGAATCCGCCCCTTGTGACATTATTTTCCTCCAAGAGACACTTGGTCCAAAATTATCAATTTTAAATATTCTTCAAGGCCTGCGTCCTGGATGGGTATTTCATTCCCTGGATTCTCATGGAATATTAGGAAACATTGCATTGGGAATCAATCCTCAGATGATAATCCTCCATAATATATGTGAAGGAGAAGGATATTTGGGGGTCGACATACAATCCATTGATTTTGGATCTCCCTTTCGCATATTCAACTAATCAACTTGCTTTCTGGGATAATTTCCTCAACCTCCCCCTCATTAATCATGACAGGCTCATACTCGTTGGTGACCTCAATTTCTCTCTCGGTCAGGTTGAATCATCAGGAAACTTTTCTCAATTCGATCCCCTATCTGAACAAATTAAGACCCTCATTGAATCACACCAGCTTGTGGACATCTCGTCCCCCAAAATACAACCTACTTGGCACAATAAGAGGTCTGGAAAAGCCTCTGTTTCTAGGCGATTGCATATATTTTTGGTCCATGAGGACATTGTTGCCCATATCCCCAACTATCGGTAGTGGATCAGACATAGGGGATTGTCTGATCACTCTCCCATTTATATGGAACTTGTTGGACACACTCCAAAGCCAAGGGGTCCCTTTAAATTCAATGCTACAAGGCTTGATGATTCATCCTATGTTGAAGCTGTCAGACTGTCCTGGGCTACCAATTTAGTCCCACTGGACCTAGATCCCTCTGCTCCTTTTTCCTACAAGATGAAAGAGGTCAAGAGGCTCACCAAGGTATGGGAAAATGAGAAGCACATCTGGGATGAATAGACTCTACATTCCATTGAAGCGGGACTTTCTACAATGATTTTATCTAACCATCAAGGATTTGAATCAGATGAATCAAAGGTGCGCATCTACTTGCTATAATCAGAGTGCACTAAGATCTTGAAGACCCACGAAGAGACTTGGCACCTCCGAAGTAGGGCCATCTCGCTGAAAGCTGGAGACGAGAACACTAAGTTTTTCCACCACTTTTAAAATGGTTGAAAATCCATCACCACCATATGGTAGTTGGGATATGGAGACAGGAAAAAGGCTAATAATTTCCAAGATCTTACCAACATGGGGGTTTCCCACCTTCAGGATCTATATCGTGTCCCGCCTAAGATTATGCTCCCGGAGATCATTAAAGTGGCTGGCCTTTTCCCTCGATTTGTGGATTTGGATATAGAAGTTGATATTATTTTCCCTATCATAATGAAGGAACTCCCAGACACTCTGAAATGGTTTTATAAGGACAATAACCCTGGTCCAGTTGGATGGCCCATATAATTATACCTTCTCTTCATTGAGATCATGGGGCAGGACATTCTCAATGTGGTGGAACACTCCCGACTGAGTGGGAAATTATAGGATGCCTTCAACTCCACCTTTATTTCCCTCATCCCCAAGGTGGATGCCCCTCACTCATTTTCCGACTATCATCCCATATCCCTTTGTAACTGCATCTATAAGATCATTGCAAAGATCATCGTGAATCGTCTCAGTCCTATTCTATCTTCGCATGTCAGCTGAAAATTTTTCTTTTCTGCACAACCATCAGATCCACAAGGCTATTACTACAGCCTAGGAAGCCTTTCACTCCATCCAGATCCATTATCTCAAGAGAAACAACCTTAAGATCGACCAGGAAAAAGTTTTCGACCGATCTCGCTGGTTGTACAGCTGAATGATCCTGACTCACCTAGGATTCTGCATTATTTTTATTTGATGGATCATGTGTTGCATCACCAATGTTTCATTCAGTTTCCTGATCAATCAATCGACCTCACCTTTCTTCCACTCAGAAATATGCCTTCGACAAGGGTGCCCTCTATCTCCGCTCCTTTTCCTCATCATCATGGAGTCTGTAAGTCGATTGATTTCCCATGAGAAGAGGTTAGGAAGGCTTATGTTTCTTCAGACTAAAAAAGGATACTCTCTCACCCACTTTCTCTTCATTTATGATGTTCTCATATTCCTTAATGACTCTGTGGGGGACATCACCTCCTTCTATTATGTGTTGATCTCTTTCTACACTGCAATAGGCATGACATGTAACCATCAAAAGTATATTCTGACTGTCATTGGATGCAACATTCTAGAATGAACCCTTGCTACAAGACGCTTCCCCTTCACTATCCACAACCTATCTAATGGCCTCAAATATCTCGGATTCCGCATCAAGCCCCTCACCTCCCACATTGCTGATTGGAAATGGCTCATTGCACTACAACATTCAAAAAATTAATTTTTGGATAATAAAGAAGCGAAGAAACATGATCTGAGAAAGAATAAAAAATAGACACACGACACCGTTATTTTTGGACTAAGTCCCCAGAAAAACCCAATGCAGAAAAATCGGTGTAACAATTAAGGGTTTGTATTATTATGAAGTAATTTTGAATAAAATATGGGATACGTTATTCACCATCCACACAGAGAATGTGACTAAAAAATATCTAGTGAGGATAATCTCACACTGACACTTGAAATCATAGCTGAACAAACACTGAGATGATGATACATATGTTGCATCTCTGCAACCTCTACGCAGATCTACGTCACTCTACATGGGCACTGCATCTCATCTTCTTATTGGTTGTTTTGCTAGCTATATTTTGATATCTCATCCCTCTAGTCTCACACACCAAAAATTTGTCACTAGATTTGACTAATCCTCATCTGAATCTCATATCCCATCAAGGTTTTATCCCTACCTCTGCTTGGTACTACGTTACCCATGCATAGCTTGTACACTGCCTCTTCTGCGTACTACTCTATGTCTTCTCTCCTATATATTCCCGGCTTAGGAAATATTTTCAATCAGAAACTATATCTTCCCCTCTCTGTAAGAATAAAATAAATCGAACTTCTGCCTCAACACTTCTCACAAAATCATTTTTATCTCTACACTCTGTCGGTATGTTGTCCAAATGACCCATCAATTCCATCTTCTAATCTTCTTGTTGAGACTTCAACGACCCAGATTAAATGGTTAATTAACAACTAATATTAACTTGACTTGTTGTCCATCTTCTTCTAGAATATTCACATCCTATTTTAATCAATATCCTTTAATTATTTTAATTTCCTAAGTTTAAACATAGGATCCCATTAAAAATAATTAATTATTTTCATAAAACACAATCTGGGTGGAATTTCCCAAAACACTTTTTGGGTTCTTTGGAATACATGTGCCTAAGCCTCCCTGTAAATTTTGAGACATAAAGCACATCTGATGCTACCAAAAATCAAAACTCGCTCTTAGCGAGGAATGTTCTCTAGTAATACATCCTTGTAAATCACTACAATTATCTTGCAATATATCCCTTTACACTGCTGATGTTTGACACTGCTGCCCACAAACACTGCTTTGCTCCATATATGTTGGTCTTGACCCTGCGTACTACTATCAATTTCCATTACACTGCAACTTTGTTGCTTATTGCAACAGAAAAACAATGAAGTACTGAACTAATCGTTTAGTATTATAAATCTTGTACTGAAGATCTAACTGCTACTAATCTCTGTGTTGACCCTCTTAAGCTACTGCGATGCTATTGACTCTGCACCGACCCTATGAAGCTATTGTGTTGCTTGTGATTATGCATTGACACTTTGAAGCTATTGTGCTACTAATGAATCTACGTTGTGCCTTCTTGCACTGCTCTCGACTCTATTTTGCACTGCTCAGATTATGGCGCTCACTAGCCACTACTTTGTCACTTATGCACTCCTCTTCACCAACGGATACATTTCCATCCTGCTACTTCTAATTGTGGGCTCTCGTAGCAAGGTAATGATCTAATAGTTGGACTCGTCAAGGAACCTTACCAACTGGTTTTTGTCAAACTACAACTATAGATAACCCCAATTCTCCCCTCCATATATGTGGGAAATCATCGTGAATTCTTCCTCCTCAATTTTCAAAATTGCAGCCCACGGATCATGCTTCTCATATTTGTCCTTCTTCTTAATAGGACACTGTGTAGTGTAATGTCCCATATGGCCACACCAAAATTATTTAACCTTTCATACATCCTTATTTCACTTGATACTCATGCTGCCCCTTTGATGCAACAGTTTCATTCTCATCCTCCACCTTGGGCTTCATCCCACTACTGTTGCTTCCATCAATATTGCACTTGAGAAAGTATCTCCTCGTCTCTTCCTATTGAACAGCTAACCACATTCCTTCCCAGTCTGAAAAATTATCCCTTCCCAAAATAGTCTTGATAAAGAATTGATATCTTAGACATCTTGAGATTTTGCAAGGAATGGATCAACAAATTCTCCCTTCTCCATATTGGTAGTCTGCATATTTTTCTCCAAGGAAATCTTTTGTTGCTTGGAAGATGCCTGATATAGTGTGGCCAACACATCCCACATTTCCTTTGTAGCCTCTATGCTAGAATTATGTGAGGAAATATGATCCTTCCCCCTATCAATGATCAACTGTATGGATTTTTCCATCTACTTCTTAAAGGTTGTCAATGGTGCTACATTTACAAGTTCAACTATGACACTCTCAATGAAGGCCTTGAGCTCATACTCATATAGAATGAAGGATATAATTTCCTTCTAGATTAAATACTTAGAAACACCCTTCAAACAATCTTGATCACGCAACCCATTGGATGTCATCTCACCCAATCAGTTGTCGAACTACTGCCTCTATCCCTATGTGCAACTGCGTCTACGAACTCCCTGTTGGATAAATCCAAGTAAATAACGATCTCACTGCTTTGGCATGGGAAATTAGAATTTCTTGGGCGAAAAAATCTCTCAGGTCAGAGTTCCCCTAAATGCATCTTATTATACTCTCTTCTAATGCTTTCTACACTAGGAATTGCTGCTGCAAGAAAAAATCATCCCACTAGTTGTTCATATGCATTGAATCTATTGTGTTTCTCCCTTTTCCTCTACTATACTCCAAACTGGAAAATCCTACCTCTCTCTTAGTTCAGTCACAAAGATATTTCCTTAGAGATGTAGCCCTCCTAGCTTGGACTGTGTTGGGGTAATTATATGTGTTATAATTTAAACATTACATTATCAATCTGAGGTCATAAGACTTAGCAGCATAAGCACAGGTAATTTATAGTTAGAGCATCTAATCTAAATTAACATCATGAAATCTAAAATCAATTCCTATTCCTATTCTCAAATTAAGTACATAATACAAATAATTTTTCTAATTAAATCTTCATTTTAATCAAAACTTAGTTCTAATGCAAGTAAAATCTAATTAATAGAAATTTTATTAATATAAATATAAATATTTATTTAATCTAATTTATAGAAATCTGATATCAAATCCAAGCGAATTACATTTTAAATAAAATGGATAATTCAAACAAGACTGAATCTAATTATTGAATCTAATTCTCAAGATCACACAAATGAATCAGAATTGAAACTTATCTCTTAATCATACATAGTTGACACCTTCAATTATACAAAGCTTGAAAACCAAAAGGAAACTTCAATTAATTCTTCTCATAGAGAGCCTTCTATAAAACCAAAGGGAGATATTCTATGATCTATTCCAATGATGATCAAACCATAATTTAAATAAATCTCATGCAAGGAATTGAAATGACTATGCTATGAATAGTTCTTAAACTATCAATTAACCGATCCTTAAATCTACAATATATAATTCAATTTAAATACATCACTCACAAAACAAAGTTGGAAACACTACTTTCAAATTTTTAAATGAAATGCATAATCTCACACCAACTATACTCAATGGAATAATGTTAGGTGCCTATTTACTAGTGTAGTCCCTTATTGTTATTAGTGTAGCCCCCTTATTGTTATTTTCGTACCCCTGGAGTCCCTATATTATTATTATTGTGACCCATAAAACCCCACTATTGTTATTTATATGCCCTTAAATTATTATTTTTAGGTCGGTTAGGATTATATTGTCACCCCATGGACTCCTATATATAGAGAGGAGGCTTTTCCATTTGAATCATCAAATAATTGTTCATTTTTGTAATGTAAAGGAGGTTTCCCCCTGTAAGTGGCTAATTTATAAGGCATTGATCTCTATTTTCTTCCATTTTTAGAGCTCATTTCATAAAATTTGGTATCAAAGCTTTGGATTCTAAGGTTTTGTTGCTTCAAACAGGTCATTGTGGAATTTTCACTATAAGTTATTTTCTACGAATTTTTCATAGCTAAAGAAAAAAACCCATTTGCAAACAAATCCATATGAAGGTCATGTAAAAATTTCGGATCTTGGTTCGCAGTATTGTCGAAGATACGATCTGTCGAAGTTAGGGTTTTTGGAGGCTCCTGAATTTCATCACAAAGAGGTAACCTTTGGAAAATCATCATAACTCTCTCTCTGAGAGTCAAATTGGAATTATGTAAAATGTGGGAAAAATCAGACAGATTTTATTTTACTGTGTATCAATTCCAGAGCCAAAGGAAGAAATAGTGACACGTGGCATGCCATACAAATTGGCTCTATTGAATGAGCCCATAATTAGGTCATTGCGGGAGATTAGGCATAACTTTGCCTTCAAGAATCCAAATTAGGTCAGACTTGTGGCATTGGAAAGAAGATTCTAAGGGCTACTAAAGGACTAAAGACAAAATCTCATGGATCCAAAATTAAAGAGATACATCAGTTTAAATATTTAGCTCCTCAAAAACAAGAAAAAAATGTGTATTGTTTTTGAAATTGCATAATTTTTGTTTGAAAAATCAGTTTGAAGTGATTACAAGGGCGTATTGAACCATAGATATTAGTATTGGGTTCTGAAATGGCCCCTAAAAATAATTCAACACCAATTAAGCCCTTAGAAGGCTTTACTATGACTCATGAAGAGGAATAAATGCAACATGATATATCAAAATTACAAGACCAAGTGCACCAAACTTCACTCTCGCAAAGAGAAAAAAAAAAAGGAATAGAAGTTTTGAAGAAAGGTGTGGAAGCTAAGATGGATTGTTTGAAGAAAGGTGTGGAAGCTAATAAGGATGGTTTGAATAATGTCATGGAAGCTAAGATGGATGGTTTGAAGAATCGCATGGAAGCTATGATGGATGACAACATGGAAGACATGAAAAATGATATAAAAGCAGACATGGAAGGTTTGAAGGAAGGTTTGAAAAAGTTGTTAAAATAAATGATTCATAATGGTGAAAATATAGTACAGGAAACTCATGATGAGAGAAAAATAAATTTTAATTGTGATTCCATAAAATATAATGTTGGATTGAAGACCCACCATATTCCAAATATCGATATGAGGAATTTTGATGGAAAGGATCTCATAACATGGATACTAGAAATATTTTGATCTCCATAATGTGAAAAACACACAAAAGGTATGCATTGCAACTTTACATTTATAATAAAATACATTATTATGGTATCGATGGCTTAGCTCTCGTAAAAAATGGTCACTTGGTCAATTTTTATGGAGGAAATGATAGAAAATTATGAGGATACAAACATAAAAAATTCTTTAGCCAATTAACAAATATCGAACAAAAGGGTTAAATGGCGGAGCACATTGAAGACTTCTAAAAATTGAATATAAGCGTAAGTGATATTCCAGAGGAGCATAGGGTTGATTTCCTCATAGGGACCTTAAAGGATAACATACAACATGAGGTTTGCCTTTGGGAACCTAGTTCATTGGAGAATGAATTAAAGCTAGAAAGAAAAATAGAAAGTAACATTATGGTGAAAAGGAAGCCTACCACTCACATCTATAAAGTTGGAAGTGTTACTACTCATAGACCTCCACAACCTACAAGGTTGACAACACAAAAATTGGAAGACAAAACAGAGAAAGGGATTTTCTACAGTTGTAATCGAAAATACACTAAAGGTCATAAGTGTGTTGAGAAGAAATTATTTTACCTAGATTGTGAAGAGGAGGAATAATTTTAAAAAGAAACTTCAAAAGAAGAGGATATACACCAGGAACCAAACTTAGAGAAAGAAGAAATGAGTCTGACTATATCATGTAATGCATTGGCAGGAATTACCACTCCTCAAACACTCAAGATAGAAGGACATATCAAGAAGAAAAAATTAATAGTGTGGATTGATTCAGGTAGTACCCATAACTTTATTCATTGTAAGGTAGCCAAAGAATTGAATTGCTTCCTATACGCAGCACAAAAACTTCAACTGATAGTTTCAAATGGAGGGACTATAAATTCCTCTGGAAAATGCCATAATATAAAGCTAACCAGAGGGGAATATGTATTGAATATTCTAATGCTTTCCATTCCAATTTGAGGTGTTGATGTTGTACTGGGAGTATAATGGTTACAGTATTTGGGGATGGTAGCTTTTAATTTTCAAGAAATTTTCTTGAATTTGTTTTTTCGGAAGGAAAGGAAGTTGGTTTATGGGGTATCACAGGGAAGGTGGGAAATATAATAAGCTCTAATGTTAGGAAAAAGCTTTGAATAAATAGCAATGAGGCATAATTGCACAATTATGCTCACTATAAGTTCCAACATCAAAATCACCTATTTCTCCATATATCAAAAAATTCTTGGACAATAATTCCAAGGTGTTTGAAACTACAATTGGACTCCCACCTATTCATTATTATGATCATGCTATTTATTTGAATCTATTAAGTGTTCCACCAAATAACAGGCCTTACAGATATCGTTATTTCCAAAAGAGCGAAATTGAACATATGGTTGCAAAAATGTTAGAGGTTGGTATAATTCAACCTAGTCAAAGTTCATTCTCTACTCCAATAGTATTGCTGCACAAGAAGGATGGATCATGGTGCATGTGTCCAGATCATGGAAAATTTTAGGGGCTAATATTCGTGGGTGGGCTAATTTTCCATGGTTTTTCCAAAAAAAGATTTTCCAATTTCCATTTTTTTATAAAAATGATTCGCCCAAATTTTATAATATAAACTTATTTTACGTTAAAAATAACCAACATTATATAGAAAATATACATAATATCATTATAAATTTGAATAATTTTACAAATACATCAATAAAAAATTTATATTTTGCATATTACGGACTAGTGAGATTCGCCAATTTTTTAAACTTCAAGATAATTTTCCATCCTTAAAATTATCCCTGGTCCAGATTATAGGTAGCTCAATAAGCTCAATATTAAATATAAATTTTTTATTCCTATGATTGATGAATTATTGGATTAATTACATGGAAAAAATTATTTTACCAAGTTGGATCTTCGTTCAGGATATCATTAAATTATAATATAGACTAAAGATATTCTGAAAACAACATTTCGAGCTCATGACGGTCATTATGAGTTTTTTGTCATGCCTTTTTTCCTTACCAATGTGCCTTCTAAATTTAAAGGGTTGATGAATTCCATTTTTAAACCCTTCCTTAGAAAATTTGTATTAGTTTTTTTGATGATATACTATTCTAGAGCAGGTCTTGGAAGCATCATGTTCAACATGTTAACAGGGTGCTCAAAATATTGGAGTAGAAAAAATTATATGCAAAAACCTCCAAATATTTCTTTGGAGTACAACAGGTGGAATATCTGGGTCATATTGTATCTCAGGAGGGTATTAAGGTATAACCAAACAAAATTAAATCCATTAAGGGATGGAAATTCCCCACAACCATAAATAAAATGCGAGTATTTCTTGAGTTAACAAGGTATTATTGCATGTTTGTTAATAATTATGGGAGAATAGTAGCACATATAACAAAATTACTGAAGAAATATGAATTTTCATGGACTCCTGAAGAAACTAAGGCATTTTAACATATTAAAGAGGAAATGTGTGTAACACCGGTCTTAGCAACCCCAGACTTCGAAAAAACCTTTAATGTGGAATGTGATGCCTCAAGAAATAGAATTGGTGTTGTTTTAATGAAAGAAGGAAGACCCATTTATTTTGAAAGTCGTCCAATCAAAGGAAAGTATTTACAGAAAACTATATATGAGATGTAAATGTTTGCAATACTATGTGCACTAAAGAAATGGTGACCTTACATAATGGGAAGGCACTTCAAGGTAAAAATTGATCATGATAGTCTTAATTTTTTTTGGAGCAAAGACTATCTTCAGAAGAGAAGAAAAATTTGGTCACAAAGATGTTGGGTTATGACTTTGAAATCATCTACAAAAAAGGGAAGCTAAATTTTGTTTCATATGCACTCTCAAAAAAGGATGAGGAGGTGGAAGCAATTTTTTGTGCCATTTATATTATCAAGCCATATTGGATAAACGAAGAAAATGAGGAATGAAAGAATGATGAAGAAGTGTGGACACTTATTCAAAATTTGCAGCAACATCCAAGTACATCTGATACATTTAGTTGGAAAAATGATTCCTTATGGTACAAATATTTCATATATCTTTGTAAGAATTCTGAAATAAAACAAAATATTCTTTTGGAATCACACACCTCTCCCTTAGGAGGAAACCTGGGATTTTTAAAAACTTACAACAGGGTCAAGAAAGATTTTTTTTTTTGGATGGCCTTAAATCTGATATTCAAAATTTTGTGGCAGAATGTTTGATTTTCCATCAAAATAATGTTGGCACAATTAAGACCCCGAGTCTGCTACAACCTTTACCCATGCCAAGTCAACATTGGGTGAAGGTTTCAATGGATTTTATCACAAGTTTACCTAAACTAGAAGGAAAGAGTGTCATCATGGTGGTAGTTGATAAACTTACGAAGTATTTTTGTGTATTATATCAACCATTTAAAGCAAGTACAGTTGCTACTGCATTTATGGAAACAATTCAAAAGATACATGGAAACCCAAAGATTATTGTAAGCAACAAAGATCCCATTTTCACTAGAAAGTTTTGGACGGAATCATATTCTTGTTTAGGTACTCAACTAGCCCATAGCTCATCTTATCATCCTCAATCCGAAGAGAAAACTGAGATAGTGAACAAATTTTTGGAAGGATATCTTCATTGTTTTTTATCTGATGAACAAACACAATGGGTCAAGTTTTTACCTCTGGCTGAATGGTGGTATAACACTTCCTTCCATAGTGCAGCAAAAATTACCCCATTTATGGCACTTTATGGATATCATTGATCTTCCATCACATCATCTTTACGAGAAAATTGTAATGTTCAAGTAGTGGAAGATCACATCAAGCATCAAAAATAAGTTCTCCAAATCTTAAAGGATAACCTAAATTTGGCACCAAATATAATGAAACAATAGCCATATCAGCATCGCAGTGAGAGAACTTTTGATGTAGGATACTGTGTGTTTTTACGGCTACAACCATACAAACAAATGTACCTTAAGCAAGTTAAGAAGGATAATAAATTATCGCCAAAGTACTATGGCACTCACAAGGTGTTGCAAAATATTGGTACTATGGCATACAAATTGGAGCTTCCTTCTTCTTCTCGAGTGCGCCGAGTTTTCCATGTTTCATGATTAAAGAAGGTTATAGGTGAAAAAATTCCAATTCAAACAATATTTCCAGAATTTGATGAGGAAGGAAAAACCATATTGTAACCTGAAGCAGTCACAAAAACAAGAAATCGACAGCTACTAAATCGATCAATTTCAGTGTATCTCATAAAGTGGAAGAACTTATCCATTGAATATTTCACATGGGAGGATCAGACTTTTATACAGAAGAATCCAAAGCTATTTAAGCGTTGAGGAAAGCACTTTTTGAAGGAGAGGGACATGTTAGGTCCATATATTACTAGTGTAGTCCCTTATTTTTGTTATTGTAGCCCCCTTATTGCTATAGTTGTACCCCTATCGTCCCCATATTGCTATTATTGTGCCCCATAAAATCCCACTATTGTTATTGTTGTGCCCTTAAATATTATTGTTAGTTCAACTAGAATTATATTATGACCCCGTGGACTCCAATATATAGAAAGGAAATTTTTTCATTTGAATCATCCAAGAATTGTTCATTTATGTAATGTAAAGGAGGCTTCCTCCTTGAAGTGGCTGATTTATAAGGATTTGATCTCTCTTTTATTTTATTTTTGGAGTTAGTTTCATAACAAAGAACCTTAATATTATTATGTACTTAACACATAAAATTCATAGTAATGCGCACGGTGTTGTAATTATAATTTCATCCTTTTTGTTGGGAATGTGTTATATTTTTTGGACCCCATTCTAGGTGGGAGGACCCACCTATGGTTTTATGCATGGTTTGCACATGGTTTTGGTGCATGATGGTTTTCAGCCCCTGGTATTTTGTAGATCCGGTCAAGGGAACTACAATTATCTTCTAATCCAGGGTTAATGGATTGGGGTTTATGACTAATTCAACATGTATATATATGTGTTGTAACACTAAAATGAATATAATGAAAAATTAAGCTGGTTTCTCCAATTTTGGATCGAGGGGAAAAATATCTATGTATGTATGTTTTATGTTTTATTCTCTTGCTATTATGTATATTCTGTTCTTAAGAATTTGTTTGCATATAATTTATTTTTAAGGTTGAAACCTACATTTGGTATCAGATTTGTTTCAGCTTAAAGGGGATGCCTTTCCTACTGAGGTGTTTTTTTACTCAGACCTATGGTAGACCCTGTTCAATGGGAGATCTTTAGGATCAATTCTTGTGGCAAAAGAAGATGGTGAGAAATGGAAAGATAGAGATTGAGAATTTCAATGGTCATAGTTTTGAGTTATAGATACTCAATATGGAGGGTCTGTTGGTGGATAAATATTAGTGGATCATGGTAGATCCAGGTACTAAACCAACAACAATGTCAGATGAAGACTGGGTGAAGTTAGATCAGAAGGGAAAGATCACAATATAGTTGTGTATCTCAGATTCGGTATTTTTGAATATATCTCGGGTAGCTACGACGAATAATTTGTTGGTCGAGTTAGGGACTTTGTACAAATCTAAGTCTTTGAAAAATAAATTGTTCTTGTTGAAAAAGTTGTATAACCTGAGGATGAAGGATGGAGACATGGTGACAGATCATCTAAACACCTTCAATATTGTGGTAACATAGTTGTCATCTATTGATATTAAAATATCAGATGAAAATAAGTGTATCAATTTTTTGTTTTCTCTACCAGATTCGTGGGATAATATGGTTATTGCAATAGGTAGCAATACAACTACCTTGAATTTTGATGAAATTGTCTTAGCCTAATTGTCGGAGGAATTGAGAGAGATAAATATGGAGGGTAATAATGGTGATGCCTTATCTTTACAAGGACGGTCCCAGAATAGAAATAAAAATATGTTTTCGAGTGGGAGATTTAAATCTAGAGGGATGTCTGAATCTTCAAGAAAGCTTGTAAAGGTGTGATGGAAATGTAGAAATGAAGGGAACTTCAAAAAGGACTCCATATCTAAATCTCCTGAGAAAGGAAAGGGATTTGATGATGCTCCTTCTGCAGAGGCATAAATCACCTCAGATGAAGGTGGAGATGTGTATTTGGCTTCATCGAATACACATGTAGATCATGAGGCATGGTTAATTGACTCAGGTGCATCCTTTCACTTCACTCCCCATAGGGAGTGGTTCCGCAAGTACGAGAAGTGTGATGGTGGCGATTTCCTCTTATTGGATGATAGGAAGGCGAAAATCGTTAGACTTGGAAAAGTAAAGTTGAAGCTATAAGGTGGAAGGATTAGAACACTTCCTGGTGTTTTGCATATTACTGTATTGTCCATATATCTTATTTTGGTAATAAATATGATGATGTAGGTGTGAAAACATGTAGGGAGCTTGGATTGGAACTCTGTACAAGCTTCAGGGTAGCATTATTATTGATGGGTGCACTAGTTGTGTGGTTCCTGAAAGTGGAGCGGAAATCCTAGTGGTATCTAGAGAAAATACCATGTTATGGCATTGAAGGCTTAGACATATTGGAGAGAAGGGCCTTGCAATACTGTTTGGTAATGGTATGGTAGAAGGTATGTCTAATTTCTCTCTAGTTTTATATTTATGTGAACATTGTGTGTATGGGAAGCGAAATCAGGTGAGTTTTCTTTCTGGTGCTAAGAGGGTGAACAAGATATTAGAGCTTGTGCACAATGATTTGTTTTGAACTATGTCAATTCCATTAATGGGAAATTCTATGTACTGTATTTTATTCATAGATAACTTCTCAAGGAATACATGGATATATTTCTTGAGGAAGAAATCTAAATTCTTTGAAAGATTTAAAGAATTTAAGGCTATGGTGGAAAACCAGACAGAGAAGAAGATAAAGGTGTTGAGGACAGATAATGGTGGAAAGTTTTGCAAGAAGAAATTTGAAGAGTTCTCTAAGAAGTGTGGTATAGCACGACAAAAAACTACTCCATACACACCTCATTAAAACAAAGTTTCAAAAAGAATGAACATAACACTGATGGAAAAGAAAAGAAGCATGCCCAGTCGTACTAGGTTAGGACATAAATTGTGGGCAGAGGCAGTGGAGATTGTATGCTACCCATTTAACAGATCACCTTCATCAGCATTAGAGGACAAGATTCCACATGACGTATGGACAGGTAAGAAACCATGTCTTTCACATCTGAGTGTATTTGGATCTTATGCATATGTATAAGGAACCAAGTTGGATAATAAATCTGAAAGCTTCATCTTTATTGGGTATAAGAATGCTTTAAATGGTTACAAGATTTGGGACCCAGAAACAAGGAAGGTAGTGTACAATTGAGATGTGGTGTTTAGAGAGGTAAAATATGTTGTTAAACATGAATTCCTATAATGTAACCTGAGAATATATAGTTTTAGATAAAGGAGAATGATTTAGACTCTACAACATAACAAGATTCAAAAGAGAAAGAGCCACAAAGTCGAGTTGTCAGAAGAATTGTTTGGGAAAGAAGGAAACCAGAAAGGTATAGTCCATCTGCTTTCTATTAAAATTTTTCTTTAACTATAATTGATGATGATCCCATAACTATCAGGGAGCCAATGGATTCAAAGGATGGAAAACTCTAGAATAGGCCATGGTTGATGAAATGGCATCCTTGCACGAAAATGAGGCATGGGATCTGGTGGAGTTGTTGGCTGGAAGGAAGCCTGTCAAGAGAAAATGGGTGTTTAAGAAGAAGATGAATGTAGAAGGCAAGGTGGAGAAATACAAAGCTTGGTTGGTAGCAAAAGGTTATTCCCATATGCCAGGGATTGGTTTTGGTGATATGTTTTCTCATGTTTCCAAGTTTACTTCTTTTAGATTACCTGTATTTGTTGTTGTTGCATTTGATTTTGAGGTAGAACAAATGGAAGTGAAGAGAACATTTGTTCACGGGGATCTTGATGAGGAGATGTACATGAATAGACCTGAAGGCTTTACTATGAAGGATAAGAAAGAACTGGTATGTAGGTTAAAAAAGTCTTTGTATGGGTTAAAACAGTCACCAATGATGTGGTATAAGAAATTTGATAGGTATATACCGGGACCTGGCTTCACTAGAAGAAAAGAGGATCAATGTGTGTATTTTAAATTAATTGGTGATTGTGTTATTTATTTGATCTTGTATGTGGATGATATGTTGCTAATTGGAAATGACAAATAAATTGTCCAATATTTGACGACCCAATTGTTCTCTAAATTCAACATGAATAATATTGGTGTTGCAAACTATATTTTGGGCATGGAAATTAAGGGAGATCGGGCAAAGAGAAAGCTATGGTTCATCCAGAGGAGGTATGTTGAGACAATATTGCAGAGGTTCAATATGCAGGTTAGTAAATTGGTGAAGGTTCCTATTCTTGTAGGTGTAAAGCTATCTACTGAACAATGCCCCAAGACAAAAGAAGAAGGGGAGGATATGTCTAGTGTTCCATATACAACTGCATTTGGTAGCATGATGTATGCAATGGTTTGTACTAGACCAGACATTGCACATGAAGTGGGAGTATTGAGAAGGTTTATGTCAAAACTAGGGAAGGAGGATTAGATTGTTGTGAAGCGGGTTTTCAGATATTTGTGTGGCATTAGTGATTATGGTTTGTGCTACTATGAAAGGCCAAGATTGGACATAGTTTTGGATATCCTTGGTTTAGTTGATGTAGACTGGGCTAGAGGTCTAGACGAAATAATATTTACAATTGGGTATGTGTTTAGCCTATTTGGAGGTGTAGTCAGTTGGATGAGTAAAATATAGTCTGTAGTAGCTCTTTCAACTACAAAGGCAGAATACATGGCAACCACTAATGCAAGAAAGGAAGCATTTTGGTTGTAGATATTATGTTCAAGTATGGGGTTGGTGCAATGAGCTATAAGGATACACTGTGATAGCCAAACTGAAATTTTCTTGCCTAATAATCGTGCTTATCATTAAACGACAAAGCACATTGATGTTCAATATCACTTTTTGAGAGATATGGCTAAGAATAAAAAGGTGTTGCTGGTAAAGGTGGACAATTTGAATAATTTTTTAGATGCATTGACGAATTCTGTGAGCACTCAAAAGTTCTCCTGGTGTAGACAAATAATGGGTGTTGCAAGGCTAGACTAATGACTAATCTTTCCCATGGCCCCCTGCAGAAAGGAAACAACAAGTGGGAGAATGTTGGGTATGTGTTATATTATTTCCACGAATAATGGAACACATGGGGGGATCACCAGTGGGGTGACAGACACCACTATTTTTTGCGCCGACTCGAACATGAGGGTCACAGGGGGGGCACGAGTGCCCTCTGTCTAGGGGTTCACAGGGGGCGGGCAACGCCCCAAGAAATTTTTTATGGACCCTATTTTAGGTGGGTGAATCCCCCTATGGTTTTTTGCATGGGTTTGCACATGGTTTTATGACATGATGGTTTTTTGCCCCTGGTATTTTGCAGATTCGGTCAAGGGAACTAAAATTATCTTCTAATCTAGGGCTAATGGATTGGGGTTTATGAATGCCTTGACATGTGTGTATATATATATATCTATGTGTGTGTGTGTGTGTGTTTGTTGTAACACTAAAAAGGATATAATGAAAAATCAAGCTCGTAGTCTCGATTTGGGATCCAGGGGAAAAATCTCTGTGTATATATGCTTTATGTTTTGTGCTCTCAGTATTGTTTATTTTCTATTTTTTAAAATCTCTTTGCAGATAATTTCTGTACGGGGTTAAAACCTACACTTTTCTCATTGTATGGGATCTGCAATCAATGGAATTTGAAGCTAAATGTATCTGAAAATGTTTACACAAATATGACAGTATCATATTCAGAAATAACCAAAGTATAAAACCAATTCATTTTTAAGATTTGAAATATCATAATCAATCTTTATGTGTCCTTGAATTAAAAGAGTCTTTCATAAGCTTTTGCATGATGTAATTGTATGAGGGAAACAATGACATGCCTAAGTTCATTCCTTAATGAAATCCCTGCTAGTTTATACTAATTGAGAAACGAAATATACCTTGCAATTCAGATTTATAAAACAGAGCACAAGTTTAAGTACAAAACAGAAATAATCATTTAGAAATCTAAGTAATTACACTGCTAAATAATTAATTAAATGCGATACTAAGATCGACACTAGGCTGCGAGACTTGTTTCCAGCTGTGGAGGGCCCTTTCCACTCCTGGATCAAGTCAAATTAACTCAATGCTATTAAGAAATAAAGCACCATAATACTTAAAAATATTAATGTCAACTCAAAATGATGTATTAACGGTTCGGAATAGAAATTGTATATACATCATCATTGCTTCTCCTATTACTGTAGCTACCTATTACACGCAATTGCTACCATCTACTCCTTTTCTCTACGCTGTCCAAGAAATGACAATACAGGTCGTGACTAAGAATTTTATATGATTTAAAAAGTAAACAAAAAAGTCTCCTGTATTTGTCTCATTCAATTCCATGTCCTCGGAAAATGTTCCCAAAATTAGTTCTTTAATTCCTTTTCCAAGATTCTGGAAATTTGGAAAAATGAATTTTTTTATGAAACTCCCTTAAAGACCCATGCGTAAATTATGAACCAAATAGAATCTTGAGAAATTTTTTCCTATATATATAATTTAATATATTTGTAAAAAACCCATTTTCCCATATTTTCGAAATTCACCTCCAGTTGTATGCAAATTGAGGTCAAACTTGGAAGTTTGAAAACTCTATAGATTTTGAGCAGAGTAGTTGATTTTATTCTAGAGACCCACATGTGCGATCTGGGTGCTATCCAACTTATGGGAAGGTTTTAGAAAATAATTTCATACAATAAATTTCCTATTTTTCCCCGTAATTGTGTCCAGATGTCGAAGCTCCAAATTGGATATTTTTGTAATCTACTTGCAGAAACTAGTTTAATTTACTTGTGGAGAATTTCGACAACGGAACCCTACATCAAATGAACTTAGAAAAACCATCATCAGAAAATCATGGTAAAATCATCCTTAAAACATTAAAAACACAATAAAACTATGATATTTAAGCATGAGATGAAAATGATGGTTTTATGCATAAGTTACAGGAAATAGATATGAATATGGTAGAAAGTGCAAGAATATGATTTATAAATAGTAATGTTAGATGGTGAAAATGAGGGAATTTCTGAGGCCCAACACCCCCCCCCCTCCCCTCCCCCATGCCTATGATTTTTCATCTCCTCATCGAAACAATTTCCTTGCTCATTTATAGATTTAATAACCTCATAAATTTATGTAGGCTTGGTTCTTATGGAGAAAAACTACGTGAATATTTGGAGGTTTTGATTATTGTGGAGCAACACTATTCATATTTTAATTCCATACAATGGAGAGCGATATAATTTAGGACAAACACTAAGTGTATAAGGAAGAGATGAGGTGCATCGTGAATCATGAAGTGACAAAGGAAATGGATAATACAAATTCTTTCATACTCTAAGACCAAGGTTTGTATGTGTTTCTTATTGTTTTGGGCATAAATTACTTCATCTTTTGATTTTTGACTTTGTCACAGCATATTAAATTTCCTCATGTGATGATACCACAGACTTGTGATACAAATGGTAAAATTCCACTATATTAACCAATCAGCAAGAGAAAAGTTCACTCCTTGAAATGCGAAAAAAATAATGAAAATAACATTCCCACATGTTATGAATGCTTATTATGTAGGAAGAGATGGAATTATGGTTTATTATTTTTATTAGTGAACCACTATGCTATAAATTTCATTCGTATGGCCTTATTAGAGAACTTATACATTTTATTATGAAAATGGATTGCAGATGGAGGTGGATGATAGTAGTGATGAGGGATAAAATATATGAAGTGGAAAGTGGTTAACCATCATGTTTCATTTCATTCTTAATGAAATAAAGAATATTAAACCAATTTACCTTAGGTATACCTTTACTTTTATGTGTTGGTGCTACAAGATGTTCTAGAAGATGAAGTGGAGGATGAACTGGAATTGATGTGTACTAATATGTATTTGAGAGGAAGCACTAGAGACGCAATGGATGCCAATTTGGATCTACTGAAGGATGACCTGGAGGATAAAAAATAAGATCAAGATCCCCATCTCCCCCATGCCTAGGGAGTTGCATGTACATAGGCAACCACGAGAAATGACTAAACATACTGTAACCTTTATTAAAATAGATAAACTCTATAAATGAGAAATGGAAATGATGATACATAGATACAAACTTTTTTAAACTTGTTGAAATCTCAGAACACATAGTCTTAAACGACTACACAACATGTGAAATATTTCATATGTGAATAAATTGTGGCGATGTTGAACATAAGAAAGAATCATTGGATTATCGACCATTAAGGATGTCATTAACCAATGTGAGATATCACATCTTTCATGTCAATGGGAATGAAGCCACTAGGTAAATTCTACTAGCCATGAATGGATTTGTCGAAGTTGAATGGACTGTAGAATTCATCCACCAAGAAAATTTTATGTATTTCCTTAGTAGATGACAAGGATACCTCCCATTAACGCATGCAGGCTCCTAGGTATGTTATATAACCCTAACATTGGTCCTAGATAATGTGTTGATGTCGATGTGATAACGCTTATTGGCAGGTGGGCCTTAAGGAATCCCACATCAACCAACTCGAGTACAAACATAATGAATTGAAAGATACATGACTTGAAGATCTCATATAAATTTAAAAACATTAATGGGAACCTTGTCTGCTACTTTCCTAGTTTTCAAACAATGTCCATGTCTAGTTGCACCAGACAATTTGGTTTTCATAAAAGAACTTATTTTTCTCTTTAATATTTTCATTTATTTATTTATTACAATAGTAAATTTCCTACTATAATGGAAAAATTATGTCCTCCTTCAAGTTAAAGATCATTTCCAATGAAGCCATGTGAAAATCAAGTACAAATATATATTCATTCTTAGATTTAACATATAAAATTTAGAATGTACATGAGCATGAAAAATCAACACCTTTGGGAGATGTGATGCAAAGAGAATTTGAAGATGAGAGTGGTAATTTGAGTGGATGGTGACCTAGATCCAAAGCTCGATGTAATCCTGGTGGTATTGGCCCATTTCTTCATTTGAACCACTCTGAAAGTCCTCCTCGGTCGTGCCAGGAAAACTTGGGTAATTTGTCTGTGGAATACATGAAAGGCTTGTTGTTGGGAATGGTGAAAGTTATTCGATCTCAGATTTAGCTCAATGATCCCGATAAAATTTGGTACATAATTCATCGATGTCATTGGTATGTAGGAAAGAGGAATCAAGCGATACTTCCAAATACTTTTTTGGTTGTGGAGAGATCGATAATTTCCTGAATGTGGTCAGGATTAACTCTTCTTGAGAGGCAGATATCCCAACTACTGCTAGGATTTGAGAAAATACTTTGAGGGAAATTATTCAAGCTCTCAGTCATTATTGAATTTCTCCTGCTAGTTCATGATCCCTGTCTCACAACATGGATTAGTAGAAAGGGGTTCTTACAACACCCAAAAAATATTTTATCATTAAAGAGCGTAAAATTCTAATCTAAATGAATTAAAATTAATTGCATTAAAGTTCCCCAAACTTACCTACTTGGACAAAAAAACTTTGAAGCAACCCAACCATTATGGATGTGTTTCTCTTCAATCATGTATTATCGTACACTCTTCGCCCTTTTATTATCCTGCAATTAAGATCACACAAAAAAATTTGTGAAGGAAACTAGGCTCTAATCCCCTTACCACCTCCCCAGCAACGACACCAAAAACGTTGGGGAAATTACATGTGTTATAATTCCAACATTAAATTATCAATTTGATGTCATAAGACATAGAGGCACAAGTGCAAGCAATGCAAGATCTGAGCGTCTAATCTAAATTAACACCATGAAATGTAAAAACTATTCCTATTCCTATTCTCAAATAAAGTACATAATACAAATCATTGTTATAAGTAAATTAATTTTAAACAAAACCTAATTCCAATGCAAGTAAAAATTAATTAAGAGAAATTTAATTATTTATTTAATCTAATTAATATAAATCTATTTTCAAATCCAAGTGAATTATATTTTAAAGAAAATGGACAATTCAAACAAGATTGAATCAAATTTACAGGATCACACAAATCAATAAGAGTTGAGTCTTATCTAATAATCCTATCTAGTTTGCACCTTCAATTCTACTAAGATTGAAAACCAAAAGGAAACTTCAATTAATTCTTCTATTAGAGAGCTTTCTATAAAAAAAAGAGAGATATGCTATGATATATTCCAATGATGATCAAAGCACAATTCAAATAAATCTCATGCAAGGAATTGAAATGTGTATGCTATGAATAGTTATTAAACTATCAATTAATCGATCCATAAACCTGCAATATATAATCCAAACTAAAGACATCACCCACAAAAAAAAGCTGCAAACACTACTTTCAAATTTGTAAATGAAATGCATAATATCACACCAACTGTACTGAATACAAGAACCTTAAATATGTTTCTCTAGTTAACGCAAAATATTCATATTAATGTTCATGGTGTTGTAATTATAATTTCATCCTTTTATCATTGTATTGGATCTACAATCAATGCAATGTGAAGCTAAATGTATTTGAGCATGTTTATACAAATATTACATTATCATATTCATAAATAACCAAAGTATAAACTCAATTCATCTTTATGATTTAAAATATTATAATCAATCCTTACATGTCCTTGAATTAAAAGTGCCTTTCATAAGGTTATGTATGATGTAATTTTATGAGGGAAATAGTGACATGGCAAAGATCATTCCTTAATGAAATACATGCTCATGTATACCAATCCATAAATAAAATCTACCTTGTAATTAATATTTATAAAAGAATGTGCAAGTTTAAGTACAAAAAAGAAATAATAAATAATAAATCTAAGTAATTACAGTGCTAAATAATTAATTAAGCACAGTCCTAAGCTATACACTAGTTTGAAATACTTGTTTCCAAGTGTGGTGATCCCTTTCTACTACTGGATCAAGTCAAATTAAATCAATTCTATTCATAAATGAAACACCATAATACTTACAAGATTAATGTCAAATCAAAATGATGTATTAACGATTCAAAATATAAATGGTGTATACATCATCACTGTTGCTCCTATTATTGTAGCTACCTATTACATGAAATTTATAACCTCTTCTCCTTTTCTTTCATATTTCCATGAACTAAAAATATAGGCCATGGAAAAGATATTTATATGATTTACAAAGTGAATCAACCATTTTCCTTAATTATGGAAAATTGCATATTTTTAACAAAATTGCCTCAATGACATGGGCATATCTCCCTAACCATGGTGAATTTTAGAAAATGTTTTGGAGGGAACCTAATTTTTATATTTTCAACACAAACCTATCTTAGATTTGTCTCATTCAATTCCATATCCTTGGAAAGGATGCCCAAAATTCGTTGTTTGACTCTTTTTGCAAGATTTTAGAATTCTCGAAAAACAGTGGAATCATTAAAGACCCACATGTAACTTTTGAACCAAGGAAAATATTAAGAACTGGATTTAGTTATATATAATGCATTATATTGGTAAAAAAACCCATTTTTGAAGATTTTCCAGATTCACCACCAGTGGCATGCAAATCGAGGTCAAACTTGGGAGTTTGAAAATTGTGCGGATTTTGAGCAGAGTTGTTTATTTTATGCTAGACAGGCACATGTCCAAACTGGGTGAAATCCAATTCATGAAAAGGTGATAGAACATAATTTTTTACAATAACTTTCCTTGGTTTTCCCAGGAAGTGTGATAGGATGTCGAAGCTCCAAATTGGATATTTTCATACTCTACCTTCAACAACTAGTTTAATTGACTTGTGGAGAATTTTGGCAATGGAACCCTACGCAAAATGAACTTAGAAAAACCTTCATCAGTAAATCATGGTAAAATCATCCTTAATACATTAAAAACACATTAAAAATATGATATTTAACCATGACATGAAAAAGATTATTTTAGGCATAAGTTACGAGAAATGGATATGAATATGGTAGCAAGTGCAAGAATATGCTTTATAAACGGTAATGTTAGATGGTGGAAATGAGGGCATTTATCAGACCCAAAAAATTGTGAAACCACTAGGGAAATCGATTTGTTGCTTATGCAGATATTTGATATATTTCTTCCTCTTCAATGTTGGATCCTTTTTTTTAATGTTGTCTTGCTCCTCCTTGATTTCTACACAAGCTTTGATACCATGTGAGAATTCCTAGTCCCTAAATCGTATTGCAACAACTAGAGAGATTTATTCTATTTGTTAATTTCTGAAAAAATTTATTGTTTTCTATGATAAATATTGGAACCTACACACTATAGCCTTCACAAAATTAAATTACAAAAAATAAATAAGTGTGGAAACAAGATTTGATCAAGAATAAATAACAGACACACGATACCATTATTTTTGGAGTATGTCCCCAGAAAAACTGGTGCAATAGCTAAAGGTTTGTATTATTATGCAGTAATTTTGAGTGCAATCTCAGATGCCTTACTAGACATCCACACAGAGAAATTGATAGGTAAAGAGCTAGTGAGGATTACCTTTCACTGGCACTGAAAAATCCTGACTGACCAAACATTGAGCTAATGAGCCCTACGCTACCTCTGTGCAACCTCTACATAGATGTACATCACAACCAAAGGGGCTGCATATTGATCTCTCGCCCCTCTTTTTTGACACCTCGACACTCTAGCGCTAGATATGACTTATCCTTTGCTAAATATTAGATATCCTAAAGGTTGTATCATTACCTCCTCTTTGAAATAATTATCCCCAACGTATCTGTTATTCTGCCTCTTCTACGTACTGCACTCTATCTTCTCTACTAATTATTCCTCGCTCAGGAAATATCTCCGATTGGAAATTATCTTTGCCCCTCTCTGCAAGATCAACTCCATCAAACTTCTCCCTCGGAACTACACATTAAATAATTTTGATCTCTAGACTATGTCGGTGACTTCTCTAAATTCCCCATCAAGTCCTTCTTATAATATTCTTGTGAGACTTCAACAGTTGTGATTAAAAAGTTAATCAATGGCTAAGATTAACTTTACTTGTTCTTCTTCTTTTTTTATAACATTCACACCCTATTTTAGATAATATCATTTAATTATTTTAAATTAGGGTCCCATTAAGAATAATTAATTATTTTTATGAAACAAAATACAGGTGAAATTTCTCAAAATTATTTTTGGGTTCTTTGGAATTCATGTGCCTAATCCTCCCTGAAAATTTTGCGACTTAGATCACATCTGATCCTACCATAAATAAAAAATCACTCTTATTGAGGAATGCTCTCTAGTAATGCATCTTGTTAAAGCACTACACTGATTTTGCAATATCTCCCTCTGTGTTGCTAATGTCGTACAATGCTGCCCACCAACACTACATTGTTGCATCTATGTTGTTTCTTACCCTACGCACTGTTGTAAACTACTACTACACTATAGCTTTGTTGCTTATTGCAACAAAAATACATCTTAGTATTGAACTAAGTGTTAAATATTATTCATCTCATACTGAATATATGAATACTGTTAATCTCTATGTTGACCCTCTACAACTACTGCGAGGTTGTTGACTCTGCATTATTCCTTCCTGCATTGTTGCTAACTCTTCTCTTAACTTATTATCTTCTAGTGCCCATTAGTCACTACACTGTCACTTCTGTGCACTCCTCTGCACAAACTGATACTTGTCCATCATGCTACCTATGATTTTGGGCTCCCATAGCAAAGTAATGATCCAAGAGGGGGAATCCTCAAGGACCCTACAAAACTAAATTTTTTCGAACTATAGTTGTAGATCACCTCAATTCTCCCCTAGAGATATGTCAGAAATCATCATGAGTTCTTCCTTGGAGATCTTCAGAGCTTTATCCTACAGATCATGCTTCTTATCTTTGTCCTTCTTCTTGAGAGGAAACTCTGTAGTGTAATGTCCCATCCTACCACACCGAAAGAATTTAATCTTTGAGAAGTACTTCTTTCACCTCTGTTACTCCTGCTACCCCTTTGATGCAAGGGTTGAATTCTCATCCTCCTCCTTGGGATTCATCCGATTGTTGTTGCTACCATCAAGCTTGCACTTGAGAAAGTCTCTCTTCATCTATTCATGTAGAAGAGCTCCCCACATTCCTTCCTAGTCTAGCAACTTTTCCCTGCCCATGATACTATAAAAATACTAAATATTCATTAGACACAAAATTTAGAGCCAGGATGACCATCTTTGTGGCCTGAGGAGCTACTCCTACAACTGCCAGTTGATCTCAAGCGTCCTGAATTTTTGCAAGGAATTGATCAACGTGTCTACCTTGTGTATCCTTGTATTCTAAATATTTTCCTCCAAGAAAATTTTCTACTACTAGGAAGACCATTGATATAGAGTGGCCAATGTAACTCACGTTTCCTTTGGAGTCCCTATGCTGGAAATATGTGAGACAATATGTTCCTTCACCCCATCGAGAATAAATCGTTTAAATTTTTCCATGATCATTTGAAGGATCTAAATGGTGCTAAATATATAGGTTTAGTTACGGCACTGTCAATGAAGGCCTTGATCTCATGCTCATCTAGAAGGAAGGAGATCAATGCCTTCCATATTGCATAGTATGAGGCACCCTCCAACTGATCCTGATCACGCAACACATTGGTTGTCATCCCACCCAATCATATGTTGAATTGTTGCCTCTATCCCTCTACAGAGCTGCCTCTATGCATTGCATGTTGGAACAAGCCAAATAAATCATGATCTCACTACTTCTACATAGGAAATAAGAATTTCTTGGGCAAAACACTCTTTGAGATCCGAATTCCCCCAAATGTGTCTTCTTCTTCTCTCTTCTGATGATTTCTACACTAGGAACTGCTGCTACAAGAAAACTATGTCTCACCAGCTGTTAATCTACAATGAATCTGCTTTGTTTCTCCCTCTGCCTCTTACAAAATGAAAAATGGAAAATCCTACCTCTCTGATGGCTTAGTTAGAGAGAGATTTCCTTGCAGATCTAGCACTCTTGGCTTGAACTACATAATCATTGGGGAAATCGATTTGTTGCTTACGCAGCTATTTTATCTCATGCTTCTTATTCAATGATGGATCCTTCTCTTCTACTCTCTTTCTCCTCCTGCAGTGTTAAAAATTCTCTCATACCATTTGATAACTCCTATTCCCTGAATCCTACTGCAGCAAATGATGATAATTCTTCTATTTGTTAATCTCTAAACAAATTATTTACTATATTCTATGGTAAATATTGAAACTCATACACTACATCCTTCACAAAATTAAACCATGGAAAATAAATAAGTGCAAAAATAAGCTCTGAGCAAGAATAAACAATAGGCATAGGACACCATTATTTTTGGACTAAGACCCGAAAAAAACCAATGTGGGAAAACTATTGCAGCAGGCGAGGGTTTGTATTATTATTTATTAATTCTAAATATAGTATGGGATGCATTACTTCCCATCCACAAATAGAATCTAATTAACAAAGAGTTAGTGAGGATTACCTCACACCGACACTGGAAATCCTGACTGACCAAACACATAGCTGATGATCCCTACGCTGCCTCTATGCATATCTACGTCACTTTGCGTGGGCACTGCATCATCTCTTCTTGTCGTATCTTTTGTTGGATGGATATTGATATTTGGCCCCTCTGGTCTCACACCTCAACACTATGGCACTAGATCTAATTGACCCTCAACTGAATCTCAAATCTCATAAAGGTTGCAACGCTACCTTTGCGTGGCACTATGCTTCCCCTGCATAGCTGCTACACTCCCTCTTTTGCATACTTCCCTTTTTATTCTCTATTTTATATTCATAGGTTAGTAAATATATCTGAGCGTAAATTATCTCTGCCCATTTCTACAACAATCAAATCGATCGAACTTCTCTTATAATATTCTCGTTGAGACTTCAACAACCGAGATTAAATCATTAATCTATGGATAAGATTAACTTGACTTGATATTCATCTTTTTATAGAACATTCACACCTTGTTTTAATTAATATCCTTTAATTATTTTAATTTCCTATGTTTAAACTTAGAGTCCTAGTAAAAATAATTAAATATTTACATAAAACACAATTCGGGTGCAATTTCCCAAAACACTTTTTGTGTTCTTTGGAATACATGTTCCTAAGCCTCCCTGCAAATATTTTGACTTACAGCACATCCGATGCTACCCAAAATCAACACTAATATGGCTGCTCCATTCTCCCTACTGCTATGGACATCATATATCCCACTTCTGGTATCTTTGTTGTTCAAAAGATGACCAAACAATAGTCTTGAAAAATTTTCTTCTTATCAGTGGTCAATATTATAGTTGCTCCAGAATGTTTCTCCTATGACATACAAATGTTCCCCCTCAATGTGATACATCAGCCCTATTTTCACTCTCCTTAGGGCATCCAAAACTTCCCACACATAGTCAACTCTTTTACTGATCTAGGGATTTCAAATCATCCACTAAGAATCCATACACTTATTGTTCATAGGTTGCTTCATATCTTTGTGAAAACACCACTAGGACAATTTTCCACCTAGAAATATCTCTCAATAACATTAATTTTCCTTGCATAGATAGGTCTCCTTGTCAAATACTTGAAAAAAATTAGACCTCATGCATAGCCACTCATTCAAAGATATTTGCATTTTTGTATCCATGGAATGGTGCCATATAAAATTTAAGGACAACATTCTCCATGTGCTTTTCTAGATTATATTCACTACTCTCATACCATGTAAAAAATTCACGAAATTGTCCAAATTCTTATATGAACAATATGAAATATAATTTCTTTTCATAAATACACCTAATTTCTATACTAAATTGTGTAGCATAATAGGAACCAATATAGATCCACATTAAAAAATATCAAGGAACAATTTGTTTTACCGAACCTAACTGGGAAAACCCTCTATTTGATTGAGAATCTTATTAAAAACTAATGAATAATAAATATCTTACAATATAATATTATTTCAATAAAGAATACAATATGATTCCCTGTCCTTGTACTAAGCTGAAACACACCTTGTAAGACCTATGATGTACTTCTCAATTTCCTCCTAAGTCCTTGCACATAGGCTGCTCCTAAATTCTTGCACAATTCCTAAGGGAATTCCCCTCTCCAATAATGTGCACAAGCTTCTCTCGACACACCTTTCTCTCACAAGCTCGACACATAAACCCTGCAACCTTGTCAAAAACACGTGAGCTATATTCCCTTGTCTCACCAACTCATGCTCACAAGACAAATGAATAATTTTCTATCATATCCGTCCTTATAAGATTTTAAAATAGGATAAATTTGGGAAGTTATATTTTTATAACTCAAACTAGTGATTAATGGGTTAACTAAGTCTAACTGACTCATGGAACTCTTCCATCATCAATTTAGAACTTGAGGCTCACTCTTTTTTCTTTTCTAAAAAATAACTTACACTAGAATATGACAACTGAGCCTTCCACTCTTGCATATCGGTCAAACTGCTTCATGAATTGTCCTAACTCATAAGAACTAACGCTGATTTTTAAGAATTCCTGCATGCTAATAAAAAATTACTTCTTGGTTTCTTTGACTAAGGAACAAGCCAAAGAAGTACCCCTCACGCTATTATTTTCAACATTCATTTCATATTTTGCTAGTGTTTTTTTTCGGTGAATTGATGTGCTTTATATTTATAGTAAAAAAAAAGAGTTACATTGAGTTCACCAAAATCAATTTCATATATCTCTAGGAACACTAGTTCCACTAAGCCCCCTAAAAATATCCATTACAACATAAGTCACCACATTAATAGCACATACCTATACTATATTCTAGATTACCAAGATAGTGACTAAGTTCAAAACATTATCAAGTGCATGTCATTAAAACAAGAAGAAACGAGATCACTCTAAAGTTAGGGAATACCAAGAATTGAAAGACATAATATTTGCTCTGAACTAAGATATAATCTTCAATAATGACCTCCACAAACAATTATGCCCCTCTATACTTATCTTTATAGGCCACCAATATGTGTAGATATATGTCTCAAGTGATCAATAAAACATAGATTTTTACATCCAAAACATTGTATAGAACTTACAACACAAAATACCATCAACATATGTAGAGGTAAAATCATACTTAACCAACATGACCATGATTAACCAAGTACAAAGTATGTGAGGAACCTGGTCATGAATTGAAAATTTCAACTTATATGTGTGTGGAATATGTATCAAACTAAATCTTTTTCCACAAAAATAACATGAAGAAAAAACTTTGTCGACAAGCACTAACATAACCACTCCATCGAGGAACATTGAAAGAATGACATCATCAGAAACAAAAAAAATTGTCCTCCTCCAAACATTAAATAGAAAATCCATAAGAAGAGTCATTCTAGAGTGTGTATAAAGCACAAGAAACAATATTCACCATCGACGAGACCATAAGAGTCCATTAAATTGCAATGGGAATACCATAATATATAATTTTAGAATATATCACTTTATAATTGACTAGGAAAGTTGACTTCCTTTAAAACTATAGGTGAAGGACACTTGAACAAAATTGACAAATAAACTTTGAAGTGGCCACCACTAATCTCGATCACAAGAAATTATGATAGGGGTTTTACCATGATAAAATAGAGTATTGATAAGGTATACAAAGGCATAATCAGTCACCAAAAAACCTTCAACAAGAGACAAGTGAGAATTCACAGTATCGAAACAATAACTGAGGTTATAGATCATTTTTTTAACATCCAACGGTAAGAAAAATAGATTATAGGGGTCAAACTATTTTTTCTTAAATATCAAGTGTAGCAAAGTGGCCATTTTTTGGTGTAAGGCCAACAAATTCCCAAAATGAAGCCATTGTTTCCTATATTTTCTAGGGTAAGGAACCCATTTCATATCCTCCCCCATCCCCTTAGAATCTAAGTGATAAGAAAAGTCCCAAACCTCTTTAATTTCTAGTAGTAAAATATCCTTCCTAACTTCAAAAGGAACTGATCGAGAAAGGTGTCCATAGAGTCATAGGAAAATGGTGAGCTTATTTTTATTATGCCATTGCCTCCTCCATCTCTCCTACTAAAAATATTATGCCTACGAGGCATGAGTGCAACAACCAAATAATACTGAGAACAAGAAATAGAACCACTTCATCCAAAACAAGAAAAGGGATGAGATATAGTACCCTAAAATCCCAACCTTGGAACTACCATATCAACCCAAAATGCCATACAACAAGGGACAATTCAATTAAATTTTCAATATCCTTACAATACAAGGACATCACAAAACCCCCCAACCAAAAGTCAAATTCTTCGGAGCATAGACCAAATTTTAAAAAAATATGAAAACACCCAAAACCCTTGTATCTTTTAATTAAAACTGAACTATGAGCTAATTAACAAAATAGAACTAGGGAAATTAACTAGAACTATAGAATATAACTTGTTATCCCAAACACCATTACACGGAAAACACTATGAATAAAATCGTAATGAATCGACAAGTCCACAAACATCCTGATAGAGTAGATAAATAGAAATTTGACCTTCAATATACCAAACAAGGGAAATAAAAAGACAAGATTTCATACACGATACCACCAGTCCAGTACGAGAGAAGGGATGAACTTAAAAAATTTCAATTGACACACTTGAATATCACTTTGTAACCTATTACAAGCATGTTTCCTTTGAAATTTACCATACCACTATGAGGAAATGAGGCTAGACATAGAATTCACCAATTCATAACACATAAGGGGGGACAAGGAGAAGATCTCCTCTTGTCTCCGTTCACACAGGGCTTGTACCATAACCATCCATTTCACATAACTATCCATTTAAAGTTGCAAACCCAAAACGAGGCTAGACATAAAATTCACCAATTCATAACACATAATGGAGGACAAGGAGAAGGCCTCCTCTCATCTCCATTCACACAGAGCTAATACAATAACCATCCCTTTGTTAGAGTCAAGCAGCGGAAAAACAAATAAAACACACACACATCATAAAACATAAGACAACATATTTAACGTGGTTCACCCAACCAATCTGGGCTACGTCCACCAAACAGAGGTATCGACTTTCTATTTATCAATAGGAGATTACAACAGTAAAGTTTCTCATCTGCACTTATGTTCCACTCACCTCACATCTCTCATGCTCAGAAACCTCTACGGGCTTACATTTTATAGCTGGGAGTACAAACTGAATCATAAATTCAATCACAACAAAATAGGATGCAATAACTCCACATCAAGATTAGATGCATTCAATTTAGCAACAAATCCTATTGTTGTCATATTTATGATATTTTCAATTATTATTAGAAATCTCAACAATCTCCACCTTGAAAACAATTAGCCTGATACCCTGTTCCATTATCATTTTAATATTTTCTACAAGCTAAGAGAAGCCAGACACCATCGTAGCTTCTCTAATAAAACTGGTTTCGTGAACATGTTTGCACAGTTTTCCTTTGTATGCACTTTTTCAAGAG
Organism: Pinus albicaulis; assembly: GCA_034641835.2. Lineage (NCBI taxonomy): Eukaryota > Viridiplantae > Streptophyta > Pinopsida > Pinales > Pinaceae > Pinus > Pinus albicaulis. The sequence continues at coordinate 1,174,630,617 of CM076582.1, read as the reverse complement.
AGATTCCCCGTTCAATGATAACTTGTATTACAAAATGGTACTTTATAGGTATATGGTTTGATTTACTATGATAGGTTGGATTTTTAGCCAAGTGAATTGCACTTTGACTATCAAAAAATAACTTGATGTTGTCCTGTAACCTACCAAACTCACCAAACAAACCTTTCAACCAAACTGCTTCTTTGCAAGCATGTGAAGTAGCTATGTATTTTGCTTCTGTAGTGGATAAAGCAACAATGTTTTGTAGCTTTGACATCCAGCTAATAGTTGCACATGCAAGAGTAAAGACATATCCTGAAGTTGACCTTCTCTTATCCAAATCACCTCCAAAATTAGAATCAACATATCTGCAAAAATATTCACTACTTCTGTTATAAGTGATACAATAATCACTTGTGCCTCTCAGATACTGAAGCACCCATTTCACTGCTGACCAGTGTTATTTTCCTGGATCTTCCATATACCTGTTGACAACCCCAACTGCATGTGAAATATATGGTCGTGTACAAACCATCGCATACATCAAACAACCTACTACATTGGCATAAGGTATTCAAGACATATATTCCTTTTCTTCATTTGTATTAGGACATATACTTGAAGAAATCTTAAAATGGGAAGCTAAAGGAACTGAAACAGGCTTCACATTGTTCATACCAAACCTCAAGAGTATTTTCTCAATATACTTATGTTGTGATAACCACAACTTACCATTGCTCCTATCTCTGAAAATCTCCATGCCCAAAATCTGTCTTGCTGCTCCTAGATCTTTCATATCAAACGTCCTAGCCATCTGAGCCTTTAACCTGTTGATCTCTGTTATTCTTTTGCTTGCTAAAAGCATATCGTCAACATATAACACTAAGATAATGAACATGCCATTACTCAATTTCTTAAAGTAAAGACAATTATCATATACACTTCTTATATAATTTTGACTCATCATGAAAGAATCAAATTTCTTGTACCATTGTCGAGGTGAGTGCTTCAGACCATACAATGATTTCTTGAGCCTGTAGTCAAATTTCTTGTTGCAATTTTGAACAAACCCTTCAGGTTGTTCCATATAAATCTTTTCATCTAGATCTCCATGTAAAAATGCAGTCTTAACATCTAGTTTTTGTAATACTAAATGACGTAAAGCAACTAATACTAAGAAAATCCGAATTGAAACAATTTTAACAACTGATGAAAATATCTCATGAAAGTCAATTCCTACTTTCTGAGAAAAACCTTTTGCGACCAGCCTTGCTTTGTACCTGTCTTCTGTATTATCAACACCCCTTTTCAATTTGTAAACCCATTTACATCCCACAATTTTTCTGTCTTTGTGAAGTTCCACTAGAGCCCATGTGTCATTCTTGTCTAATGCCTTCATCTCATCCTTCATAGCTTCTTTCCACTTATTACTGTTAGAACCTTCTACAGCTTCCTATTAGCACAAAGGTTCATCATCATTAGAGGTTAAAGCAACTGAAGTAACATAATCATCATACCTTTTAGGAGGACGTCTAATTCTCGTGGACCTCCTTAAAGATGTTTCTGGTTCTTCCAAAATTTGTTGATTATTATCTGTAGGAACTTCTTCATGATCTGCATCTGAAACTTGTTCATCTGAACTATCATCAATATTTGAACTGGTTTCAAACTGAATATGTTGAAACTTAGGTACATTATCCTGTTTCAATTTATCATCTACATCTAGATTATCGAGTGAAGATTCATTGAATTTAACATCTCTGTTAATGATGATCTTGTGAGTAGTAGGTTTCCACAACCTGTATCCCTTAGTCCCATCACCATATCCAACAAATATATATCCTTTTGATTTAGGATCTACTTTAGAACACTGATGTTTCGAAATTAGAGCATATGCATCACAACCAAAAACTTTCAGTTTAGAATAATGACAAGGATGACCTTTCCATACCTCTTGAGGAATTTTTCATCCTATTGTAGTTGATGGTGATTGATTTATCAAACAACAAGCCGTAGATACTGCTTCTGTCTGTAATTCCTTTTGCAAATTTGCATTACTAAGCATACTTCTTGCTCTTTCTAAAAGATGCCTGTTCATGCGTTCAGCAACTCCATTTTACTGAGGAGTATAAGTAGTAGTTCTATGTCTTTCGATCCCATCTTCCTTGCAATAACTATAAAATTCCTTTGAATTAAACTCACCACCATTGTCAGTTCTTAAAAATTTAATGGTTCTTCCACTGATTTTTTCAACTAATGCTCTAAATTGCTTGAAAACTATGAATACATCAGACTTTCTTTTTAGCATATAGACCCACACTTTTCTAGAGAAATCATCAATAAAAGATACAAAATATGACGATCCTCCATATGAGATTGTAGGAGATGGACCCCAAATATCAGAATGGATATAATCAAGGATTCCCTTACTAGAATGTTTTCCAGTTTTAAACTTTTGCTTACTTTTTTTCCCATATATACAATGCTTGTAGAAATCTAACTTATAAGATTTTAAACTAGGAAGTAACTTACGATTAGATAAAATTTTTAATCCTCTTTCGCTCATATGGCCCAACCGTTGATGCCATAGTCAAATAGAATCACCGTCATTTTCAGATACAGTAGAAGTATGATCTGACTCTGTTCTTCCTTCTAACTGATAAAGATTTCCAATCTTCTTTGTTTTCATTACTAGTAAAATTCCTTTATAAACTTTCATTACTCGACCTTAAATAAGGGTTTTATATCCACTTGTGTCTAGTAATCCTAGATAAATGAGGTTTTTTCTGAGTTCAGGCACACGTCTTACATCAATTAAAATTTTATTTGTCCCATTAAAAATTTTAATCTGGATGCTTCCAATTCCCACAATATTACATGAGACATCATTTCCCATGTAAAAAAAATCCATCATTGATTGATTTATAATATTTAAACCACTCTCTATGAATGCACATGTGATTTGATGCACCATAATCTAAAAACCAATGTTGATCATGATTAGACAAACTAACTGATAACACTTCATCACTCATACCTGAAACGGATGCCGAACCTGTATCTATCGTGCTTTCTTATTTATTTTCTATCAAAGAGTTTCCTTTGGATGCTTTCTATCTCTTCCAACAGTCCTTCTTCAAATATCCTAATTTTCCACAAAACCAACACTTTGCCTTACTCTTCTTCCCTTTTGATTTTGACCGCGAGTTGTTCTGCTTACTGAAGCGTCTCTCTTTAGAACGACCTCTAACCATCATTGCTTCTGATGTAGAGGTTTCTAAATTCGACCTTTTCCTTGTTTCTTCAGATAACAAAGCTCCAACAACATCATCAAATTCAAGGGTTTTTGATGAACTAAGACTTATAGAAGTAACAAAATGAGTCCATGACTTGGGCAACGAGCATAATAAAGTTACAGCTTTATCTTCTAAATAAAATTTTACATCTATACTATCTAACTGCATCAGAAGAGTATTAAAGGTATTCAAATGATCAGTTATTGATATATCTTCCTTCATGTGAAAGCTATACAACTGTCTCTTCAGAAGAATCCTATTGGTTAAAGATTTTGTCATGTATAGCTTTTCAAGCTTTGTCCACAAACCAACAACAGTTTTCTCTGACACGATGTTAAATAACACATCATCCACCAAACACAACCATATGCCACTCAATGTTCTGAAATCCATGTCACTCCATTCGTCATCTGTCATGGTGAAAGGTTGTTTGGACTTTCCCAAAAGCGCCTTTGCCACACCTTGTTGTATGAGTAGATCGTGTATCTTAACTTTCCAGATCTCGAAGTTATTTTTCCCATTGAAATTCTCGATCTCAAACCAAGCACTTTGGGTTTTTTCCATTTTTAAATCAACTTCTTCTAACGCAGCACATGAAAAACTTCACACACATCTCAATGGCTTCATTGTCACAAGGTTTGACATTCTCAAAATAGTTGTAATCTCCGCAAACCAAAATTCATTACTTGGATTAAAATCACATCAATATCTCAACAAATACCACAACTCAAGTTGCATGGTATTATTTAGAAATATATTTGGCATGCTCAACTGTAAAATAAAGAATTATTAAAAAAAAAAAAAAAACAGCTACACGTGCCAAAGACCATCCACAGTAATTACACACTATTTAAACTGAAGTTTTGGTTCAAATTACCTTCCAAAAAAAATTTCCGTTCACAACACTATCGTTCTCTAAATATATTTTTGCAGAAAAAATAGAGCCTTGACACAGCTCAAAAACTCTACGACTTAACGCTGTCATCTCATAGCTCTACGACTTACCCATTCCATGGCTTTGAAAATAGTGAATTGACCTTGTAGAGGTTTTACACATCTCGACCATTCACTGAACGCTGCCAGCTCTCAGCTCCAACAATGAACGCTGCAATCAAACACAGCTTCTTTGAAACGGGGAACTGCTTTGACACAGCCGATTTCACACGGAAAAGCACGACAACTTCAAACATCTCACAGCTCTACAACTAATAAAAACATATTCTTTCCAGACTCTCATGGCAGAAAGACTCCACACAGCCTCTGGTTAACGTAGGTCAACTAGATTTTGGTCTCACAGTCCATCTCCATGTGCAACCCACGTATTCTAATGATCAGTTATCAACGAAGCGTTGCCAGATGAAACGTTGCTCCTCCCATTTGAACTGTTTACAATGTAGAGATACCTCCTCTATGCTCTTGCAATCTCAGTCACATGAAACCTCCATGCATACGCAGAGTTTTCAACACCTGAAGCATCTATTCTAGCAACAATACCAATATCTTCGACCTCAAGAGCTTTGATACCAATTGTTAGAGTCAAGCAGTGGAAAAACAAACAAAACACACACATAGCATAAAACACGAGACAACAAATTTAACATGGTTCACCCAACCAATCTGGGCTACGTCCACCAAACAGAGGTATCGACTTTCTATTTATCAATAGGAGATTACAATAGCAGAGTTTCTCATCTGCACTTCTGTTCCTCTCACTTCACATCTCTCATGCTCAGAAACCTCTACGGGCTTACATTTTATAGCTGGGAGTAGAAACTGAATCATAAATTCAATCACAACAAAATAGGATGCAATAACTCCACATTAGGATTAGATGTAGTCAATTTAGCAACAAATCCTATTGTTGTCATATTTATGAGATTTTCTCGAAATTATTATTAGAAATCTCAACATCCTTTCACATAGCTATCCATTTAAAGCTGCAAACCCAATTAGTTACCTTCTCTTCTGACTCAAATACTCGCTCCACTCAATTTAAGAAGATTTGATACCTATAAGGCATGACTCTCACATGGAGAGAGTAACACCCCCACTCCGGGTTACCCTATGAATATTGTTATGTGGGCTATGTATTGTGCTTCTTAGAAAGTCTAAAACATTGAATACTATATAGGTCTAAGTTTAACCTAAATGAACGAGTTTCCTTGCATGATATTTTTAATACGATGCATTTAACAAATGACATTTACAATTTAATATATCTTATAATGAATTAACTAAAGATATGAACAAGTTTCATTTTGAAAGTGCTGGTGGAGATGTTATTTTCTCCTTAAAATATCCGTAATCAAGGTATAGTAATTACTCTAGAGAACCAATTAAGCACCAAGTTGATGGGTTATGATGTGTTTTCAATCCCCACGAATGGATTTCTATCTACTTGGATTTCCATCTACTTTCCCTATTTTCATGATGCTAAAGTACGCATTTGTCTATGTAATTAGATATTACATCTATGGGTACATATAAAATGTTCGTATGTGTGGTCTCCAAAATTAGTAGACTTGCTTCAAAAGGGAAAACGTTATCCATGAACATCATATGGGCACCATTCTTTGCTTTTTCAAATGCACTCATTGGTGTTAGGCATCAAATCATGCTAGATTGACAACTGTAGATAATTGACGTATGTGAGATAATTTTATAGCTCCATAACTATGGAATAGGTTTGGAACCTTGAAGCATACCTTAATGAGAAATTTAATTCCACGTAAGCATACAACGTTGACATTTTAATATTATAAACAAATATATGAGGGTATTGAAGCTTCTTTATGATTTCATGCCGATGCAATGGGTTTACATCCCCAACCATACATTATGAGTGAATTCAATGACACATAGAAAATTCAGAAGTAACATTCTTGATTCCGAGCTATATGAATGGGTATTGGAACCTTTACAATGATCAAAATTATTATGTAATATTATAAAAGTAATTATAATTAGCGACAATTAATATTGCATTTTTTTTTTAAATATTAATAATGGTAATAAAATTGATTATTAACATCAAAATTAAATTTTTATTTATATCTTGGTATTATATCTCAACATATCATAAATGATATTAGGTTCATTTTGTAGTTATAATCTTTTATATATTATGTTTAAATAGGGATTTAGGTATCAATTATTTTAGTTCATTGGTATTTAATTTATGATTTTTCTACTAACTAGTAGAAAAATGTCTTATTGACACAAATTTACCACCGTCTCTCCCACCCGATTATCACAAATTAGCATATTAGTAGAACAAAAGATCATGGTTCTATGTGTTAGCCAATACCTATGACACATTAACTAGTTTTATGCCATCCTTTCCTCAAGTCACTCCCATAGCCACTTGTTCCATGTAATTTTCACGTGTCACCGCAACATGTCACCATTAAAAAAACTAATATAGAATTATTTCCATGTTAAAATTATAATAACCAACAATGTAACGCTTTTTCAATTTCTAAGTATCTTTTTGGAGGACCCTTTTTTTGTTGATAGTTTGGATTCAAATACCAATTTTTAACTAGCCATGAGTTTTCAATTTAGAATTCAGTTCTTTTTAATTAATTTAGGATAATGTTTCATTATTTATACGCTAGGGTGATTATATTTTATATCCTTCAAGTTGTTGCAACTCTATTTTTCTCACAACACCCCTATCCCCTCCCTAACACCTCTATGATCCTCATTTTTCAAATGTTCAATATTCATTCCTTGAACAATAAATCATTTGTTAAGTATCACGCTTTCTAATTAGACAATATTTTCAAAAAGTTCTATATGTTTTGCTAGTTTCTACTTTCTATTGAAATATTCAATGAGGTGTAATATGCTTAGTCGAAGGGATATATAACTTAGTAGTGCCATTTTTTTTCTGACAAATCAATGAACAATTTATTAATGTGTAAGAGACATTAGACGTCAACTTTGGAACATAAGTTTCCCCACGAATGCATTGAAGAGAAACAAAATGGAAATTTTAAATAATCAATTTTGGAATGTGAAAATTTGAATGTGTTAAGGGTGATGTCTAAATGTTAATAATTTCGATAAAAATTTGATGGAAAAGAGAAGTTATTTGATAAAAAGTTTCTAAATATAATCAAATCAACTTAAAAATAAAAATATTTCTTAAAAAATAAAAGTATTTATATTCACTTCTTTTAAATATTTTAATTTTTAAAATACTGCATTTATTTCAAGATTGTCCAAAAAAGATCAACGATCTTTTTACCATTTCTTAACATGGAAATTCTCACTCTTTCTTTTGATTCTACTTTCCCACAGTGAATAGCCTTTTATTAGTTAAGGAATTAAAAGTTATAAGTTGTAGTATTTTGAACATTTTGTGACACTATAGTATTTTGGAGTATTCTAGAGTAAGTGTCTACACCTTAGAGTCACCAATTTCAAACATATTTCAAACAAATACTCAATGGTGAAATAGAAACAAGTTATTTATAGTTTATCAAGAACTAATTTCATAAAAATGATATGAGGAAGAAGGTTCTCAAAGAAACTTTATTTAATCCAAATGTTTAATAATGAGCAGAATCGAAAATAAACCAGGTGGGCTACGGGGCAACAAGTCCTTGCCTTAAATCTTGAAAAGTTTTTTCTTGAAGCCCGAACTAGTAACACAAACACCGAGAGGTTGTCAAGAACGTGAATTGAATTGATAGAGGTGTTTATGAAGAAGATAAACGTGAACATATACAGCTTGGAGAACGATCTTGGGCATATAATCACAAAGTAAGTGTTAACACCAATCATTTGAAGAGAATGGTTACAGAGTTGTGAGAAAAATCATGACAGAAGGAGATGTCTCAAACAATTATGGTGGGTTGCACAACATTGGCATAATCATATGGTGAAAATGAATAAAAATATTAGATTTTATGCATGTATCTAGATATTTATTGTGGGTTCAGCAACAAGTTTCATCAGTTGAGGGTAGACATAATTTTCTTTCAATAAAATAAGATATTAATCAGGAGTCAATATAGAAGACCTACAACAACATTGAGGGTATAAATGGAAAAATAACACATAATTTCATTTCCCTGTTCCTTAGATAACATGCTTAATATGGATCCAATTTGCATATAAGTTAACAACTCTTCTAATTACACCCAAGTACAAAATATAGATATTTAAATCACAAATGTTTATAAGTATGGGAAAGACCGGAGGGGCTAGAAAAAACATTAACTCAACTTTTTAAATTGTACCATAGGACATGCACTCCATTAATATTCACACCATTCATTTCGGACATGACATGATTTCTCTCATTCTCGTCAACAAATTTAACAAATCCATAACCTTTTGAATGACCAGTGGGAGGATCTATTAAAAATTTGAAAGCTTTCATAGATGGGTATCGATATCGAAACGTCTCTTGTAACATATAATAATCAAACTTTGGGGCCAAAATTCCTACAAATATAGAATGCTCTAGTCCTTTTAGAAGGCGTATTTCTGCTAAACCAAAAGAGGCCAAATTTAATATAAAAGTTTCTCTTTTTCAAGAATTTGTGTGCCATTGTATGTTTGAAAAATCCTCTCAACTGTTGCATGGGAAAAAAACTCCACAAAACCATATCCTTCTGGATAGCCAGTCAGATTGTTCTGAATAACCTTTAAGACACAACCTACAACATTGAAATAATGACATTAGAAATTGACGTTTAGAGAAATATACACAAGATATGTGACCACCAATAGTTCATGATGGAAAATTAAAAAATTAAACAAATACTAACCAACGAAATGGACGACTTGAATATATTTAATAGAGGACTCCTGAAATTCGAATTTATTTCAGATCACACCTAGATTGAGGATAGAGAATCTAGGGAAAGCCCCATTTGATTTGGGAGAGAGCTCCCATGCGGAACTCGCTTCGTGGGGAGGTAAAGTGTCACTGTTTCATATATCTTATGATCACTGAAAACTCACAGGCTATCACATGGATGTATATTGTGCACTTAAAAAATATACAGGAAAATCTATGTTGTACCCTAAATTATTATCAAGTTTACTTAAAAACATGTACTTCATGTTTGTTCTTCATATTTGGCACTATGTCAATTTTAACATCAAGCTTTGTATTGTGCCGAGAGTCCCAACATGTAAATTCAATTAATTCTCCTTTCGGACTCACTAGAAGGCCATATTGAAATCAACAACTACACAAAAAAGGAAACGAAGGGCTCATTTTGGTATATTTATTAGCCAGGAAATGTGATGGGAGTAAGAAGCTTACAAATTGATTGCTTGTGGGGTGAATACACTCGATAGTGATATCCTTTATGTTTGTAATTACTTCTAGTGCACCAACAACACTAAGAGTATGTCTAATCCTAGACAGGAAAATTAACTCATATTTCATGTCAGAAACAAAGATGGTGCTTTCAATCGAAAGAATGGAACAACAACATTTGGAGCGCAACAAATTATTCACTAAATGGTAAATGCTTTAGAGTAATATCTGAGTTGGAGGAAACATGTTTTAATTCTCAGCACCTAATCAAATAAAAATCAATTCACATATGTAGAGATTAAAAATGAAACATAACAATGAACCCAAGGATATAATATCTAGTGAAATCTTCAGCTTTGTTCCATTTGTTTTGATATAAGAAGTATCCTTAAAAACCTTCTTGATAACATTAATCTCTCCCATATCTCCTACCAAGGTTAAGTTTCCAGAAGAATTGATATAGTACAATTTTATTGAGGATATAATAATTGTTCATGAACCTTTGAATTTTTTTTAGTAAATAATTGAAATTGTAGTAATTCTACACCACTAATAAACCTTGATTAAAAAATCAAAATCACTCATGTCCTCCAGTGAAACTCCTACATCTTCCATATATTTCTGAATGCAGATTGAAAGTCCAAGTCCATTAGAGTGTTGATCGGTCATGTGGTAAGCATCACAAGTGACAACCCCACCAAAGCAATCAACTGCTATGGGAGCTCTTTGCTTTATTTCATGTCCAAGGATTTCCATAACCCGGTTTTGGAGAAAAGCATATGTTCTTATAAAGTGAATTGCTCAAATTATGAACTGATATTTTAAATATCATTTGTATTGATGTCAAATTTCCATAAAAAATGAGATTTGAAAAAGTTATTTCATAAAATTGGTTATGCCATGCAGATACACAGTCCCTTGAAAATACAAGCATTGGTAATAATTTTATCCCAATAGGCTAAATCATTCAGAGTCATGATGAGGGTAGCAGTTCATTGTAAATCTAAGGCTTCACTATTGTTTACGTTAAAGTTTTTGCAATCATTAACATAGAGAAAAAAGTACATGGTTGTTCAATTCGGGTTAATATCACCAACAAGCCAACACCTTCACCCATGGAAAATCCATCAAGATATTTGTCCTACGATCTTGATGTTGTTTGTGAGTCATGATTCCTATATGAAAGAGCCCTAAGGGTAATAAATCCACCCACTATTGTTGTTAAAATCACAACGTTTGTGCCACCTACAAGCATGATGTCTTCTTCACCTCTGTGAATATGGTTTGCAGTTGCATATAAGCAGTAATTTTTCATTGCACATGTTTCCAAAATTGATTAGCTTGGACCGATGAATCCCATACCAATTTCCAAAACTGTAGATCCCATGTTTGAAACTGTATAAGGAAAAAAAAATGGTCTGATCCTCTAGTAGCCCTTCCGCACAAGAGTCTCCATGTCCATTATATAAAATTCCTGAGGTACTGACCACTGATATTTGGCACAAAAAAATTTCATAATACATGGAATATTAACAATAAGGAGTCTAAAGTGATTTAGCCAAGGTAAATAACACCATGCTAAAAAACAGCTCAACATCCTCTTAAAACATGTGTAATATATGCATACATGTATACACACATTCCTAATCATCGATTTACAACTTAATTAACTATAAATCCATGTCCGCCCACTATCTTAGCACTTGTCTATCTTTCCATAACCCAACATCATAACCCATCTACGATGGACAATAAAAAAACAGGTCTATACAATGGATAGATTGAGAAGTTAGGGTTATTCATTGAATTTGTAAAACTAATTTGGTGTTAAAGTGATTGTAGAAGTTCTTCCTCTTCGTTGAACCAGTAAAATTATCTGATGGAGGTTAAATCAATAAAATTATGTGATGAAGGGTAACCTGTTTCCGGATAACTCCAGAAAAGAGAGCTAAGTCGGTATTTTACTCTTTGGTGAATAAGAGGGGTAGGGATAACCCAGAAGTGAGAGAATAGTCATAGATTTCCTCTTTGGACAATAGGGGAAGACATGCATATAGAATTAAAAATAATACAAGAATGCTTTATTTAAGAAATAAAAGGAAAAAAATTTGAGGGGCCAACTTAGGAGCTGTCATAACGACCTACTATTAGAAACCTTAAAATGTTTCCAATTCTTGCAACCACTAGGACAAAATAGATGTGCACTTGTGAGGATTCTGGAAGAATTATTGAAAGCAAAGGCCAATAATAATGTGCTTATAATGTCGAGTAATGGAGTTGTGTGTGGAATACGAGTGTGGTATATCAGTCATGGTATAGTGGTATCGCGAAAAGAGGGATCCGAGTGTGGTATATCAGTCTTGCTCTGGTCAGTGTGTTGCTTCCTACGTGATTTATTCCCGCTAACCTAGATGTTACTCAGTGGGTCTTGATTCAGTATGTGAAGCGAACTTGATGGTTAGGAACCATTGAGCTTGCACTTCCTTTTTTTGAGAATATGGTATACTATTTTTTTTAGAATGGGGAATACGGTTGCTTGTTCCACAAGGCCCTGGAAGGACTGACTGAAAGTTCAATGAATGTGTGCTCGATTTCTAGCTTCCATCTTTTGAGGGTTTGAATATTAAAACCTCGAGATAATTCTAGTTGGATAATGTAAACAAAACCATAATTCTATCAATACTTAACCGACTGGATATGCGTGAAGCCCTCAATCTATATACGCTCCTCTAAATCATCAAAGAATTGTTCCAATGAGCCTTTCTTTCGAGGGTAGATTACATAACGTACCTGGGATCTTATAGTGATGGATAACATACGAGGAGATTCTTGTCTTATTAATTGAATGAATTACAAAGAATATCAATATTATTTCTTGAGATAAAGATCTATAAGATTAACTTTCTTACACTATATTAAGTTAGAATCTTTCTTATTGTATTCTTGCTAGATCCCTTGGTTTCGTAGGAAGCCTTAATAGTCTCCCAACATCACCCATATGGTCATTTCCAATCCTTAAGTTCCAAAGCCATTTGATAAAGATACAAAGACCACATTCGAATAAACATCCTTGCCAGTCTAATAGTTTGTTGTTTACCCATCATAAAAAAAAACAGGTTCTCCCACGTAGGAGGGGAAGACTCTCGGCACTCAGTATCACGAGAAAGTATTTTTGGTGGGTGGGAAACCCAAATAGATCCTTATCCCACCAGGTTTATCGAAAAAACTTTCGTACTGATGAATATCTACATGCCACCTCTCACCACCATCCATCCCAGAAACTTGGAGTCCGCAACACCTTAGTAACCAGGGCTATAAAAATTTATGACAAAGGTCACTCTGAATAATAAAAAGCTCATCTTATGGAAGTATTTTCAAGAAATGGGTATAAAAAACATAAAGCCATCAAAGCTTTCCGCACAGCTAACAAACTGGCAAATAACAATAACAATAACTTTTAAAAACAATGACAACATTGCTGGCAAAGTTAACTTTCCTTACATCCTAGGCATCACTAATAATATTGCCAATATCTTAAAAAAAAACAACATTTACACCACTTTCAAACCTATAAACATTATCTGAAGTGTCCTTAAGTCTGTTAAATATCCCCTTGACCATTAAGGCCAAACATATGTTTATTTCATCCCTTTATCATGTGGCAAGCCATATATTGGTGAAATGGGGCGTTCCATCAAAACCATAATCTAGGAACACTCTAATGACATAAAACACAATCGGTAAAAACCTCTACCCTATATGATCATTGAAACCTCACCAAACATGACATATATTTTGAAAACTCCCACATCATAGTCAAGATTGATAATTGTTATCATAGAAAATTCAGATAAGCCCTATAAATAAATAAACATCCTAATAACCTCAATAGGACGAAGGGTGGAACATTAGTGAGAATTGGATTCCCACATTAACCTCAATGATAAACCCCACCCCTTTCATCACTAAATTTTTTTTAGAACCCTTAATGTATAATTAATAATATTCCTTCATTAATTTCCCTTATTTGATAATTCTCCTTCACATTTATTAATATAACCTAAATTCTCCTTATTCGCTTTCATCTGTAGTTTTCCTTTCTATTAAAAAGCCTTATCCAATAAATTAATATCAAATCTTTATCATTTAATTAAAATAATTTCAAAATTTTAATATTTAGCCATATTGCATTCCTTTCTAATAATAAACGCCAATTATGAATTATAAAAAGTAGAATCAAATCATATATCCTTTTTGTTTTAAATAATTCCATAGTAAATAACAATAATATATATGTTAATTATAGTTTTCAAGCTTCTGTGGTTATAGTTTATTGAAGAATGGTTTTAACAATGTGGATAATCCGGAGATATATATAGGTTAATTTCAAATTAATTTGTTAATTTAAATCCATTTTTATATCTATAATTAATAAAAACTATAAAATAAAATTAAAATTACACACTTTAAATCATTAATGTAAATAACTTATAATTTAAACCTATATAAATATTTAAATTTTTGAAAATATTTTTATAATAAAAAATTGAAATTAACCCTTTAAATCATTAATGTGAATAACTTAGAAATTAAAAATATATAATAATTTAGAAAAAAATTTAAATTTATTTACATAATAGAATGATAAAAATTCATAAATTATAAAAATCCTCTCATCTCATTAAACCTGTTAGCTCATCCTTTCTTCTCTTAAACCCCTTCCTATTTATACCTCATTCCAAAGATAAGTTGTTCACAATTTTTTATATTAATAATGAACCTTAGTAGATGGTTCGAAACGTCGATATAAAAATTCATTTAATGCGATGAATCCAAAAACCACACAAAAACAAAATAAAGATCATAGAACTCTGAAATCTGAAATAAAGTAAAAAAAATCGAGAGATGGTTGCACATATAATGTGAAATCAGAGGAAGGTGTTCTACATCAAAAGTTGAGGTCGATAATTTGTGCCTAATTAGAGTAGTGTCCAGAGCGCCTAAATAATTTGTCTAATATCAGGAACTCTGAATAGGCTTTCTGAAGCGAGGAGCATCGTCATAATAGGTACTCCAACGGAGCGGCTCGTTATTTCCACTCCCAAATCGTTCTTTCCACCTCGTTTTCCAGCAATACAACACTCGTTCTTTCCACTCCCAGCTCGTTCTTTCCACTCGGAGCTCATTCTTCCCACTTGCAGGGACATGAAGGTTTGTTTTCCCTCTAGAAACAAATCTTCATTCTAGAAGCTCTCAAATTCATTGAATGTATTTCTTAAACAACTAGTTATTCCACTATACTACTTACACAACTAGCTATGCCACTCGTTCAAGTGTTTCTTAACTTGGCCTTGGCTATGCAAGTTAAACAGAAACACAGTGTTCCTTACATTTTTTTTAGTTGGGAAGTTGAAACAAAAAACAATATAACCTTTCTCTGAGATGTTCTGCTAATCATCTCCTTTAGATGTGTAGCTAAGTGTATGATCGTCCGGTTTTCGACACTGCAACAACATTCATTCAATACTTGGAAACCTTAATCGTCTTCAATGACTTTAGCTGAGATCTCCTAGAATAACATAGCATACCTGAACCACCTTTAATGACTTTAGCTAAGATTTCCTATAATAAGATCGTATTTATTACGTTAAACTAATTTTGGCATTAGTTGAACACCTTTCGAATACGAACCAAACAAATCGAACATAGCATATGCTTATAGTCCCTCACCCTCGAGAAAAGGCCAAAACCATGAAATAATTTGCAATATGGTTAATAGCATGCAACATGTACCGTGAGGTTAAAAATTCACTCAATTATAACGTGAACTAATGATAAACAAATGTTTCAATTACTATAGTCTCATACCAATATAAGGAATGATAATGCTATCAAACATTGCAACTTATATAAAATACATTACAATTTAAAATCACATTTCTAAAAGAATATCTTAATATCAAAGACAACTTGTAGAATTGCGAAATCAAGTGTGACCATTTTTTTTACTACATTCATAATTATCTTTGTCCTCATGGATGCTCCTTTAGGTAACACCGAGTTTGTAAACAAATGCCCTATAAGAGATTCATTTTATAATCACATAGATATTTCTTTTTGGTTTTAATAAGACCTTTTATTTTTTTTGAGTTCAAGAACAATTTTAGGAAATTTTCTTCTTTCTTAAGAAGTATGTTGATACATGTTTTTAATGTTACTCACACCTTTTTATACAACACACAATTTTCTTAATATTGAATTAAATCCAATTAGCTGGAGATTCTTTTTTTTTGCAAATTTAGTAGTTCCTTTCCATTTTCTATTTATCATAAAAGAGAGAAAGTTGTAACATATACACATTTGGTGGCCTTAACCTTCCCGAAAGAAACTAGGTTTGTTGGCCACCTTAAATCATTAAATGCCATCCAAATTTGAAATTGTCTCTTTTTTCTACTAGCCACTATATTCATTTTACTGTTTAAATCAAAGTCTATTTGACAACAAGAAAAGTAAAATCTAGCCGCAAATACCATATAAACTTAGAGCATCATATGTTAACCATCTAAGGAGTCTATAGGTGCCGGGTATTTCGTTGTTGAGCCCAGCATGTCAACTTGCTACATCAATTGAAGCTGCCTTTTGATTCTACCAATACGAGTTGTGGCATGATACTGAGATACCCTTATATCCTGAATTTATTTTTTGATTTCCTGTAGAATTGAGACCACTGTGGGACTTCCTTCATTTTACTGTAAGCTTTGCAGGGCTTTAGCCAGCACACATTTCAGAGTCAAATATGTCTAGATGGATTCAGGAAAGAGAGAAAGTCATCATCTTGTATTCCTGAAGTCAAAAACAAAATCCATGTTTTCCTCTTGAACCTCTGTATCTTCTTCCTTACTGTTATTTTCCCTCTCCCATCCTTGGATTACATTACGAATCTATGGGGGATTGCCTATAGAGTAGACTTCAAAGAGATTCTCCATGATATCTTTCTTCGTCTTTCCACCTCGCTTGCTTGGCCCAGTCGTGTTTTTTGAAAGCCTCTTCTTTCCTCTGTCCTTGACCTGACGCTTTACTGATTGACCTTTCACCATTGTTATGCTCTGACTGACAAGCTTGAGTAGCTACTGAACTAAACCTATGAGTATTGTCAGAGGGCCTGTAGAGGGTGGTGAGGGAAAATTAGAAACAGAGTACCCAGGAAATCCGTTGGGACCCACCCCCGCAATGGAGTTATCCATGTAGCTATGCATGCATATCAGATTACTCAGAGAGGAATTAAACCAATGTGATTGAAGACCTTGTTGGTTGGCAAAATAAATTGACCAAGGTTATCATTACAACTATAATTCTCCTTATCTAACATACCACAGTTAGAATTTAACAACTTTTCTTGAAGGAAAACTGAAGTAAGAGAATGTCAGACGAGACTTCTCAGTTTACTGAGAGAGAGGGCTTTGGATACCTGTCTACCCCAGTCATAGTGAGGAGAGGTAAGATTACACATGCCTGTCATCTTATCATGGCGCATCATGCATGAGGTTTCATAAAATTGAGACAAGCTATCTGGGGCTCCATGGCACCTCACGGAGGTGTGAAGAGGGTGAGCCGAGAGACTCTAAATTTGCAGAAGCAAAATCCTACAGGGGGTTCTGAAAGAAGGCTCGATGGCCTTCTCAAAGATAACCAAGTTCTGATTTTTGAACATGCTACAGGGAAAGGCACTGCCAAAGAGTACATATATATGCTTGAGATCATAATAATAACCCTTCCTACCCTTCCCGCAACAATACTTATACATTCCCTCTACCCTGCCCATGCACATACTATCTCCATTGTTTTTACATTGTGTGGGTAAATTGACGAGGATAAGAGCCAGAGCCATTACATACCGAAGAAACTGAAGGCATGACCGTTGCAAACTTGGCTCGGCGCTACCTTTAGAAATTCCTTCGAATCCTCCGCAAATTTTACAGCTAGGAAGAATGCTCTGCCAATAAGCCGCTTCTTTCCTTAAACCACTTATCTTGCTATTTCCCATGTCACTCTAACATAATTAGTTGGCATTCTTCTCCTACCATAATTATCCGGCATGCAAAGGTACTGTCCAACTCCTTCTCCAAGGATTTAATGAATGAAGGCAGGATGATGCACGCCATTACGTACATCCAACTATCAACCAACCTCCTCTTTTCTAGCAGCATTTGCTACAGGGCACCCCGATCGGGGGCCAATTAGCTAGAGATTCATCACTTTAATTATGCTAATAATTCTTTAACTTTCCTTATCTTTAGATGTCGACAATATTATTATTCCTGTCGCAGGCCGGTAATAACGCAATTGATTTTGCATTGAATTTCGATTAGTTTGGAGCTGATTAAAAATTAAACAATATTTCACAAAGTTTTACATTAGAAATTCAAATTTTTTTAATATACATTTTGATTAGCTACACTCTTATTTTGTCATCATTACATTTTGCACAAATTTACATATCTAACATTTAAGGTTGTATTGTTCCAACCAATGTACCTTCAGCCATATCAGTTCATAAAGTATGAACTGCCCCACCTGCAGTTGGCGGACCAAGGTCCTCGTGCTAAATGGAATTAAAATTAAAATTTGTTTGTACACTGTAACCAAACAAGTCATGTCTCAAGACTGTTCGTATGGAAATCCAATTGGTAAGACCGTTCTATGTTCTTTTTTACCAAGCACCGCAGGCAACAAATTTCCTATTTTCCTTTCCAAATACTATTCGCATGCGTATGAACATACACAGTGAAACTAATTAAAACCTTTTGGAGGCCTAACCAACAAATTTTCTATTTTCCTTTCCAAATTCTGGTTGCAGGCATATGAGGTTACAAATTGAAAGTAATGAAAATCCTTCGTAGGCCTCAGAATGACGAACACAACGATCAATGGCTCGAGATGGTAAAAGGGAGTGAGTAAATGTAGACATTAACGAGCTCAAATAAAGGCAACTATTTAATAGACATGTCAAATAAGCGAAGTATTTGATAGACATGCCACAAACCAATAAAATCATGCCAACCGAGAACCGTGTTTTTTTTTTTTTTTGGCAATCGACAGCCTAGACATCATATGGGAGAGATGAGTCAGAGCGAGAGTTATTAGCCAGGGCAATAGAACGTGGAGAAGATTTCTAAACAGATTGCCAACACAGCGCCAAATTCGAACCATTTTAATTTTTTTTCAAATCAACCATCACCATCGCTCATAAATGTAACATATAAAACTGTGCACCAAATCTTACGAAGGCTGTCAATTTTTTAATAACCCAGCTGTAATCATAAACCTTAAGGGAACAATGACAACTATCCTCGTGCGAGTCGCGACAGTTAGTGATTTTAAGTGACAAATTAGCCAATGCTAAACTCTGAGAGAATTTTCAACTCACATATGTTATCATAAATACTATACAACATCGCTGTGATGTTTTATGCAGTGAATGGTGGCCCTGGATCTAACAATAAAGCCGAGATTATGGCTCTTTGGGGTGGCCTCCTGACTGCCTCACACCTACAAATTCTGGATGTGATGTCAGCATTTATGGGGACTCTCAGCTGATCATTGAATGGATCACCAACAGATTCTTTATGTTATCCCCGAATCTTCAAGGCTGGATTGAAAGAACTTAGAGACTGTGGAGAAGGATGAACTGCCCATCCATTAATCATATATACCGTGAGAATAATACTCGGGCAGATCGGCTTTCAAATAAAAGACTTCTGACTGATTTCGGTTCGATGAATATCATTCATTTCTCCGAAGGCAGACAGATTGGGGAATTCTCCATTCCCATCCCACGAGTATTTTCATAGTGGTTCTAAGTACCTTATTTTGACTAATCAGTATTTTTTTGTCTTTCTGATTGATCTCTATTTTAGACAAGCAAGCCTGAACTTTTCAATTGGAGTGCCTGTTTTTGTGCCTGTTCATATATAACAAACGAGCCTGATTTTATATTACAAGCGAGCCTGATCTATTATTGTTATAAAGCGTGCCTGAACAGACCCTTCTCAGGCCAGACATATAGGCGTAATATATGTATCATGCGTGCCTTCCAATCCTTTATAAGTGAGCCTATTATTTCAATGAATCAAGTGTGGTTTTGCATTTTATCATAGGCGGGGTAGTACATGGGTATTTGGACTACTTTCTTCTCTGTTTTGATTCAAATTATGTCAAGTGAGTTGGTCCACGAATATCAAGCAAGCCTGATCATTTGTATTACAAGCGAACCTGACCTATTACTTTTCAAGCGAGCCTGAATAGTCCCTTCTTCATACCAGACATATAGGCGTATTTTCTATATCATGCGTGCCTGCCATTCCTTTTCAAGAGAGCCTGTTTTTATCAATGGTTCATATGTCTGCTATGCGCATTTTTGCCTCTGTTTATGCTTTTCAACACACGCAGGGTAGAACATGGTTTTTTTGGTCTTTATTCTTCTCGGTTTGGATTCACTATCATACTCATTTCCCCGATGTCATATTTCGCTTGTCATATTTTCTGTATGCTCTTAAACCTTTTTTGATGATTCCATCCGTCTCTATCTATTAATGTTCATACCATTTGCTGGTTCTATTTGTAAGGGATGGAATTTATTCCCGAAATGAGGAGGCCGATCTATCACTGATTGCTCATTCACTCTATAAATGAACATCAATCTTTCTGGCCATTCTATGGTGGATTTCTCGCTGTAGGCTCTTCAGCTGAGATTGTATAAGTCAATGTACTGTTTATATTATAATATAATCAGCCTTTTTTTTCTTCTGAAAAAAACATATTAATGTCTCAGCCTTACACCTCATGACACTGCGAATAGCTTTGCGAACAATCTCGCTACGTGAGGTTTGGTATGATAAACATATATGCATATAATAATTCAAACCACATAATACAACCCTTGAAACTTTGTTTACCTTTCAACCTCGCCGAGAAACCTTTAACATAAAGCTCGAGACTATAATATATATTCTTGAGACTCTTAACATCATAGGTGAATAGTGTTACGCAATAATAAAAGTCCTTTTAGCATATCAAACCAACTAATATTCCATGCGAAAATCACATTTACTATTCATATGATCTGAGAATAACCCACCAGCCAATATGAAGGAAGCATATTCCACGTTACGAATATTTCTGTGTGATGAAAGGGAAAAGACGAGTCAACTATTTAAACTCAATGATGCATAAGTTTATAACTTACCCAGTGAATATGGATACAAGTCCAACTAAAATATTACGCAGTAAAACTCACTTATAACCAGTAGATTTTCTACTGGTTTATAACAATTACTTTTAGATGCAAATGTTTTTTCTGCACTCATCAATGAATATATTACACTTGTAACCAATAGATTTTCTACTGGTTTATAACAATTAGTTTTAGATGTAAATGTTTGTTTTGCACTCATCAATTAACATTTTTAATATATTCCCGTTTATACTTTTTCCACATATTTGAATTCCAATTTTTTTTTTAATTAAAATAATTTTTTAAATTAATATACATATAAATTTATATATTAATTATCTATAATATATCAATATTTTATTTTATTAATATTTATAATTTAAAAGATTTCATTTTTTCAATTTTAAATAAATATTAGATTTAAATAAATTTATTTATAATAAAACCTTAATTATGAGATTATGGCTTATAAGTTTGGGCAAAATCACTTGTAAAGATAGATTAATATTTACTTGATTATGGAAATAAAACTTTTGATGGATTGGGCAATGTTCATAGCTTTTTAAGCTCAAAATTTATTAAACAGTTCAACTACAACAAAAGAAAATGACCAATAAAAACATTTAACACAAAAAAACATCCAATACCTTCATGATCGTCACACCACACCAATAATACAATTTTTTCTACATGTAAGAGATATTCTACTAAAAATACAACTCTATCTATATCTAGAACATAGTCCACTACACCTCACATTTTTTGGGGAAAAAAGCCAATTTCATATTACAAATTGGAGAGAGCCATTGAACGCACAGGAATAAACACACAAAACAATTAATTTATATATTGCAATAATTAGATACATCAAATATATAGGTGAACTCATACTAATCTTAGAGAGAGAAGTTGAGAGATTCTCTCAACTTCCTCAACAAACCCAATCCATGATCAATCTAAAGTAAGCATGATCCTAACTAAATCTAATACCCTCCCTTAATGCTTACTTTACAAAACATATAATTAATCACAATTACAACACTTTAAATTTTTTGTGTCTTTGTCTGATCTGGTCTTCATTAACATCTGTACCCACTCTGAGATCTCATAGGAAACACTCTTTTCTCCACCATTTTCGAGCTACCATTCAACCCATTTAAAATGCATTGTTTCTGACCAGCAATAATGAACTGTTGCAAGATTAACAGTATTGACAACTCGGCTCGTCGGGGCTTCCGCGATAGAGTTGACAAGTGATGAACCATCCTATGGACCAATCACCATCTGATTTCGCTTTCGGCTCTCCATCAGTGGCTAGGAAAATGGTCTGAATACTGAATGTGTTCAAGAGTTAATCTAACAACTTGACCTGCTAACCTGTAACTGATGCTCCTTGGCCCGTAGCACAACAAGATCAGCGTATAACAGATTCACACAATCAAATTAGTCAATTGTTCTCTCGTCCCTGTAGGACATCAAGAACGACTAATTTAAATAATGCTCATTTGTTCAATAATTGGTTCTCTAATACAAAAATCTCACACCCACAGATAAAATTCCCTAATCCAAAACTCCACTCCACGAGATAATCTTTTACTCAAAAATACATTTACATTAGAATCAGGGTCCTATTTAAAATCCTATCATCCAGATCACAAATATACATTTACCCTTACACTATTGTTTAACCATCTGCTTTCCTGATGTTCCGCTTTCCTGATGTTTGAAAGCTTCTTTCACGTCATCAAATGAATACGAGCTCTTCTAATCCAGCACAGGTTTGAGCTTCCTACTCTCTATGTAGGGCTGCAGCTTCTTGTTAATATCCATTCTTTTGGCTGTGCTGCACTCCGAATTAAGAAAATAATTGGCTTGGCGCCACACTCAATATCTATCAGATTCAACAATCTGAACACTATAACCAGAAGAATGCATGCGTGGAACCTCATGATGAGGCAGTTTCACAACATTTAAGGAAGCGCAGTCCAAAAAATTGTAATGCATAATCAAGTAAAGGAAATGGCTCGATGTTTTCCTCTTCAGCGTTCCACCATTCTGGATAGATATGCCACTGTTGCTACATCTCAAACTGTTCACGTTTTGAAGGAAGATCATCCGATCATCTCTCGGCGACCGCTGCATGGCCAGACTGCCCACTCCGTCCGCTCCTCTGCGTCCACTGGATTCCCAAACGTAATCCAAGAAACAGGGGATACGATGCTCTCGCCTTCTCGTGGGATGATACACCGTCCTTAGCTCCGCGCTGCCGAGGTTGGTGATGATCCTCGTCTTTGCACTCACAGTCAGAAGGCGTTTTCATATCTTGTGATGATCTTCGTCTTTGCAGTCACAGTCAGAAGGCGTTTTCATATCTTGATAATTTTATCCGCCAGCCAATCTCTGTTTTCATTTAACTCGACATACATATTCATTCATTCAAGCAGAGAGCCAATTTCATTTGTATTGCCCGCTCCGTTGAAGTACAGGTGTGTACAAATTAAAATCTATAAAGCTCTTGCGTTGCGGCCAAGAATGTAAAGCATCGAGCGCCATTCGAAATACCTGCAATTCCTTGAAGTAATGTGAATCACCGCTTTTTGTTGCTTCTCAGTCTCATAGCTGGGCGCTTCTTGCACATCAAACAGATCGGACTATTCTAACACACACAGCACTCTCACAAACAAACGAATTCAACACTTCTAATTTACCTATGTACAGAGAATCTCTCTCAAATTATTTCATTTTCTTGGGCACTCCCGTGAGGGATTAAGCCCAATTAGGCTCCGATACGATATTACAAATTGGAGAGAGCCATTGAACGCACAGGAATAAACACACAAAACAATTAATTTAT
This sequence comes from Pinus albicaulis, assembly GCA_034641835.2. Taxonomy (NCBI): domain Eukaryota; kingdom Viridiplantae; phylum Streptophyta; class Pinopsida; order Pinales; family Pinaceae; genus Pinus; species Pinus albicaulis. The sequence goes on along the minus strand of CM076582.1, from coordinate 1,174,606,972 downwards.
ATATTGCAATAATTAGATACATCAAATATATAGGTGAACTCATACTAATCTTAGAGAGAGAAGTTGAGAGATTCTCTCAACTTCCTCAACAAACCCAATCCATGATCAATCTAAAGTAAGCATGATCCTAACTAAATCTAATATTTCACACTACAATAATTAGTCTACCTCATTCACTCATACTCAATAAATTCAATGGTACAATGGATTACATATAGATTTTATTGGTAAAATGTTTCAATTTTGCATGTAATAGGCAAACCCTTTTTCCCATTATTTGGTTTTTTTGTTTTGCTTTAATTATATTTAAACTAAGATAAAGAAAATAAAAAATATTCTTATAATTCATTTTACAGTTTTAGTATTATTAAGAGCACTTCTTACAACATATCATGACATCAAAATATTTTCTTTAAACTATATATGCAACCTTATTTATTTAAGAACTTGACATGTTTGTTATCACAATTTTTACACTTATTTCTTTATTATGAATTTTCTTAAAACATCTAATATTTGATCATATTTTGATACATCATTCATTTTAGTGTAGTTGTTATTTCTATAATTTAATCAAATTTTAATTTTTTGGTAGCTTATAGAATATTCATGTTGGTAATTGACAATTTTTGTTTTTTTATTTTTATTTTATTCTCTATCTTATTTCTATTTATTCCATTTAGAAATGTATGCTTCAACAATTCAAATTTTATATATGGTTATTATGGAAACACTTTTATGTTGGGACATCATCTCTATTTATTCCATTTAGAATATATGTTTGAGCACTTAAAATTTTATCTATAACTATTATGGAAACTTTTTATCTCTTTTTTTCATGTTTTTTTTATAGGACGTATCTCAACACTCATTACAATAGTGATGTTTTATTCATTTGGAATTTTCTTGTGAATGTATAAGATTTTTTTAAAGTTTTATTTGTATTTCAATTTCAACATTTTATAGCATTATTTTTTATTTTTTTTGTAAATTATGTGGGGCCACACTATTTTCTATTTATATTTGAAGGACAGGCTACAACATATAAAATCCAGGCTATGAGCTCAACCTGTCCGCAGGAAACCAGGTCTGTTGGCCACCTGTACACAGGAAAAGCGTACCAAAATTGAAATTGTTTCATCCGTCTGTAAGTTTCATTAGCTAGTTGTCCTACTACTGCAGATTGACCATACTTATGACATAAGGACAGTTTATCTAAAGCTAAAAAGTGCATCTTTTGTTTTTATTTTTTATTTTTATGAAATTAAAACGTAATTTTTTGAGCAATATAACACTAATATTTCATCCATATACATATTTCTTATATTTTAAAATTTGAAAAAATAATTCTTTATAAATTTCATTATCCATTTCCTCCTTTTTCTATATGGTTTATATATCCTTAAATCCTATATTTATTTTAACTTAAATAAAAATATTATAATATTTTAAAACTAATATCTTTAATACAAGTTCGTGGTTTAAGAATATAAAAACCATATTCATGTCATATATGTTAGTGATATAAAAATTTAACATTTTGTTCAGATTAGCAACATTTATGGATCATCCATTAACACCATGGGGCACAACAAGATCCAAACTTAAAAGCATTGGGAGTTCCCATAAAATTTTGAACCCATCAACTAGACAGTGCTCTTTGTTAACCTTTTCTTATTTTAATTTTTAGGGTATGAAATTCTTTTTAATATATTTATAGAACAGGTAGTTATATTAATTGTATCATGTTAATTTTATGTTAAAGTAAATGATAAGATAGGTTTTTTTGGTTGGTTTGTTTTCTAATTTATATTATTTTTGAGATAATTAGTATGTTTAATTTGTAGCTTTAATAGGCATGACTCATGAAATTTTTGGTAATGAAAATCATTTAGAAATCATACCTAATATTTTTTATATCATATTTTAGCGTGGGTGAATTTTTTCCCATGAAATTTTTAATCTATGACATTTACACTATAAAAGAACTTAATAAAACACCTTGTTATTTTCTTATCTACTCCTTTGAAATATAAATTAAGTCTATTTTAAATACTTTACATTTTTTTATTTATTTTCATATATATATATATATATATATATATATAAAATCCCACTTCTTATAGTCAATGAGCTCCTAACTTCTTAATATCAAATTTTACATCATTTTCATGAGATCAACATTATGTATGTGAACTTGCAATAAGAATAAGTATGGAAGCCATTATGTGAAGCAAATTTACACACCTAACCATCCACTTAAAAATAATTGTAAATTTAATCTGTGTAAATATAAAAGGGATGTACCATTGGGTGATATTATGGAACATGTAAGGGCTATAATGTAATACACTATTTAGTAATACATGCATTTGTGTATTTAATTTCATGAAGAACAAATATATATGAGGATGCATACATGATTTTCGGTATACATGATGTGAATAAATTGAATAAAGAAGAAAGAGAAATACTAACGAAATTTGAGGTTTAATATGATGATATTTATTGTATAATTTTAGAACTCAAACACAAAATTATATATATCTATATATATATTAATAATTAAATGATTATTAAGTGAATTCTAATAATTTTTAAAATGTTAATTATAAAATTTTTTTCATAAATTATAAAAATATTTATTTTTTTAGGATTTTATATAATATGTATAAAACATGGTCATATGTGATTACCACCAAAAGTAGTTCTTTATAAATTATATATCACAAAAGCCAAATTTTAATAATTTATATAATGTTTGTGGAATTTTATAATAAAATGATTTTATCCTATACAAATGGATAAATCATTTTAGGGAAACATAATTTAGAAAATCTTACATAGAATAAAAATTCAAAATTATCCTTCCGTGTTTTTTTTTTTTGTAAATTTGGTAGTGCCCCTCTATTCATTCATGCAAACAAAAACAACATGTTACATAATTAGATTATATGCTTTGTAGCCTCAACCTAACCGAAGGAAATCAGGTCTGTTGGCCACCTCAAAGAGTTAAAAGACAACCAAAATTGAAACAATTTGATCATGTCTCCAAATGCCTTATAAGGTGTAGTATCTACTATATCTTTTGACATACTATTAAAAAAGTAAATGCTACCTTACCACTTAATGTTTCAAAAAAAAAAAAAAAAAAAAAACTAGACTTTTCGAATTACTCATCTGGGGATTCAATAGGTGCCAGATCCTTTGCACTTGATATAGACATATCTTCTTGATGCATTCTTTGGAGTTGACATTCAATGCGAAAAAGACACACATTATGGTGATGTACGTGAAGTTGTATTTATTGATTGTATATGTGCATATCAGCCAATATCGAAGCTGCCTTTGGGTCACCTCCTACCTCTTGAACTGCTACATTGGCCTTTTCCATTAGACACTTCATTATCCAATAGAGGTGGATTTCCTGTTTGAAGAGGGACAATATTCCTCTTATATTCCCGGGATCAGTCACCATAGGTTCCATTTCATGCTCTGGAATGTCATCCTCAACTTTGGTTTTGAGGTCTCGCTCCCAACATGAAATCGAGCCTTTTACCTGTCCTCGTGTCCCCAAAACATACGCATGCAATAAGTTTTCCATGGTTTACTTACTAGATTTTCTTCCTTATTTATTGGGACCCACCTTCTCCTTGCCTTTGCCTTTTCCTATGCTTCCAGCTAGACTTATTTTTCCTATGTTTCCTCCACTTGTCTGCGCTTTCACCATTTCCGTTTTTGGTAGGTCTCCCAAATACCGTACCCTCAGCTGAATCCACACTGGGGTCCCCACTCGACATGCAAAGACCAGAAGGTGAAAGAAGCTAAGAGGACCTTTAGAGAGAAACATAACAAAATAATTGTTTACAGGACCGGACTAAACAAAATATTCTCCTGTTTATTGAGTGTCAGGTATTTCTACCCCCACTCTTTTGCATTATTTCCTTTATTCTAATTTCATTCCCCTATACTCATGCCTATGCGACAATTCCTCTTCACAATCGATGCTCAGATCAAAAATAAATAGTTGAGTCATAAACTTAACACACTCAACAAGAAACAAGACGGAGCAATGTGTGCATGCCTCTATTTTCGTAATTATACGACAATTACTCTTCGTAGCAAGTGCCCGGATCAATTATTTATAATGTAGGATCATTGAGTTGGCACCCTTGCCACACAACAGGACAAAATGAAGAATATTTAAGGATATTCCCCAGGCCCCAGTTAAATAGCAATGTCATCCACTAGAATTCTAGAACTGGTGATGAATCCTCTGTAATTTTACACCATGTAGGTTCTCGAGGTTAATAGAGCCCATTATACTCAAATAATCATTAGATATCATACATGGAGAGCCGTAACAATGGCATGCAAAAATTTATAAATAAAAATGATGGTTGGGGGAGTCGGGACTCAGGGTTTCATGATGCAATTTGGGGTGAGGTTGTACCCTACTTCTTTGAGCACCATCATTCACCACCACATATACATTTCTCATTACTAGGGAGCAAATACTAATACTTTGCAAAGCTATGTCAACTTTACTGACAGGGCCACAAAATCTAAAGGATGCCTCAAGAGATATCGAGACAAAGACATTCATGGAGGAAAATTGAAAATGGACAAACTGACAAGACCATTGAGACTTGGTATCTATCCTTGGAACCCTCCCCCTCTCAGAAATAATCAAATGAAATGGAATTTAGGGGTTGACATCCTCCCATATCAACACCATAACATAACCAAAACTGATGCAGTCGTAGCTGCAAATTAACTTATAATCGTGGACCTGTGGGTTAGGACCGCATAATTTCCCTTATACGCAGTGGGGGAAAATATCAGAATAAAATACATACATACACGAAAACGATCAAAAAAATTCTTTACCATATAATTCTCATAACCTGAACCACATTAAAATGCATGGGACCTTCTTAACGAAGGGTCCCACACTCTCCCGATCAATCGCAACACATCGCAATTGTTGCCCACAACTTCCAACTCTTTACAAATAAACTAAGCCATAAAACTTATGACGTGTGCATTTGCACCAAGCCAACACATGGCTATTCCTTATCGCATCGCATCATTCCTCCTCTTCGAATCACATTGCATCCCATCTAACATTTCCTGTGAACACTTAAACAGTATCCTCTATATATTGCAATGTGCGAAGTCACGATCCTCGTCCGTTGTTGACCTGTTGTGTGATCCAATGGCTCTTACATATTCCATTCCATGCCACTTGGCATCACAAGTTAACATTTTTAACTTGTGAAAATCCTTAAGTCTTAAGTATTTCAATCGCTGATGCGAAATTTCTCCCTACCGACACGTGTTCATTTCACTCTTCCTTAACCATTCATCTCTTGTCTTTGGATCTATGATTTAATAGCACCCATCCTCTCAATAGTCTTGGCTCTTCTTTGCCTCTTTTTCCTACTGTAATCTCCGCTATCAATCCTTAAACCTTTGACTCAATGCTTCAAACCTTGCCATCGGTTTCTCCTTAGGAATTCCGCTATATATTCTATTCTTTATTCAATCTTCTCTTCTTTCTGATGTCGTTGCTTTTCAATACGGCTCCCTCGACACTACTCTTCGTTATCTATCTGATTTTATTCAGAATTATTCAGAAATGTCTCTCCTGTGCTTTGTGCGATCTTCAAACGCGTGGATTCCCTCCTGAGCTTGTTCATCATCTCTCATCCCTTGGTTTCTGCCCCATATTTCTCTGTGAAAATTTCACTGCAACTGCATCGTCACACTCAATCTGTCTAAGAATTAACAGAAATACAATATGCATATATCATAGAAAATAAATGCAATGTTTAACTTCGACAGGGAAATAAAAGCAACGGGTTGAAACATAGAGCCTGATCATAATCCAAAACACTTGAAATTTATTTATAAATAAAAATACACAGAATCAAGCCTTGGGGTGACTAATTTTTACATTTGTTCCTACTCTCTGTTCAACCCTCTCTCGCAACTATTTCCCTCTCGTTCTCTCTTTCTCTCTATGGAAGGTAGAACCCCAAAATGGTGGATTTTCTTTTGTTCTATGCCTTTCCCTAAAATCCCCATATGGTTGAGAAACTGTTATTTAGTTTTAGAACAATTTATTCAACTAAATGTATAACTAATCCTAATCTAACTATTATTTTAACCTACATATTACAATGGATATGTTAGCCCAAGCCAACTTTAAAACAAAGTCTTCAATTTATTAGGATTGCTAGTCCTCTTCCCAAGCCACCACATGTGACCAACTCGTCACATTGTTGCCTCTACCTTAAGGCTCCTACATCAGACTCCCGAGGTAAAATAATTCATGATCTCTTGGTCATATGTCTTCAATGCTTGAATCTTCCAGGGTTCCAAATTTTGTTTTGGTGATGTCCATAAGCTGCATTGTCTTCAACATTCTTTAGCTATAATCTTCCAGACTTCCATACTTTTTACTATAGTGCTCCACTGCTTCTACCTTCACTATTTTTCACTCTCCAAATAGTTCATAAGTGGACTGCTTTCTTCACTTTTCTGTAACTCTCTTAGGTAGTTGCATTAACTCCCATAGTTCATCTATGGTTTCTTGAAATTCAATGTTTTGTTGTAATCTAATATTTTTTCCAGCCCTCTGCCAACACATTCTACTACACTATGTCACAGAAATTGCCACAAATATTACTCGGGACATTGTTGCCACCCAAACTTCTTGAATATCTCTGAAGATATCTCCCTCTGCAAAATCCCTCTTCGTTTCCATGTTTACAAATGTACTGTCAAAAGGTAAATTTCCTTCTAATTATCTGACTACAGTAATATATTTATTCACTATTTCCTGTATACTAGTTAACATAATTAAGTTTTGGAAGCTAGTATCTATATTTGTTTCAACTAAAGTTTTAAAAGGTTCCATATTTTTATCTACAATCACTTTATCTTGCTCAAACTCTTTTAGAAAGAAACTGAGCCATTCACTAATTACTTTATTTCCTTCAATTACCTCTTCAGTATGTCGTATTATAGTTTCAACGTAACTCTCTTTCTCTTCCTTGACAACATTCCATTGTTTTCCTTCTACTTGTTAACTAGTCCAAATAGTCAATTCAACCTTTTCCACTTCTAAGACTGACTTTCATTTAGCCTGAGACAAAACTGCCTCACTTTCATCTTTATGGATTTCTTCATCCTTCTTACTAAGCAAACCTCTTTGTCACACTACTTCTTCATCTTTAATCGGAATAAAATTCTGATTCTATATTTCTGTGACACTCCTAAATGTCCATCCAACAATCTTCCTTTGGCTATTTAAGAAAGCCAATTCCTCTTTGTCCTTATGAAGAACAAGTTTCATCTCATGAGCCATTACTACTTCATCTCCATTAAAGTTGCTCCCTTCATTAAATAAGGATCTTATGAATTCCTTCTGCTGCAACAACTCAACTTGGCCTTCATCAGAAAGACACTCTTCATCATACCTTGCTTGACAATTTTCTTCCTCATTATACTTTGCTAGATAAACTTCAGCTTTACTTGAGACAATTCCAAGGGATGGATTGTCTTCTACACAACCTGCAAACACATTCAAATTTTCAGCATTAAAATCACAAGACCCAGTGGTCTTATTTGATGACTCAATCACCGAATATTTCTCTTATTGTTCTAATTCTCTTTCAGGACTTAGAAAGTCTTCACGAGTCTTCTTTTCATCTTTTTCAAGCATAACATCCAAATGCTTGATATCATCTTTTTCCTCTTTATGTTCTTGAACATCATCATAAGCCAAGTCCTCCTTATTTTTATCTTTCACAGTAGGCTTGAAATCATTGCTTTCACTTAACTATACATGTGCAAGTACATGACACTTAGACGTCTCATTTTCTTCTTAAACATAATTTAGATTCTTTCCTCCTCCTTCATCCTTTATGACAACATCAAAAAACTGACTTTCTTTACTTATTTCACCTGCACACATACAATAGTCATTTGTTTCAAAACCATAAGGATCCATAGCCTCTGCTGGTTCTCATCCTTCCAAGGATACTTGAAACCATCAGTTGGTATCATACCTTCATCCTTATGACTACTATCACAAAGAATAGACCCTTGATCTGGTTCACATAAGTAAACCTTTTCCCCAGTATACATCCTATGATGCAACTCATCTCTTTTGAGTTCTTCTTCTAGCTAAATTCTTGTATTAGATCTCAGCCTACTCTATAACTGACTTCACTTGAATCTTTTCTTCCGAAGAACCCAACCATGCCTTTGGTGTTCTACATTCCCTTATATGAATTCTCTGAACACTTCTGGCTCCACTTTTATCTCAACTAATTCTCTATCGAGTTTATCATTTATTGATCTTTCATAATCTCCCTTAGAACCTTTACTATGAGCATCAGTAGCCATAGTATTCTTTCTTTTATGAACTCCTTTTTGTTCATCATGGACTATCAAAAATTCATCTCTACAAGTTGACTCCATCAACCTCTCTGTAGATACCACAGTAAGCTTTGGCATGGTTAGTCTTTTACTGGCATATCCACTGACTAATCCTCCTTGAGCCTTTCAGATAACCATCAGTGGTCATGTCTTCTTCTTCACTATATGGAATCATTCTGATCCACCTTGTGAACTACAACAAACCTCTTTCATCTTTGAAACAAGTGTAGTTATTGTATCTAGTTCATATGGAAGAACTTTCCTTTTATACTCTGCTGCTCTGAGTAATGATTCTTCTTCTTGAGCATTCAACCTATGCTCCCTCTTCATCTATAGCCCATTCCATTTCAATTTCTTCCTCGTAAATCATCCACACCTCTGGTCTTCTTCAATCCTCTATAGCAACTCCAGCAATAGATCAAGATGGGTTCTCATCTCAGCTACTTCTCTCTTATATTCTTCATCAGTCATCTACTTCCATATGCCATTTCTCTTGGAATATTCCTTCTTCACTTTTTCGTTGCCTCCTGAACCTCTGCTATGACTTTCAATAGTCATATTCTTGAGTTATTTCACCCTCTATGCGATGCACTAGCCTCTGTAGTAACAATCCCTCCTGCTACAACTTACCTCACAAAACTTCCTTTGTTCTTGGTTTTTGGCAAGCACTGGTTCTCAATCTAGAACCCTCCTTGAGCACTCCTCTATGCTCCTTCTAGCCTTACCCTCAAAACTTATATGCACTTGAGAACACTATTGTCCTCTTATATTTCAACCTGAGTTGAAATATTAGGTTCTGACCATACTTCTTCTTCCTCCTAGAAAACCATTGCTAGCTTCCTTCATCATGACCTTAAAGGTTGTAATCTTATTTCTGAGATGTTTTCACTCCTGCTGCTACCTCTTTTAAAATATTATGCTATTCTTCTGAGTTTGAGTATTTACCTGTCCGTTCCATAATCCAAAATAAAACTGAAATAAAACATTCTTACCTTATTTTTTGTGCTACTACTTCATTCATGCTATTGTAGCTCTTATGCTTCTTCAGAAGCCTTTAGTCCACAGTATTACCTCTTAAGGTTCAATCCATTAGAATCAATGAGAATTGTTTCACAACTTTTATTAGTTCAAAATACTTCACACCGCATCTCAGATCTTGTTGCTCTGATACCAATTGATGTAGCTGTAGCTGCAAATTAACTTATAATCGTGGACTTGTGGATTAGGACCCACATAATTTCCTTTATATGAAACAAGGGCTAATATGAGAATAAAATACATACATACACAAAAATAATAAAAAACGTTCTTAACCATATAATGCTCATAGTCCAAAACACATTCAAACGCACGGGACCTCCTTATCGAAGGGTTCCACACTCTCTTGACCAATCACAGCACATTGCAATCATTGCCCGCAACTTCCAACTCTTCACAAATATGCTAAGCCATAAAACTTGTGATGTGTGCATTTGCATCATGCCAACACGTGGTTGTTCCTTGTCGCATCACATTCTTCCTCCTCTTTGCATCGCATCACATCCCATTTAACATTTCGTGTGGACTCTTAAATGGTATCCTCTATATCTTGTGAATTACGAAGTCATGATCCCTTAGCTGTCGTTGATTTGTTGCGTGATCCAATGGCCCACGCAACTTCCCTTTCGTGCCACTTTGCATTGCAAGTTAAAGGTTTTAACTTGCAACAATCCTTAACTCTTAAGTATTCCAATTGCCGATGCGAAATTTCACCCTTTCGACACGTGTTCATTTCGCTCTTCCTTAACTGTTCATCTCTTGTCTTTGGATCTATGATTTAATCAAAGTTGTCTACTTAACAGTCTTGGATCTTATTCGCCTCTTTTTCCCACTATCAATCCTTAAACCTTTGACTCGGCGCTTCAAACCTCGCCATCGATTTCTCCTGAGAAATTCTATTACGCATTCTGTTCTTTATTCAATAATCTCTTCTTATGATGCTGCTACTTTGCAATACACTCCCTCCATGCTACTCTCTGCTATCTTTCTGAGATTCTTCAAAATTCTTCAACACTGTCTCTCCTGGGCGTTGTGCGGTTTGCAAATGCGAGGATTCCCTCCTAAGCTTTTTCTTCATCTCTCATCCCTCGTTTTCTGCCCCACTTTGCCTGTACGAATTCACAGGAATTGCATCCTCACACTCAATCTATCTAAGCATTAATAGAAATGCAATACGCATATGTCATAGCACATAAATACAATATTTAACTTTGATAGGGAAATAAAACCAATGGGTTGAAACAAGGAGCCCAATCACAATCCAAAACACTAATAATTTATTTAGAAATAAAAATACACAAAACTGAGCCCTAGGATGGTTGGTTTTTACATTTATTCCTACTTTGTGTTCAACTCTCTCTCACACCTATTTCCCTCTCATTCTCTCTCTCTCTCTATGGAAGTCAGAACCCCAAAATTATGGATTTGGTTTTGTTTTATGCCTTTCCCCAAAATCTCCATATGGTTGAGAAATTGTTATTCATTTTCAGAACAATTTATTCAACTAAATGTCTAACTAATCATAATATAACTATTCTTTTAACGTATGTATTACAATGGCTATGTTAGCCCAAACTAAATTTTAAACAAAATACTTTAAAATAAAGTCTTCAATTTATTAAGATTGCGAGTCCTCTTCCCAAGCCACAACATGTGACTAGCTTAGTACATTGTTGACTCTGCCTTAATCCTTCTGCATCAAAAATAGATTTGATTCCACTCTGGTTGGATAAACTGACACAACTCCATATCATTCAGAATATACCTTCCTCCCAACTCAGCAACACAAATGACTACCATGCTCATAAACACGCAAGAGAAAGAAACATACCAGGTAAATTATTGCGATGAAGTTGCCTTCCACTACTATAATTCCCCTAACTTTTTCCTCTCACTACCATCAAATGGATGGAGACATCAAACGGTTATCCAACCTTCTACCCAACATTTTCTCCTTCCAGTTGTACCTTTCATCCCAAGATTTTTTTGACATCACCTACCCACTTTTGTTTGCAGAGAATGTTGGTTTAATGTGGCGTGAGGCGAGCTGCCCACATTCTCCGACTTGTGTCATCCTCATTGCTCTGTGTGGTCCACGTGATAGGTTGCCACATCACGCCTCCCTTAACGTCATTAACACCTCGATGGGGGAAGCCTACGAGAAAATTTAACACCTAAAACTTTTCATGTTGCAAACATTTTCTAATAATACTCTCAATATTTCAATATTTCATTGCATGGTTGTCATATGCCATGGGGTATTGATCTTATTTTTTTTTTACTTCTAAAAACTGAACTCAATATATTATTAATATTTAAATGTTTTTTAATTTTTAAATCGTAAAAACTGACTTCAATATATTATAAATATTTAGTGGTCCATTTATTTTAACATATAAACTAAAGTAATATTTTAGAGGTTTTTAAATTAAAAAGATATTGGGAAGTATTTATTAATATACAGAGAAATTAAAGACATTGTTTAGAAATGTAGGTATTTCAAAAGTCTGTATAATTCAAGACTGATATTGATGTAGAAAATGAAGGATTCTGATAACTTTGAAGTCTAAATGTTTTATATTTCCTTATTAAATATCAATCGAGTTATCCCTTATCATTACTTTTCATTCTAATAACATTGAAGATAATTTAATTATTTTAACATGGTTCCTTAGTAAGTACACGAGTTGCCAATATACCACTTTCATGAATTTAGTATGGTTGTAAGTGGGGAGATATTTCAAACTTCAATGACTACGTTAAAAGCATAAAAAAGAAAAGGGTGAAACCTGAGAAAATTAATTCTAACGAAACGCAATCTCAAATTTGATCCGGACTTTCAATAAAAATGACCTTTTATATGTAGGAGTGACATCCAACCAAAATGTGATTTTTATTTCAGAGTATGGTAATGATAAATTTCCAATTTCAACAACTTAAACAAAACTAATGTATAAGCTAAACTCCAATTTTTCTATTTAGCTCAGCATCCTTTCGTAAAGCAACTGCATGTATTTTAATTGGACTGAGATCTATGTTGTTATCTGAGAACGAGACCGAGGTTTCCAAAAACTCATCCACGAATTGAAACTTTTAATTTTTCCTCCATTCTCGAAAAAATTTGGGGTTCCTTCAGCTCTACATAATTAAAATTTTAATCAATTACCTGTTTTCTTTGAGAAGTTCTTCTGCAGTGAAGATGTAAGCATGCTGGAACTCGCTAGGTCTCTTGAGGATGTCCAAAGACCAGTGAAGTTACGAATCACCTAGCTTCCCCGTTATTCTCATTGCTTAGGCTTTTTCAGGTTTTAGTTCCATCATTACTGTCATGAAATTTGTTTTCCCATTGCTTAGTCTTTTCCAAGAACTATTTTCATCATGGCACGGATCCAATCTGATTGTAAGCTAATATAATACGTTATCTAACTACTGCCAATGTCCTGTGCCTCTCGAACCTTACGTTGAAAAGATCGAAGGATTCACAGGTTTATTACATGAAGAATAGATGGTGAGGATGGTAAGTGGGCGAAGTTAATTGAACATAGTAAAGGATGCGAGGTTCTCTTGCTATTTTCGATAAGTAATCATGAAAGAATCCCTTCCAAACTGGATCACTCACTTGGCGAATAAGACAAGCATGTTAGGTGAGCGATTGTGCATAAAAAGGCTTACCAATCATGAAAAGAGACAAGCATGGTAGGTGAGTTACCAATCATGAAAAGAGATAAAATCAATATCTAAGCTATTGTTGACAAACAAACACGAAAAGGAATCAAAATACCAACCATCGCTCTCGTGGGGAAGAAAACAAGCGTAGTAAGTGAGCAAATGAGTTCACAGTACACTCATGCTAGTGACAAAAAAAGGTAAGAAAGGTTCTCTGGGACGAGACACTAAAAGTTCTCAGCTAACCATGGAGGGATACACACGACGATTCTAGCTTTAAATGCTTAACAATCATATAAAGCCCGTGAAAAAGGTTATAGGAAGAGGAACGCTTCGCTCATTCGCGAAATTAATCCTTCAGGTCTACCATCCACCCCGACGGTTCTTTCTTAAGCGATTTAGCGTTATGGGGATGCTAGAAACATTTTCCTTTAACTCTCTTCAAGTGGGTTGGAGTATCAGTTGATTACCTTTTCAGAGGAACCATTATTAGCATATTCAGATTGCAGATTTTCGAAATATGTTAGAATCCCAGAGACATCAGCAAGGCTATTTGGTTCACCTGGCTGCTCTCCCTTCATTCTTAAAATAATTGACGTCCCTGCTGTCCATGGAATTTTGAAATATTCTTGAAACTCTGTAATCTAGTTAAAGATGTCACAGATATTATAGTATCTCGTTATTTCTCTCTGCAAATTCTTTGATGCTCATGTTGCCGCATATTGTTGTTTAATTTCTTGGTTACCATTCTTATAGTTGGAGGTAAGAGTTTCTATACATGAATGAAGTGAATTTGCCATAGATCACTCACATATGACATATTTGGATTAAAGGAAAAGGTTTCTTAACTGAAAATTTTACGATAAAAAATCATTTTAAAGTGTACGAATTTTTACTAATGTTTTTTAATAAGCAAATTGTAAAATATTTGGTTTTAGAATACTAATCATTTTCAATAAAATTTTGGTTCTATCAATGTTTGGGTATTTATTTTGGTTATTTTAATCTATAAAATTGTGTTGATCATATTTTGAAAAATGAAATCAGGTGTCATGATTGACATTTAAATTATTGTGGACTTAATGGTTATGGAATTCTGGATGGAATCTAGGTGATGATGTAATTATATTTTATTTTATTAAACTAATAAATTTTGTTTCTTGAGAATGTTTAAGAAAAATTATTAGAGTAATAAAAAAACTGCTTGTCAAATTATTCCAAAAACTGAAAAGTAGTATGCCCTATAAATCATCTAAATCCTTCCAAAGAAATATTAAAATATTATCAAAATGAGATAGAAATAAAGCACAACCAGTGAGAAATAAGTACTTTAAAGAAAAAGAAAATAATATTATTCTAAAAAACTGAAACAAAATAGTCCGAAAAAAGGCAGACAAGCCTTAGAGAGACTGCTAAAAAAATCCGCTTCGAAAAATGTATATGACTAACCACAAAAGAATTAAAAGAGATTTTGACTCGAAAATTAAGAAGATGTGAGTTTGGGAGACAGATGCTCGCATACTATGCTAAAATTTTGAAGGTATGGGAAATTCTTTTCCTCAACATAGATTTTACACAGAGTTGTAGAACTGACTTATTCCAGAACTATATAAAGGCTAACCAAACTTTATATTATAACTTCAAATAATCAAATACATTAACATATGGAGCGTGAGGCTATTTTACCAGTCAAACAAGAATTCTTACATTTACTAAATTGCGAAATTTACACAAAAGTAAAACGGGCAACTTGTTTTCTCCTTCTTGTTTTTGCACTTACATCCACCACATTACATTCCACTCTAAACTTACATGTAAAATCAGAACATACATAACATACATATATAAGACATTTAATTCATCACAAAAAAATTTAATACATAGAATGAACGAACATTACTTTCTGAAGTTTAAAAAATTTAAGTGAAGTAAATAACACTGGCTGATTAAATGCAGAATTTGTATTAATTTACTGTACTTGTCTTTCTCTGCAAAAACGATCCACAATGCAAAAACGATCCACAACCCTCCGAAACATTCACTAAAGTATGACTACTTGTGATTATATTTAACCCGATAGTTCAAATTAATTTTCGAACAAGTACTGGACACAGTTAATCGTTAAGTGGAATGTTCATCGTTCATAATTATTCCCCGAGCATTAGAGTACGATTAGACTCATTTCTGTTTATATTTTTTTCGAAAGAATAATTAGCATTATAATATTAAGAATCAGGGATTGAATGCGGAAAGCAGATGTTGAATTGTATATGTTATTTTCTCTGGGTACATAACTTAATGATTTAATTAATTTGAGATCAGCTAGGTTAACAACACATCTGACCTCGGTAACCCTCATAAGCCTTGTAATTGATTTTTTTTAATGACTTATGTGGTTGGAAATGTCTAGGTGAAAGTTTGCATGCTTAACGTGATTAATTAAGAACAATCATGTGATATTACATGATGAATTAATGCCTCGAATTCTAGAAAGTTAAAAATCGTACATGCATAATTGAATTTGTTACCGATTAGAGTAGGAGTTATCGAGTCTCAACTATGGATAGTGGAAATGCTCAATAATTAAATGAACTACGAGAAACATTATTTTTTTTAATACAAGATTAGAAGAGAAGATAGAGTATATAAGTTAAGATAAAGCATATCATCAATCCTACTATATAGTCATGTTCTCAAAGTCAAGAAGGTATGCATATATATGTATAAAAGGATTTGTTCTTTCCATTTCTCATTCCAGGTATGTTAAATGAAAAGAACGTACTGGTGTAGGTGAACTTTTGATAACATTTATTTACCTGGTAGGGATAGTGGTAAACGTTGGAAAAACACTAAAAATTAAAAAGAGTGAAATATAAATTACTAGGATGTGTAAAAGTCACCCCTAATTCCAATGGAGAAGTGTGGATATTGTATAATGGAAATTTTATTTCTTAATAACTATGCATATTGTATAATGGAAATTCATTTATATCTTTCGGGTAAATGGAATATTTAAGATATTCCTGTAAAACAATTAAATTATTCCTACAATTGGGAGTTATTAAAGTAGCGTAGAATTTAAGATGTACCTTTGGTACATGCAAGTAAATTGACTAATAACATTCCGGAATATGTGCAAAGAAAAGAATATTTCAAGTATATTAATACAAATTATAAATATAATCATCTATTGTTTCCCGAATTTTAAAAAAAATTAGTAAAATAGAACGTCATTATAGAAGTTTCAGTACGCATGGGCAATTTTACGGGGAGAATTTTGCAGAGCGCAAGGACGTGAGGACACAAATTACATATTCATCTGAACATGTGTTCATAAATATAGTAGTACTTATATTATAACTTAAAGTAGGATATATGTCCAAAGAAATTACAAGCTAATTCTCCATCTAATCTACCAATAGTCTTATATAACGAGGACAACATATAAGGGAGGCCACGGTTATATAATTTCAGGTATTTTCAACCATCAAGGAAAAGATAAGAGGTTTTCCGTTTTATAAATGAATTACTTAGAAGGAAAATATGAATCAAGATAATGGTGAAATCAATAGTTGTATACAGGTAGTTTGATCATATTGAATCTACAACTGTTGATGCCGAAGGCCCTAATAATTTTGTCGAAGAACCCTTGTAAGGCTAAAAGAAACAATAATGGAATTTAATGTTGATCAGAACATCAAAATCCTGCGTATTCAGTTCTCAAGAACTAACTGATAGAATTAACGAAACCACTATCGGATTATGAAACACATAATCAACTTATAGTCCATACGTATGAGCGTCTTCAGGCCAAGTACGGGAGTAAATTGTAAAAAAAATCCGACCTATAAGCCAACAAACATGCCCACGAAATTGAACTCAAACATCGAGCTAAGGTATAATACATTGGGAAAATTTGAAACAAACCTCTTTTTCGACCAGGAGAGACCATACCTATAAACATTCCAACAAAATAAAAGATAGAGAATTAATATCTTGAAGCATCAGATAACAAACCGGAAGAAGGTACTTATATAAAAAAACAAAAAAACTTGAAAATTTTAGTTATGGAGAATAATGACTAAAAATACTCAAAACTGGACCGTTAGCGATGCATTATGAAAATTGAAATGAGTTGCTGCAGAGAAAAGACAATGACTGTATATAGAGGTTTGAAGCATCAAAAGACTTTTTATGTTATTGGGTCGTGGGTTCTATAATTATGTATGCATAAAGCTTCTCGTTGCTCAATTATAATTCTAAACAAAAAAAAATCAGTTCTTTGTAGGAATGGGAAGGGAATTTTGTATTTTATTGAAAAAAAAAAACCATAAAATGAAGTGAAGGAGAGAGTAACTTAACCCAACCCCTATTAAAGTTGAAACATGGAGACAAATCATTTCCCATGACCATTTTCATACCCTTGAAAATAAAAGAAGATTGAATAAGTGTTTTAATACAATGAAATTGTAAATTACCAAGTTTGGAAAGATATACACTCTAGGTTTGGAGATTATTAACTAATGAAAGCTCGAAAATGATTCACCAAACTCGGTGGAGGCCTTTGCAAGAGAAACACAATATCCACAGAGGTTAACAACTAGAAGGACAGAAGGAATTATAGAAACCCACTATTTTTTTTTAAAGAAAATCTCCCAACGTGAAAAGAATACCTTAACATACGAATTCCGAATGGCGAGGGTCAGTATTTTTCTATAGTCCCTCCCGCATCTACAGCATTCGATCTAGAGATTAACCTCATCCGTTGGTTTTTCACATGATAGACAAGCCATGTGGCTTCACATGGATCCATTTGCTTGGCAGGTTCCAGGTTTCCCAGCTATACTGATATATACTAAGCTTTTAAAAAAACAGCTATAGTTGAAAATTCCAAACTCAACAACCCATTTGTTGGTGCCCTAATGTTAGCATACAAAATATAACATGATAAATTAAGGCTAAAATATGAAGTAGAATGAGATGCTATTTCAAGTTTTGAGCACGAACAACTACAAGATGATATAAGAAATGCATTAATAATCAATGAGTTACTGAAATCCTAGTGAGGATGTAAAGGGAATACTTTTATAATTAATATGGGTAAATATAACATTTTTACATTGATCTATGAAACAAAGAAAGTTAAGAAGGAAATATTATGACTAGAATATATTTAAAAATCATTGGGAATGACTAAATAAAGTGAAGAAAAATAAGAACAAGAAGTCCACCACGACTGTAGCAAAACTCATAATAGAAATTGAAGGCCATAACCTGCATAATTGACCCAAAAAAATGAATAGTCTTATAGTTACCTTTAAAGTACTTCTTTATAATTGAGGAAGTTCACAATTATGGGTGTTTATATTCTAAAGAGGGAATACATCTATATTATGTATGAGAGACATCAAATGCAACATTTTAATGGTATAATCAAATTTAGTAATGTAAAAAAAAAAAAATTAGAACATAGAGGTACGATACAAATGGGATTAGAGTTGTAAGTTTAGTATTAGGCACATGGGCTAATTTAAAACTGTAAGATATGAATGACCATTAGCTAGATGAGACTCAAGTGTGAATAGAAGATAAAGTGTTAGCTCTTCTACATCATAATGGTTGGAATGAGTAAAAAACATGAAAAGTGAAACTAACCAGTACTAAAATAGTTCTTGAATAGGTTGAGGAAGATGGATATTAGAAATCTAATACTTGCTATAGCTACAACAAGGATGTGAGAGTTAAATTATTAGCAAACATTAGATGTGGATGTTTAAAAAAAAATGTATTAAGAGTTGAAGTGTATATATTATAAAATACCCTCAGTAGGGTGATATGAAACAAGAAAAGTAAAATGATAAAAGACGCAACAATAAACACAATGCTCAATTAAATAGACTTAAAGAAATGAGATGAGACTACTCGATAAGGCATGTGTTAGTCATAGCTATAAAAGAGCAATGTCTTTGGTGTCAAATTAAGATCATGTAATCTCTGCATTGCAATTCATTGAATTATGGATTACATTTACACTTCAGGAATTTAGTTATGACTAACTGAATATAACTTCCTAACTACTGTTGGGACTCATATATGCCCATGTTTTGATTATGAAATATCACTTTTTATACCCTAAAACCATAGGTTTTTAGCCCATTATGTACCCTAATTCCATCACTTTTGGCCAAATACTCCCTATGGTTGATTATCATCAGTTTTCTTTACTTCTCTATGATTAAAGATGATCATTTCATGTTTTACTGATGAAGGCTATGTTGAAGTACATTTATCACAGGGTTCCATCGCTAAAATCACTCACAAGCTAGTTAAGGATGAGATGCCTAATTTAGGGCTTTGGTAATTTTGACATGCTTTCGAAGAAAACCAAAGGAGGTTATGGTCCAAAATAATGTTTTAATACCTTCCCATGCATTTTATTGCACTTAGGTCGCACATGTGGATCCCTAGGAATTGATTAACAAATCTGCTCAAAATGTGTAAAGTTTCCAAACTGCCATGTTTGACCTCAATGTGTGTGCATCTAGAGGTGAGTCTATAAAATATAATCAAATGGGTTTATTAAAAATATAACCAATTATGTATATAAAAAATAGTTTCTCCAAATTCTATTTTTTCTAAATGATATATGCAGGTCTTGGAGGCCATTTTGTAAAAAATCATTGATTTTTCAAAGTTCTAGAACATTGCAAAAAAAGCCAAAACACCAACTTTGGGCACGATTTCCGAGGAGCTGGATTTGAATGAGACAAATTCAAGAGAGGTTTTTTTTTTTTAAACATAACAAATTAGTCTCCCTCCAAACAATTTTTCAAAATTCCTCATGGTTAGGAAGATATACTAAGATCTCTTACGTCAGTTTATTAAAATTGTTCAATTTTCCATAATTGAGGAAAATGAATAATTCGCCTTGTGAATCTTATAAATGGCTTCGCCATGGTTTGCGTTGTAAACTTGGGAAGTTTTTGAAAGAGGAGGATGACAAGGTGTGAACATGAGACAAAATATTGAAGGAATGTATGTAAGTGAACTTATGATTTGAATCTTAATACCATTTGACTTTGCCATGAATTCTTTGTAAATGTTATGTTTTTTTTTTAATATTTAGACATTGATTTAGTTTAGACTTGCTCTAGGAGTGGCAAGGATCCACCATCACCTGGAAGCAAGTTTTATAAACATCATAGGATAGAGGTAGCGTGTTTGATTTAGATCTAGGTGCATGGATTTTATTTTGAAAGAAATTGTTAATTAGATCTCATAATTTTGATTATGTGCTTAAGGTTTTAATTCATTTTTTTTCTTCAAATTAAATAGAAATATCATTTTCAACTCATTTAAAGTTAATGAATGGCGTTGATCAATGATTTTATTGCATGAATAGCCCCTTTGTTACAAGTTTACGATTGAAATATTTAAAGGTACTTCTTAATTGGATAAACAAGAGATCAATAAATCCATTTGTTTTAAATATGAATAAAAATATATTATGTACCTTATTGATTTTCTTGTAACATTGTGTTTTGGCAACCAAATATTTGAAAGCAATGCAATGAGACCATTAAACCATTGGTTGAAGTTGTAGTTTAGTTTTGAAATTCATTATGATTGTAGTTAGTTATTGGTAGAACCATTAGCCAATGTGCTTATGTTTGAATGATTTATTGAGTTTGATTAAAGAATTTTAATGATAGGATAGCTTCTTATTTTGTAATCTCTTAGATCTGAAGCATGTCTATTAGAATCTTCTTTTACTTAGTTTCTTTTGAAGCAATTGCAGAGTGGCGACAAAGGTTAGTTTGAATGCTTATTTGATTTCTTTTATGCATCCCAGGAATTAGATTAGTTGAAGTATTGTTTGTTCATTCCCTTAGTTTAATATCATTTGAATGAGAGCGAATTTTATTGGGATTAATATTTAGCATAAGTTTGGTATCATTTTAAATTAACCTTGATTGATTTAAGACTCTTGTATTTAGATTCAATAGATCTTAGTATTTAGATTGACATTTTTATTTAGATTAAAATCATTTCAACGGTAATGTGTATTGCTTGGTTTATGATTAATTAGAGTTAGTTTCGTTTGCACAGTGATTAGAATTTCATATTTTTTTAAGCATGTCTTCCTCAATTGATTAGCTTCAATTAGAAATAAAAAAATTATACTTAAACAACAAGTTGATTCCTACTATAGTCTAGGTTAGACGCTCTGATTCTGCGTTCCCTGCACTTGCACCTCGAAGCTTACGAGCCCCGAATTGATAATTTAATGTTGGAAATTTTTAGCAATATATTTCTCCAACAACTACCTAACCTAACTATACAGAATCCCGTAGGATCACAAAATTCCCCCCCTTAATTCGAAGGGACATCTGACATACCAGGTGAGGATCTAAAGTTTTTGAATTTTTCACACCATAATGCTTTATCTACAATTTTTTCAGAAGTTGGAAAATGTGTAAGATTAATTGTTTTGGCCTCTACATGATGTCGAACCAAATGGTACCTAGTGTTGACATATTTGGTTTGATCATGAAACTTTGGATTCCTGGCCAATTGAATTGCAGAAGAGTTGTCGACAACTAATGGATTTGATGCTTTTTGTTTCTCCTGCAAATCTTCGATTATTTTCAAAGCCAAATGATTTCCTTAGTGGCTTGATTTTTTGCAACATATTCGGCTTTGGTGGTAGAATCAACAGGAATAGATTTCTTGTGCAATATCCAACTAATGGTTGTTGATCCAAGATTCATCAGATATCCAGAAGTTGAGACTCCATTTTCTTTATCTCCATCAAATTCTGAATCTGAATAACTAGCAAGATGGAAGTCTAAAACTTTGGTATATTTGATGCTGTAAGTTTGAGTTCCTTTTAAATATTTTAAAATATTTTTGCTACTACCCAATTCCCCTCAGAAGGATGATGCATAAACTTGGAAAGTATTCTGACAGTAAAGGTTATGTCAGGATGAGTAATACACAAATAAATCAAACTTCCAACAACTTGCATCTACTTTGTTGGATATTCAAATGGCTTTCCTTCTTCAAAAGTGAGTTTCAAATTCTTCTCCATTGGAGTAGCAATGAGATTACATTTCGTCATACTATATCTATTCAATAACTTATGAACATATTTCTTCTGAGAAATGAAAATATATTCTGGTTTTTTATCAACTTCAATTCCAAGATAATAATGAAGGAAACCTAAATTTTTCATATCAAAAACCTTTTTCAATTCCTTATTTTTTTTTTTCTATGTAAAACTAATTCTATTATGTATAAAAAGTTACTAATACAAAACTGCCACAGCGTCAGCTGCGAGACCCTGACTACTGGGCTTGATGAATAGGCTAGTCATAGAGAGTCTGGACCGCCCTAGATGGGAAACCAGTCCTTTTAACAAAAAAGTCTTGGCCGCCCTTGAAAGGGAAACCGGCCTTAAGTTCATGCATAACAAAGTAACATAGAAATAGGTATTGAAATTAACCATTAGCCATTCCAGCTGAGCCTTGAGACCAGAAAGCAAAAAACTCCAACAGTAATTGAATAGAAAAACCTGGAGAGTTTGAGAACTGAACGTGTCATTGTTCATGTGCTGGAGACCAAGGTTCCTCCACGATCATGCATCCATAATCATAATAGTTGCTGCTATCGTCCATTCCAGCTTGGCACACGTCTTTCATGTCGGTGTGTTCATCCTCCTTGCTCAACGCATTTTGAGGAGGGAGATTGGAAACTGCAGGAAGGACCTCTCCGCCGGGGGAGCTTGGAACCTGAGGGGGCAGGGGAGAGGCTGAGCGGGCAGGAACGGGGTAAGGAATCTCTTCATGGAGAGTGACAGTGATAAATGCAGAAATAAAGGACCTATTTGAGGAGCAGTCGAAACAAAGCTCAGCATGCTGGGAGGATTGCTGAATGAAGGTCCCAGCAAGCGCACTGCTGGAAGGAACAGAAGCCGTAGGAGGGGTTGACGGAGCAGCACGAACAGAATCCGGGAGGCGCACACGACCTCTTCCTCTGCCACTACGCGGAGCTTGTGGCTGAACATGCTCCTCATCAGCAGAGGAGGATCCTGAGGTGGAGCTGAGAGAAGGGTGAAGATTAGTGGCATGGCCCCAACTAATTCCTCGCCTGCATCGCATCCTCTGGCGGAGACGAGGCATGGAGATGGGGGCGGGGCGATGGAGACGTGAGCAGAAAAAACAGCCGGAGAACATAGGAGCCCTGAGAGAGGATTGAATACCGCGGAAGATAGCCAACTGAGCACTGACAGGAGGGTCCAGACCGCCAGAATGATCTGCCGAAGCGCTAGGAAGAGGATTAACACTGCAGAGGGGGCTGTGATAGTAGTGATGCGTAGGGAGAGTCTCTAAACATGCAAGAAGGTTGCACCGACGACCAGTGTGGGTTCTCGCACTGGAGTCTGCAGAGCCAGGAGGGCATTCACCAGGGAGGGGAGTCGGAGATCTGCCACAGCAAACACAATCATGTGCACTATCCATATTGAATGCCAAGACCAGAAAAACCGCCATATGAAATGGCATAGCGAGACAATTAATAGAATGATCGCCTGCCCGAGTTGGCGAGTTAATGAGCTCATTAATGTTGGTATAGGGAGCCATATGGGCTTCGCATGTAAGCTCCTTTGGGAGCTGCGCAGGGACCCATGTCCCATCAAGCAACTCCAGCATCTGCATCCATAATTTTCAATTCCTTCTTTATAGATTATATATATTGATCATTGTTTCGTGTGATCATCAAATCATCAACATATACAACTAGATATACAATCCCAACTTTCTTAACGGAAAGATTTTCATCATCTAGGTCAAAATTTTTATAGTTTAATTTAAGAATATGTTCAATTAGCTTCTCATACCATGCTCGTGGCGCTTGTTTCAAGTCGTATAGAGACTTCATTAATTTGCAAACATTTTTTTCTTTCCTTTTAATGGGAAAACATTCTGGCTAAAACATGTAAACATATTCTTTCAAATCTGCATCCAAAAATGTAGTTCTTACATCCATATGATGAATTTTCCATTCTTTCTGAGTTGCAATATAAAAAATATATATAATAGTGCCCTATTTAGCTATAGGAGAAAAATTCTCTGTATATTTGATACCCTCTTTATGTTCATATCCCTTCTCTACAAGTCTTACTTTGTGCTTGTCTAGCGAACCATCAACTTTATACTTAGTTTTATAAATCCATTTGCAACCAATAGGCTTGATGTTACGAGGAGGATCCACCAACCTCCATGTCCCATTTTTTATGAGACCATCATATTCCTTTTGCATTGCATCTTTCCATTTTTCATAGCTAGCAACTTCTTCAAAGAAAGTAGGTTCAAAATCCATAGAAAAGTTAAATCCACAATGAGAATAGTTACCTGACGAAATTCCAACCTCAAAATCATCATATTTCTTTGGAAATATTCGGATACGAGTTGACTTTCACAAGGGTTGTGTAGGAATTTGTTCAGGAAGTTGCAGAAGTTTCTCATCTTCTTCATCTAGCTCATTTCTTTCCATTTCTGTCCTTGTTTTTGTAGAAACACTTGCATCAACCAATTCCTCATCAACAAGAACAAAATTATCATCATCAGCCAATTTTTCATCATTGAGAGAAGGAAACTCTACAAACTGATCTAATATAGGAATCCCCTCTTCAATATGGGGAATTATATTATCTGATTCATAATAAAACTTTTGAGGCACAAAATTTTCTATCTAATTAAGTTGTTTATCAACAATGAGGGAATATTTATCAGTTTGAAGAAAAAATACATCTCTTGACAAACTAAACTTTTTGTCTCTTCATCATATAATCAATATGCCTTAGAAGTCATGGAATACCCTAAAAATATACATTTTCTGCTTCCTTCACTCATATTATTCTTCTGATATTTAGGAATCAAAACATAACATTGAGAATCAAAAATTCGAAAATGTTTAATAGCAGGAAGACTACTATACCACATTTAATATGGAGTTTTGTTCTTAACGGTAGAGGAAGGGAATTGATTTATAGTGTATTCTACAAAAAGCACGTCTTCTCTGCAAAACATCAATTTTACATTCTCAGAAAACATCATTGACCTAAAAATATTAAGAATTTTTCTGTTCATTCATTCAACAACGCCGTTTTTTTGTGGATTATATGGTATTTTGGTCTAGTTTTTTATGCCATTCTCTTGAAAATATGTTTCAAAATCATGTGAAGTATATTCTCCTCTATTATCAGTCCTGATAGTACCAATAATAAGTTCTGCTTCATTTTTTATCAAGAGATGAAATGTCTTAAACACATCAAAAACTTGTGATTTTTCTTTAAGCATATAAACCCAGCATATCCTCAAATAATCATCAATAAAAGTGAGTATGTATTTATTTCCATTCATATTTGGTACATGTTATTTTTCTTGTAGCTCTAGACTTGGAATTCTGAAAAGAATGTTTCTGATGCTTGCCCAATATACAAGCATTACATGGGGTAAATTTTTGAGAACTTTTGGAAGTCCCTTAATTCCATGTTGTTTCATAATTAAAATACTTCCATAATTAACATGACCGAGGCATGCATGCCATAATAAAGAAGATGAAAAAGTATCATTCTTGGTTCAATGCAACAGATGACATACCATGCGACTTCAATAATTTATCTTCTTCCACACCAATGATTATATTTTTATTGTCAGCTACTCTTTTAATTTATACTTTACCATAAAATATGTGAATGGAATATCCCTGTTGTCTTATTTCTGTAAGAGATAACAAATTTCTTTGCAACTACGGAATGTAAATAACATCATTCAAAATACAATTTGATATTCCATGAATTTTTAACTAAATTGAAACAATCCCTGATGGTTTGATTTGGGACTTATCAACAAAATACACTACTCCGTCAATATTATCACTGAATTTATGAAACAAATCTCTTCGAAAGGTCGTATGACACGCGGCACCTATGTGTAGAACCTAGATATCATACCATAAAGAAAATTAAGTACTAAAATCATCTTCCATGTCGAAATTACAGTGAGCGAAAACGTAATGTCAATTCTCAGAAGACGGTTCTCTTTCTGAAATTATATGATCTTTCTTTTCAAGCAATTGTTCTCTTTTTTCATTAATTTTCTCCGAGATAATTCTACAATATGCAATAGTATGTTCAATTTTACCACATCTAAAACATTTTACGACTGGTTTATGAGAAAAAAATCTTTGTGTTTTCATTCTGCTGTCTATCTTCCTAAATATATCTACCCCCCTACCTCTACAATTCTTCCTACCTCAACCTCTATTACCCTTAGTATTTTTGAGATATTACTCTTGAGGTTTTTGGTATTTTTGGGAAATATGTAGGGTTTAAGTATTAGAACTATGTGATGCTTCTTTCCTGCCAAAAGCCTTCTCTATTTCTGCAATTTTCCCTACTAATTTGTCAAAATCTAAATTTTTAATTTCACACTAGCTTGTAGAGATTCCAAGTAGTGTGAATAACTAGGGTAAAGAGAGATTATAAAGGCAATAAGAAATAAATCAACTTTAACTCCAATGGATTCAATTTCATGATTGATGGATTTAATTTCAGAGGGAAGTTTTAGTTGATCATCTTCGCTCATTTCCATATTAAATAACTTCAACAATATGTGAATTATCTCCAATTCAAAATGTGAATCATAAAGCTATTTTATTTTTTTATGGTATCATAAGCTCTTTTACTTTAAGAAATGCATCTACTTACCTCTTTTGAGACTGAAGTGGAGATAACACAAAGGCCTTCTGATCCTTCCTTTGCCAAATTCCTAGCTTTTTCCATTCATCAGGTTGCTCTGGTGCATTCTCTCCTTCTCCTTGACAGACTCCATCCCATAAATGATTAAATATAAGAGTATTTTCAACTTTCCTAAACCACTCCTAGTAATTTTCCTTTTCAGAAAGGACAAGCCCAATTAATGACACCAAGGAGTTCATTTTTGTTTTGGAAATCCCTAAAAACTTTTCTAAATCACTACCACAAAATTCCTTTAAAAAAACCTTTGTTTTTAACCACATTGTTACTCCATAACTAAAATTTCTATAGAAGAGATAAAACCAATTTACGTCATCACGAGTTTGTAACTTATATGAGTAAAGTATAATTACAGAAGAATTGATTCCATTCCCTATTTTAAATGTAATGGCCATACAAAAAACAATCAAATACATGTTATTACAGGAATTTTAACAAAGGTAATATAAGTTTGTGCTAATAAACTACATATTAAATTAACCCTAAACTCCAAATAAGGTAGAGATAAGGGGGAAAGGGAGATATGTATATTGTGAGAATTTATGGGCATACTTATTTTTTATCCAAAATAGTCTATGCACTTTGACAAGTTATTGTCATTATATAAGGCTTGTATGTTTTACATTCAAGGAACTGATGTAATAAAGATAATATCATATGATTTAAATCCAATACCTTTATAAAGAATTGATGATAACAACAAATTAGTTGTGATAGAGAGAGATGTGGGTAGAAATACAGGAATAGTTGGTAGTAAATATTACATAGAAAATGATATGGGGTAGAAATTCTCCTCATGAGAAACATATATGTATATTGTTTTATAGCATCAAAATTTTATGAAGAATTTTATGTGCAACTGTAAAAAGAAGTCTTACATGGATGCTACACAAGTAAGTTTCTTGTATAATGGTATGTAATTGAAGTAATTTGTGACATGGTCTAGTACCAAATAATATTGTACACAGTGTAGAACCTATGTAGAACATGTACTTATTAAATACAATATGGAAATCGTAAGGATAAACTATTACAATTTTTACTTGGTGGTGAACCTTAAAAAAGGGAGTATGGAATGGAAAATTCAATATCATAAGAGTAAGAATAGAATTAATATTGAAGGATTAGTTGTTACTAGCTACATGGAGTAATTAATAGTCAAGCATATCTAGGGAGGAATGTAGTTCCTTGATAAGAAAACTTATAATTTCTAAAGCACATAATGGTGAAGGAATGCCAGAAAGAAGCGAAATAACTAAACACATATTTATAATTATATGAAGATGCATAATTGCATGTAATCGTGATGAATTTGAGAAATAGTTACAATTGAAGGGAAAAGTAGTAAACCATTAATTATAGAAGACTTGGGTAAGTCTTATATGCTAATAATTCATATTAAAGTGGTATGTGAACCTTTTAACAAAATTTTCCATACGAACAAGTTTTTCAAAGGAGATTATGTGTGCAACAGGAAGAATGTTATAGCAGAAATTGGAATGTTGTTAAAAGAGCATATCCATGAGGAAATATATATCAAAATATATATTATTATTCAACATATTTAATATTAATATTGCCATAACTAAAACATTTTTATTAACTAAAATAAATGCTAACAACATAACTAAAGAACATGTATGCTAAATGTTATACAATTTTGGCTATGAAATCAAATAACCATGGATGTCGTGCACATGTTTATTCTATAGGACTGATAAGAATTATGGATAAACTGATAATAGGTTACCAGGGAAGTATACAAATAATTTTGTGACCTTCTCAATTGAGTAATCCATGGAATTGATTTCCTTGTGGAAGATAAATTTTAAGTTCAAGTATTTGAATATCCTTAATAATTGGAGCACACATTGTGGCCAATGAAAAATTTGAAGTAATAAAACATGAATGAGATGTAAATATATGATGATCCCAAAGAATAAAATTACAGTAGCCTTGAAAAATGAAAATAAATTTTGATTGGTAAACTTCAAAGATGAAACGGTCCCCTGATATATATGAAATATGTCACGAGAAATGGTTGATAAGAGGACACCTTAGGAAAATTGTGGATACTCACATATGTGAAGGACCTGCTAGATATATGATATATACAGATGATAGGATATAATATCATAGTAAATTGTGGTTAAAGGAAAACAATCAATCATGAAAATAGAAAAGTATTTGGAGCCTATTAATTTAAAGATAAAAGTAATAATGCCATTTAAAGTGCCTCGAGAAACTAAAAAAGAATAAAGGGATGCAAAGATAATGTATAAAATATGTAGAGATCATCAAACTTACACATAAATGGATAAGACTAAATTTTATCAAAGTTCAAATCAAGAGTAAAGACATGTAATCCCTCAGGAATAATTGCAATAAGCCCTAAAAAGGGGAAATCATTTTTTTGTTGGCACAATATTAAGAGTGAAACAGCCTAAAACTTGTATGGGAATAGCGATCAATATTTTTATTTTGTTAGAAACTTCACAATTTAGATTTTTATTGAACCAAGGTGACCATAAGAGTGGTTGATTGGAATCATGTTACTAGAAAAACTGGGAAAGCAGATTGAATTTCCTAGAGTAGCCTAACAAAGGGGGAAAAAGGAATAAAATTATGGATGAATGGTGTAGCCATAACGATGAAGGAAAATCCTTGAACTTAACTTTTGTATGTGTGAATATGTCCGAAATCGATGAAAATAATAATACTAACATGTTTTATGTTAATATAGTCGATGCACATAGAAATGCAAAGGGAAAATACTTCATAATTATTCACAGGTGTAAGATACAAATAATATTCGTAAATAACCTACAAAGGAGGCCAAACTAAAAAACTCAAAGGATTGAGAAAAGGGAAAATATTGGATAAGTTGTAAAAAAAAGTGAAAAAAATAAGTGTTGTAGATTTATTAAGTTACATTTTGTTCTCTTTACCATGAAACTTGAATATGAAAAGCTATCTTTAATTACCTTTTATGGTATTATGACTTCTAAATTTTTTTGTTTTCTCGTACTTTTGTTGTTTTTATTTGTGACTATGAACATGTACGAAGCAAGTGGAAAAAAAAAACATGGACTTGACTATGTCCACATTGAGGTGGAATTGACAATAATATAACAACCCCCAAAGGTGGTAGAGGAAAGAGGTTGTCCTAAACTGCAGTTATGCATGAAGAATGCATATTTGAGATTATGATTGAATATCATAGAATGCTACCAGATGTGATAGGTCACTAGTTGTGACAAATGTGAAAAAAAGTAAGTAGTTGGATATTTAGTTTATTGTCATAGGGAAAACAAAAGGGAACGAAATTGGCCATTTCTTTCCTTTAATTTGGCAGGGAAAAAACATTGTTTGGTATCCATATTGTTTCACACACTCAGTGGGTAAAGGTGAAAAATGGGTTCTATTATTATTGTTGATATATTAAGTGGTGCTACTAAGACGTCGAGTGCATGTTGATAATATTGTTGGGTGCAGGTTGACGATCCTTTGGCTAGAGGCATGAATGAAAATGGAAAAAACTTGTTTCGCATGTATGGAAACATGTTAGAGAAGGAGCGTGAAATGAAGGCAAGAGTATGGTTTACTGTGTAATGGAGTAATCGTTCAAAAGGAAGTGCAATGAAAACACCTTGGTACTGAAGAGACTATAATGAAAATTACGGAAGAAATGTAGGAGGCATTTCCTTTTCATATTTATAAAATATGGAATTGAGGAAACACCTACGATAGTGTTTACTTCAAGGGAGGGATAATTTAACACCCATATGTCTTGCTTTTTGAAACATGACAAATTCTAGAATTTTAAATTATTGTGGCCTTAATGGCTATGGAAGTTGGGATGGAAACTAGATGACGATGTAATTTTATTTTATTTTACTAGGCTAATAAATGATATTGCTTTGAAATATTCAGGGAATGGTACTAGATGATTAAAAAATTTCTTGCTAAATTATTGAAAAATCTAAAAAGTGGTTAAAGTCCACAACCTAGACCTTCCCTAAAAATCTCCTAAAAATATCTAAGAGAATAATATTAAAAATATTAAAAAAATGCGAGAGAAATATTATGTTAATAACTTAATTGGAGAGAAATACTAAGTGGGGAGGAATAAAGCACAACTAAAGATAAATGTGTGCTTCAAAGAAAAAAAAATCATTTTTCGGAAAAAGAAAAGAAAACCGAGGAAAAACTATGTGCAGACCTTAAAGCAAGACAATTCTAAAAATTATACTAGGAAGAAATCTATAAGATAAACCACATAGGAATAAAATGGTCAATTGATTCTAGAAAGAAAGAAGATTTGACCTCGGGAGAACTACTGTGAATAGTTCATGGTTGGGTGGAGGCATACATTAAAGCAATACACTTCTAAAAAATACAGTAGGAAGAAATCTATAAGGTAAACCACATAGGGATAAAATGGTCAATTAATTCTAGAAGGAAAAAAGATTTGAACTGAGTGGAGTTCTGAATATTCCCAAAGAATTGGAATATAGTTAAATGCATTTCTATTTATATTTATATATTGATGGGATAATTAGGATTATAATATTAAGAATCATAGCTTAAATATGGGAAGGAGGTGTTTAGTTATATATGTTATTTGCTCAGCATGCATAACTCAATGGCTTAATTAATTTTAGATCATCCAAGTTAAAGGGACACGTGACCTTGGTAACCCTTGTAGTAGCAATATTTTAATGATTTATGTGATTGGAAATGTATATATTAAAGTTTGCATGCTTACAAGTAATAACTACTAACACGATGGATTAATAATAGTCATGCGATATTGTGTGATGAATTAAGGTCTGGAATTCTAGAAAGCTCAAAATCGTACATGTATAATTGAATTGATCTTCTATTAGATAAATAGGAGTTATTAAGTCTCAACTATGAATAGTGCAGATGTGTACTATTTAAATGAATTACAATAAAAGAATTATTTTTTTAATACAAGGGTAGAAGTTAAGATAGAACATATCATTAGTCCTACTATATATTCATTGACTCGAAGTCAAGAAGATAGGCATATATATGAAAGGATTATTTTTTCCATTTATCATTTCGAGGTATGTTAAATGAAAAGAAAGTAGCGGTGTAGAAGACTTTTGATAACATTTCTATACTTGGTTGGGATACTAGTAAATTTTGTAAAAATACTATAAAAAAAAAAAATAAGTGAAATATAAATTACTAGGACGTGTAAAAAGCGACTCTTAATTCCAATGAAGAAGCATTCAGATTCTATAATAGTAAATTTATTTCTTAGAACTTAGAAAATGTATTTCTTAAAACCTTGCATATTGTATAATGGAAATTCATTTATAACTTTTGGATATATGGAATATTTAAGATATTCCAATAAAACAGTTAAATTATTCCTATATTTGGGAGTCTATTAAAGTAAACTCGAATTTAATATGTACCTTTCGTACATGTAAGTAAGTTGATGAATAACATTCAAGAATAATATCTAAATAATATCTGCAGAGAAAGGAATACTTGAATTTAATTAATACATATTATAAATATAATTGTCTATTGTTTCCATAATAACGATTATTTCATGATATTATTTTAAATAGTATAATTACATTTTAATACTATACGAAAAATATTCTTATAATTCCTAATTACAATAATATTACAAGAACTAATTCTTAATTAATTTATTTAAAAGAGTTTATATTTTTTTATTCAAGTATATTATATTTTTAAGTTTGTATCAAAAGTTATGGATAAGTGATATGTTGTTCATAAGGCAAAATAAATTTTACTTTGAAAAAGAAAATCATGAGATATTTATGGATAATTTATTGAGTGATTCTAGAATTTAGGAAAATATTATTTATGAAGCTATTTATCGATGATTTATGGAGTAATTTAGGATTTAACAAAAATATGATTTTTGGAATGATTTATGGAATGCATTTAGATTTAGAGAATCTATTTCATTTTCTTAATTCTACTTATTGTAAGCCTATGGGAAAATATGAGAATTAATCACAGAATACATGGAGAATGGAGCTAGGAGAGCCGAAGATATTCCAAGCAGGCATTAAAAGATAAGTAATAATGAACTTTGAAAATTAATTTGTTTGCATTTGGTGGATGAATAAATAATAATATAATTTATTTTCTTGAAAAAATTCATATGATAAAGAGTCGAGATTATTTTCTTGGGAAAACATCCATGGAATTTTGTGAATAGACGAATAAATACATTTTTTCATTAAATTCTTAAAATATTTTATGTGCATTGAATTATTAAAATATTTTCATGGCTAAATAATTGTATGCATTGTATGAGTTATTGGAAAATAGGGTCTGAATATGCATTTGATATGTAAAAATTGAAAGATATTTTTTTAAATGAGCCCGTTTTAGCCAACAATACCTTTCATACTTTCAAAATTCATTTTCAATTTGTCCAAAACCCTGTCCAAAATTGATGACAAAAACAAGAAATTATTTTATATTAAAATATAGAAAAATGGGTTGCAAATATTCATACTACTCTTCCAAACTATGATACCTGTGTAAAAACTAAAAGAGTTATATTTTTTTAATGAAGTCGTTCCCATCAAAAACCTCTTTTTTCTTTAAAAAAATCATTTCCTGATGTTCAGGAACAGCTCCCAAAGTTGACTAAAATAGGAAGGAAAAAGTGTTTCCATTTGATTTGTTAGTGATATAAGAATAGTTGTTATGTACATATATTTTTCTTGAAAATAAATAAATTAATTTCATGCAAAATCTAATAAATATTAAGTCTCATATTTATTAAAAAGAAATAAGTTATTCACATGCACAAAATAAAACAAGAATGTGGATATTTCTTGAAAAAAATAAGTTATTCGCATGCCCAAAAATAGAAAAATTATGTTAGTAGTTATTGTAAAGAAATTAATTTATTTGATTTAAAATATTACGAAGAATGT
Organism: Pinus albicaulis; assembly: GCA_034641835.2. Classification (NCBI taxonomy): domain Eukaryota; kingdom Viridiplantae; phylum Streptophyta; class Pinopsida; order Pinales; family Pinaceae; genus Pinus; species Pinus albicaulis. The sequence continues at coordinate 1,174,573,033 of CM076582.1, read as the reverse complement.
TCTCACGATACATATGCATTAAATATGTAGAGAGAAATAAATATATATTTGTATGTAAAGAAGTATTTGTTGTGTTAGAACTCTTCAAAAATAAGAGAAGAGAAAAACATGTCTTTGTATTGATTATTGAATTAGATTCTTCTAGAGGAAAATTGGTAATCACACACTTTATTGTGTTAATATTCCTTTGGAATATTATTTAGAGAAACATATACAGTGGCATGCATGGAAAAGTAGTTTTTGAATTACATTTCTTGAGAAAAGGAAGTTGAAATCGCATGATATTATTTATGTTAGACTTATTTCGGTAAAAATAAAATGCATTAGCACACCTAAGTGGATTAGTTATGGTATTAGTTTTATTTTGGGAAAATATTATTCATAGATATTGGGCTAGGGATTTTGGTAAGAGGAAAATGTTTCTTTGCATGCAAGAATAAACGTTATATGTTTGATCCCTTGGAAAAGAAATGTGTTTATTTTACCATGCAAGACTTAGTTAGTTTCCTTTGGAAAAAAATACATGTTTCACTTGCAAGAAGAACAAACTATCATGTTATTTTCTATTGGAATGGATAAGTAGTTATATGCAATAACTATAACTATTACGTTAACTTTGTTTTGAATAGATCTTGCATTTATATACATAATAACCATTGTGAAGAGCTCTCCCATGAAAAAATGTTTTTGGAAAATAACACACATTCTCATGCATAAGTATTGAATCTATTGTGTTATTCCCATTGGAAAATAAAACATAATATTATGAACAAATAAAATTGTTTATTGTGCTACTTCTCTTCGAGTTTTGTTATGCATTTGCATGCACAAGAAAAATATCTAGTATGTTAGCTTTCCTTTGGAAAGAATATGAAAGTGCATGCAAGGTTATGTTAGAATTTTTTTGGAAATATGATGCATAATAGTGATTTTATTGTAACTAATGTATGTTCCCTAATGTTAAAGAATGAATTTTGTGACATTTTGTTTATCTTTTATGCATGCACACAAATAAATGTTGAAGTGTCACTAATAAAGTTTTATTATTCGTCAGTTAATATTCTATGTTTTATCTCATCAGGATATCAAGTGTGATAATTACAACTACGATAGGAAAGGATGGTGACTTGAGAAACGGATAATTCACATTTAACATTATGGAATATTTTTGTTACAAATTATTGCCCCTGAAGAATGGTGAAGTGTTCACCCAAAACATCTATTTTTTTCAAAAAAATACAGAAGATTCTAGAAGTTCTCGTGAACAAGATTTAGGAATGCCAACTATTGGATGATCAACTGATGGGGAGAAATAGGTTGCAAAGACTTAATGTTCATGGCTACATGGGTAAATGATATTTGATGATATTTGTAATATACTGTAGCTTGTTATGCTTCAATTTAGATGATAGTTATTTATACTATGTTAAACAATTATTAAGGGATTGATGCCTTAGAAGCCATTGATTGAGGGGTGAACACCCTCACGAGAATTTAATAATAATAAAAGTTTTTTGTCTTTTACCCTAAGGGGTTACTAGGGTATATCAAAGTCTAATGGTGTGATTTATTTTTGTGTCTTCCTTACTTTATGTGATGGTTATATTATCAACAATGTGATTAACTAACCGAGTTAGAATAATCATGGAATTGATTCAATGTTCCATTCAAAATTTTAAGTTACAACGATGGTAGTAGATGATTCTGTAACACACTGTGCTTTTACTAAATATTTATTTATGTAATGATTATGGTTATTATAATGCTCATGGACATAATATAGAAATAAAATTAGAAAAATACACATTTGTAAATGCTAGAAAGAAAAATTCCTAACTACATGCATTTTTCAGCGAGGTTACCGAGGAATTTTACAACCGGTATTAGAGAAAAAGGTTGCAAAACTAGCGCCTTTTGGGAATCACTAAGAATAAAAGTAGATGTATGATGCTAGTGGGAATCATCTCATGTATGATTATAATTTAACTTGCAGTGGACTATAATTGACATGAGATGTATGCTACATGATTATTAACCACATTAAAGAGTAGAAAGCGATAATGTTTCTTTAAAAGTTTAGTTCATGAAATTGGAATATTTATCCAGATAAAGCCAATAAAACCTTTGTTTCACCAATGAACAATCTTGAGCACTCACTAGTTATAGTGAGTTTTAATTACCAACCTTTGAATGCATACTATTACAATAATGATTATGGTGCATTAAAAAATAGGAGTAAAGTTAAAATGCACTACCTATAAATAATGAAATCATGTATGGTTTTTGTGATATCTAAGGATGTATAAGTTGGGATTGGCCTTGAACAGGACAATAGAATGCTTTAAAAAAAAATTAAATAACATATTTAGATATTAAAAATGAAAAATGAGTCTAGTGGAATTCATATAATGAACTTAAATTCATTAAAAAACTCGTAGTAGCATAATTTTGGGTTACCTTTATTCATGTAGAGTTGTGGATGAAATTTTTCATTCCATATGTTTGAAAAATGTGGTACATAAAATTCAAAGTTTTTTTGTTTTAAATAATTGCATCCCTAGGAGATTTCGATGTGATTCACCTCAATGTTGGGGGTATTATGGCCATGTAACTCCCACTTTTATTCCAGAAAATATCAGTTTAGACTATGATTCCATAATCTGGTGGGTTTTGTCGATTTTTTGTTGCCCTATAGGGATTTTTGATTGTGTTTCTTTGAAAAATTTTAACATTAATAATGTTAATATGATTCATGATATTTTGTAAATTCTAGTTTTACTGTCTCTTTGATAGTTAAACATCTTTATTGAGAATTATTTCATATCCACTAAGGGTTTGTTAAAATTTCTCAATGGATATAGATTTTATACATGTAAACTATTTGTTAGAATTCCTCATTGGTTGTACATTGCATGATTCTAAATTGTTTGTTGAAAAATTTCAATTGTTGTTTACCGCATGCCTATAAAATATTTCATAAAATTACTTAGATTGCATGCTTGCAAATTATTTTCCCAAAATTCCCCAATGGATGAAACTTACATGGATGTAAGGTAATTGTAAAAAAAAAATATATATCTCCCAATTTATATAGTTTTTCATGTTACTAAACTAATTGTAGTAATGCATAAATGAAGATGGTTTGTAGTTTTACTTTTGTCAGAAGTATTGTCATTCTTGTGAGACAATTAAGAATTATGTTATGTAATAATAAACATGTTGATAATCATTGAAGACATGATTAAGATTATGATATCATGTTTGGAAAGGTCAGTAAGCATAAGGTATTAATTATAGGGTAAATTTTTTATAATATTTATAATGAATTGTTAGGAGTGAAACAGGGCCAAATGTTTTAAAAAAAAAATTATTTAGAAATGATGTAGATTATTTGATAATAAAATGGGAGCTTGTCTTAACATCCATAAACGTTACTACTCGACAAAATATCTCAAGGGTGATGTAATAATGTAAGGGTGCGAAGAAATTAAGAAAAAAAACATATCACATTTTGTGTCTTAGTGGTCAAGAAGTTCTTATTTCTTTATAATCTTGATGGATGGTAAGGTGGGACCTTAAAAAATGTATAATTTTATGGCATGAAAGATATGTTATTTTTTTTCTAAGTTGCATGATTGTTGTTATGTGGAAATTTGGAATGTATACCACCTATATGGCAGGTGATGACATTATGTCAATGTACTTTTTCAAATTTTGGAACTCATGTTGAGGGTAAAGTATAGATGTGTTGTGTAACCAGCTCCAAAAATAGAAGAAAAGAGATATCAACGCCTTATAAATAAGCCACTTCGAGGGGGAAACCTCCAATACATTACATAAATGAACTATTCTTGGATGATCCAATTTACAAAACCTCCTTTCTATATATAGGAGTCCATGGGGCCATAATGTAATCCTAGCGAGCCACAATGTAATCCTAGCCGACCTAACAATAATAATTTAAGGACACAATAATAATAAAATGGGGTTTACAAGGGTACAATAATAACAATAAGGGGGTTACACTAACAACAATAAGGGACTATACTAGTAATATAGGGACCTAACATGCCCCTCTCCTTCAAAAAAGTGTTGTCCTCAACACTTGAGTAGCTCTGGGTGCTTCTGTATAAAATTCTCACCCTCCCATGTAGAATCTTCAGTGGGTAAGTTCTTCCACTTGATGAGATATTCTGAAATTGATCGATTCCGTAGTTGTCGAGTTCTTGTTTCTGTGACCGCTTCAGGTTCCAATATGATTTTTCCTTCCTCATCAAGTTCTGGTAATATTGTTTGAACTGGAAGATTTTCACCGATAACCTTCTTCAAGCATGAAACATGGAAAATTGGATGTACTCGCGAAGAAGCAGGAAGCTCCAATTTGTATGCCATAGTACCAATCTTTTGCAACACCTTGTAAGGACCATAGTACTTTGGCGATAATTTATTATCCTTCTTTGCTTCCTTGAGGGACATTTTTTTGTATGGTTGTAGTCGTAAAAATACCCAATCTCCTACATCAAAACTTCTCTCACTACGATGTTGATCTGCCTGTTTTTTCATTCGATTTTGTGCCAAATTCAGGTTATCCTTTAAGAGTTGGAGAACTTCTTGCTGATGCTCAATGTGATCTTCCATTTCTTGAACCTTTGAATTTTCCCTTAAGGATGATGTGATGGATGGTGGATGATATCCATAAAGTGCCATAAATGGGGTCATTTTTGCTGCAGTATGGAAGGAAGTGTTATACCACCATTCAACAAGAGGTAACCACTTGACCCATTGTGTTTGTTTATCAGACACAAAACAACGAAGATATCCTTCCAAAAATTTATCTACTATCTCAGTTTGACCATCAGATTGAGGATGATAAGATGAGATATGAGCTAATTGAGTACCCAAACAAGAAAATAACTCCGTCCAAAAATTTCCGGTCAAAATGGGATCTCTTTCGCTCACAATAAACCTTGGGCTTCCATGTAGCTTTTTAATTCTGTCCATAAATGTAGTAGCAACTGTACTTGCTTTAAATGGATGAGATAATGCACAAAAGTGTGCATACCTGGTAAGTCTATCAACTACCACCATGATGACACTATTTGCTTCGAAATTAGATAAACCTGTGATAAAATCCATTGAAATCTCCTCCCAACGTTGACTTGGAATGGATAAAGGTTGTAGAAGTCCCGAGGTCTTAATTGTTTCCACTTTATTCTGCTGGAAAACCAAACATTCCACCACAAACTTTTGAATATCAAATTTAAGGCCATCCCAAAAAAAATCTTTCTTTACCCTGTGGTAAGTTTTTGAAAATCCTGAGTGTCCTCCTAAAGGAGAAGTGTGCAATTCCATAAGAATATTTTGTTTTAGTTGGGAATTCTTATAAATATATAAGTGATCTTTATACGATAAGGAGTCATTTTTCCAAATAAATGTATCAAATGTATTAGGATCTTGCTGCAACTTTTGAATGAGTGTCCATACATCTTTGTCCTTCTTCCATTCATATTTTTCTTCGGTTATCCAATCTGGTTGGATAATAGAAATGGCACAAAGTAATGCTTCCACCTCTTCATTCTTTCTTGAGAGTGCATCTGCAACAACATTAAGCTTTACTTTTTTTTAGATTATTTGAAAGTCATAACCCAAAATCTTTGTGACCCATTTTTGCTGCTCTTCTGATGATATTCTTTGTTCCAAAAAGTGTTTAAGACTATCATGACCAGTTTTTACCTTGAAGTGTCTTCCCATTAGGTAACTTCGCCATTTCTTTAGTGCATGAAGTATTTCCAACATTTCCTTCTCATAAATAGGTTTTTGTAAATACTTTCCTTTGATTGGACGACCTTCAAAAGCAACGGGTCTTCCTTCCTGCATTAAAACTGCACCAATTCCATTTCCTGAGGCATCACATTCCACAATAAAGGTTTTTGTGAAGTTTGGCGTAGCTAAGACCGCTGCTAGGCACATTGCCTCTTTAAGATGTTCAAAGGCCTTAGTTGCTTCAGGAGTCCATGAAAATGCATCTTTCTTCAATAATGTTGTTAGAGGTGCTGCTATTCTCCCATAATTCTTAACAAACTTGCGATAATACCCTGTTAACCCGAGAAATCCTCGCAACTGCTTTATGGTTGTGGGGACTTTCCATTCCTTAATGGCTCTAATTTTGTTAGGGTATACTTTAACACCCTCGTGAGATACAATATGACCCAGATATTCCACCTCTTGTACTCCAAAGAAAAATTTGGATTTTTTTGCATATAATTGTTTCTCCTGCAATAGTTTGAGCACCCTGTCAACATGTTCAACATGATCCTTCCAAGACCTGCTGTAGATTAGTATATCATTAAAAAATACTAGCACAGATTTTCTAAGGAAGGGTTTGAAAATGGAATTCATCAACCCTTTAAATATAGAAGGTGCATTGGTAAGGCCAAAAGGCATGACCAAAAATTCATAATGACCCTCATGAGTTTGAAATGTTGTTTTTGGAATATCTTCAGTCTTGATTCTAATTTGATGATATCCTAAATGAAGATCCAACTTGGTAAAATAAATTCCTCCATGTAATTCATCCAATAATTCATCAATCATAGGAATGGGAAATTTGTCTTTAATGGTGAGCTTATTGAGCTCCCTATAATCCGAAAAAATTCGCCATGATCCATCCTTCTTCTTTACCAATACTACAGGAGCAGAGAAAGAACATTGACTAGGTTGAATTATACTCGCCTCTAACATTTCTGCAATCATACGTTCAATTTCGCTCTTTTGGAAGTAAGGATATCTATAAGGCCTGATGTTTGGAGGAACACTTCCTGGAATCAAATGAATAGCATAATCATGATCACGAATAGGTGGGAGTCCTTTGGGAGTTTCAAACACCTTGGAATGATTGTCCAAGACTTGTTGGAGATCTGCAGAAATAGATGATTTTGATGTCGGAACTTCTAGTGAGCATAATTGTGCAATTACTCCTCGTTGTTATTTCTTTAGAAGCTTTGTCATGACATTAGAGCTTATTATCCTTCCCGGCTTCCCTTCAATACCCCGTAATTCGACTTCCTTTCCTTCTGAAAAAAAATTCAAGAAAATTTCTTGAAAATTAAAAGCTACCATCCCCAAAGATTGTAACCATTGTACTCCTAGTACAACATCAGCACCTCCCATAGGAATGGAAAGCATTGGACTAGTCAATACATATTCCCCCATGGTTAGCTTGATATTATGGCATTTTCCAGAGAAATTTATAGCTCCTCCATTTGCAACCATCACTTGACATTCTGGTGCTGGGTATAGGAAACAATTTAATTCCTTGGCTACCTTACAATGAATAAAATTATGGGTGCTACCTGAATCAATCAACACTATTACCTTTTTCTTCTTGATTTGTCCTTCTATCTTGAGAGTTTGAGGAGTGGTAAATCCTGCCAGTGCATTACATGATATGGTCGGATTCATTTCTTCCTCTTCTAGGGTTGGTTCCTAGTGTATATCCTCTTCTCGTTCATTTTCTTCTTCCTCTTCACAATCTATGTAAAATAATTTCTTCTCAGCACACTTATGACCTTTAGTGTATTTGCTATCACAACTGTAGCAAATCCATTTTGCTCTTTTTTCTTCCAATTGTTGTGGTGTCAACCTTGTAGGTTGTGGAAATCTAGACATAGCAACACTTCCTTCTTTATAGAATTGAGTGGCAGGCTTCCTTGTCGCCATAATTTTACATTCAACTTTTCTTGCCAACCTGAATGCCTTCTCCAATGGATTAGGTTATAGAACACGAAATTCATGTTGGATGCTATCCTTGAAAGTTCCTATGAAGAGATCAATCTTGTGTTCCTCTCGAATATCAGTTACCCTTATATTCAATTTTTGGAAGTCCTCAATGTGTTGCCCCACTAAACCCTTTTGTTTGAGATTTATCAATTGGCTAAAGAAGGTGTTTCACTTTGTATCCTCATAATGTACTATCATTTCTTCCGTAAAAATTGACCAAGTGACAATTTTTTTACGGGAGCAAAGCCATCGATACCATACAAATGTATTTTGTTCTAAATGTAAAGTTTCAATGCGTACCTTTTGTGTGTTTTGTACATTATGGAGATCAAAATATTGCTCTATCTGTAGTATCCATGTTACAGGATCGTTCCCATCAAACTTTCTCATATCCATTTTTGGAATATGGTGGTTCTTCCCGCCAACATTAGAGTTTATGAAATCGCGATTAACATTTATTTTGTTCTCATCATGATGTTCTTCTACTATCTTTTCACCATTAGGAAGCATTTCTTGTATCAACTTGGTCAAAACTTCGATGTCTTCTTTTAGATAATTCTTCATGTTTTTCATGTTTTTTTCCATGTTGTCTTTCATGTCATCCATCTTAGCTTCCACGCCAGCTTCCATGCCATCTATCTTAGCTTCCACACATTTCTTCAAACCATCCATCTTCTCTTCCATGCCTTTCTTCAAAAATTCCATTTCAATTTTTGTTGCTCTTTGCGAGAGTGAAATTTGTTGCACTTGCTCTTGTAATTTTGATAGATCATGTTGCAATTCTTCATCTTGATGAGTCATAGTAGACCCTTTTGAAGGCTTAATGGGTGTTGAATTATTTTTACGGGGTATATTTTAGAACCCAATGCTGATATCTATTCTACAATATGCCCTTGGAATCAATTCAAATTTATTCTTCAAACAAGACTTATGCAGTTCGGAAAAAAAAAATACACACCTTTTTCTTGATTTTGAGGAGCTCGATATTGAAATTGGATTATCTCTGCGATTGCAACACTTCAATATCTGAATTTCAGTATTGACGTAGCCCTATGAATTATCTTTTTAATTCCATAGGTCTGACCTGATTTGGATTCTCCAAGACAAAGTTGTGTCCAATCTCCCACAATGACCTAATTATGGACTGGTTCAGTAGAGTGAACTTGTACGACTTGCCATGTGTCACTGTTTTGTGCTTTGTCTCTGAAATTGATATCCAAGAAACTAAAGTCCATTTAATTTCGACCACTTTTTACAACACTCCAATCCGATGCCCAAAGAGAGAGTTATTGAAATTTTCCCACGATCACCTCTTTGATATGAAATTCAGCAGCCTGAAAAAGCACTACCTTCCACAAATCATATCTCCAAAAACATTGCGAACCAAGCTCTGAAATTTTTTGACGAATTTCCTCAGGATTTCAGCTTCGCACCATACAAATTTTAGATTCTGAAAATTCATAGAAAAAAAGTTATAGCGCAAATTCCACGATGACCTGTTTAGGAGCCTGAACAAAGACCTAACTTCCACAGACCATATCTCTGAAACTATTGTGAACCAAGCTCTAAAATTTTTAGAAAATATTCCTCGGGATTTTGGCTTCACACCCTAAAATTTTTAGCTTCTGAAACTTAATAGAAAAAAAGTTATAGCAAAAGTGCCACGATGACCTGTTTGAAGCAGCGAAACCCTAGAATCCAAAGCTCTGATACCGAATGTTGTGTAACCAGCTCCAAAAATAGAAGAAAAGAGATATCAACGCCTTATAAATAAGCCACTTCTAGGGGACAACCTCCAATACATTACATACATGAACTATTCTTGGATGATCCAATTTACAAAACCTCCTTTCTATATATAGGAGTCCATGGGGCCATAATGTAATCCTAGTGGGCCACAATGTAATCCTAGCCGACCTAACAATAATAATTTAAGGGCACAATAATAATAAAATGGGGTTTACAAGGGTACAATAATAACAATAAGGGGGTTACACTAACAACAATAAGGGACTATACTAGTAATATAGGGAACTAGCAACATGCATGGTGTATATAATTGTTCCTTTGCTTTAATGATATTATGCAAATGGAAAATTATGTAAATTACAATGGATTTTTATGCATTGATTATTCTAGAGATTGGATTAATATTGGATTGAATGGTTATGGAAGCCATGATGAATCTAATGTGATGATTTAATATTTTATTTTATTACTGATTTAATGAATATTTTTTTTGGGATATTTAGGTAATAAATCTAGAGTTTTAGAAGACTTCTTTCCAGCTTATGAAAATATATTGGTAGTTAATTCCAAGATGGAGCTTCTCTAAAAGTCTCCTAAAAATCCCTAGGAGAAAAAAATAAGGCAGGTCATAATAACATAATGACAGAGAAATATTATTTTAATCACATAGCTAGTGATCAATAATAAGGGGGGTGAAATAAAGTAGAGTGGGAGAGAAGGACTTGCTTTAAGGAAAAACAAAAGAATCTTTTCGAAAAAGCTAAAACAAAAATGCCTAGGAAAAAGGTCGGCAAACCTTAAAGCATGACGTTACTAAAAATTTGTTGGGAAGAAACCACCAATGAATCAATGATTTTTTTATTCTAGTGGCAAGTAGATCTTAGATCAGTGGGAAATTATTTGAGATATTTCACGGTTAGGTGGAATATGCTCAGTTCCTAAATAATTCCCAAACATTACTTACAATTCATTGAAATTGTGTCTACATTTTTCTATTGATTTTAAAATTGTCTAATGATGTTGGGTATTAGAATAGAATGTAAGTTGCGTGTCTCTAATTTGTTACATGTGTTAAAATTTTTCATGCATGATCTATTAATTTATCTAAGCGAAAATTTTGATTAAATAGTTTGTGTTTGTAGGTTTGTATGAGAAAATGAACATGTGAAAAAGGAACTATCTATATGCATGCAGAGAAGAAATAAATTGTTAATGTATATACTTATGATATAAATTAAGATGGAAATGGTTAGAGCAGAGGAAAACTTTTGGAGATAAATGCTATGAATTTGAATTTTATTAAAATTACTACGGGAGAGAAGGACAATAATTTGTAAAAAACACCAACGGGAAAGAAAAACTGGTGTAATACTTAAATAAAAGAAAGAATGAATTTGATACCATTTTTTATCATGTTGATAATCAGAGTGATGGTGCTCTCTAAGTACTTGCAGAAGTATTATGATTAAACTATTACTTGGCATTGCATAAATAGCTGATAATGAAAAGTATTTCATCTGATAAACATTATTTATTCTAATTACTGAACGCAAAAATCCTTCATTCTTAGGGATATTATTCCATTTTTTGTTATATAGAGTATTATATTATGAGAAAATGTTAATGTTCGAACAAGAGAAGGACACCAAGGATGATGTTCTCTTTAATGGGGGGGAGTATATAATATCCTTAGCATAAGGTACTGTAAAATCTCTCGTAAAATTAGGGTTGTCGAATAATCAAATATTATTAATTCTTATATTGTTATTACATGAAGAGTATTTTTTTAATTCTTAATTAAAATAATATTACAAGAATTCTTCTATTTATAAGAATTTATAATCTTTTATCTAAATAGATTATTTTTCTAGGTTTTTATGAAAAGCTATGGATACATGATCTATTTTCCATAAGGAAAAATAAAATATACCTTGGAAAAGATAATAATGAGAGATTTATGGATGATTTATTGAGTGATTGTAGAATTTAAAAAAATATGATTTATGGATAATTTATGGAGTGCTTTTAAGATTTAGGAAAATTATGCTTTTTGGAGTGATTTATGGTATTATTTTAGATTTAGAAAATCTACTGAATTTTATTAAGTATGCTTATTGTAAGCCTATGCAAAAATATGAGAACTAATGACATAATACATGGAGAATGGAGCCAATAGAGAGGAAGGATGGATTTGAAGAATGCATTAAAAAATAAATTACTATGCTCTTTGAAAATTATTTTGTTTGCATATGGTGCATGAAGAAATGCGAATCTAATTTATTTACTTGAAAATTTTCATATGATAAAGAATCGATATTATTTTCTTGGGAAAACCTCCATGGAATTTCGTGCATAGGGGAATATGTGTTTTGTTCATTTAATTCTTAAAATATTTCATGTGCATTATATTCTTAAAACATTTTCATGGGCAAATAATTGCGTGAATTACATGAATTATTGGAAAGAAGGGTCCAAATATGTATTTGTATTTTCTAAAACATGATAGATTTGTAAAAAATTGATTTTTTTTTTGTAAATAAAACTATTTTTGACAATAACCTCTTGCATATTTGAAAATTTCATTTTCAATTCGTGAAAACCATGTCCAAATTTGATGATAAAAACAAGAAATTATTTAATTTTTAAATTAGGAAAAATAGTGTGCAAATATTCATTCCAAAATTTAAAACCATGATACTTGTGTAAAAACTGAGAGAAGTTTTTTTTTTTCAATGAACCAATTCCCATCAAAACCCTCTTTTGGCTTTCAAAAATTAATTTCCATATGTTCAGAAATCATGCCCAAAGTTGATGACTAAAATAGGAAAAAAAAAGTGTTTCCATTTTATTTGTTAGCGTCATAATAATAGTTATTATGTACATATAGAGATAACTATTGCTATAATGTTCCTGAAAAGAAATAAACTAATTTCATGCACAAACAAATAACTATTAAATTTTATGTTTCTTGAAAATAAATAAGTTATTTGCATGCACAAAAATAGAACAATTATGTTAATAATTGTTGAAAAGAAATAAGTTGTTGGCATGCACAAAAACAGAAAAATTATGTTAGTAATTCTTCTCAATGAATTAAGTTATTTCATTTAAAATATTACAAATAATTTTCCCACGACACATATACATTAATTTTTTAGAGAGAAATATTGGACTCTTAAAGGTAATATGTGCTTATGTGCATATTAATAATATCTAATATATTTGATCTACTCGAAATGAATATGTAAGTAACTTATTTGAGAAAGAGGTCACATAAAGCGTTTGCATAAAAGACTATTGGTTGTGTTATTTGAGAAGGATTTGTTATTGATGTTATTTCTTGAGAAAATATTACAAATTTTCTTGATGTGTGAAATGATAGGAAAATATTTTGTATTACATGCATAATAGCTAGTGCGTTAGATAACTTTTGCAAAAAAAATAATTCGTGTGTTAGATTCCTTGGAAAATAAATATATATATTTGTATACAAAAAAATATTTAGTGTTATAACTCTTCAAAAATATATTTGTTATGTTATAACTCTTCAAAAATAAGAGAAAATAAAAACATGTCCTTGTATCCATTATTGAATTATATTTTTGGAGAGGAAAACTGGTAATCAATTGCTTTATTGTCTTAAGATTCCTTTGGAAGATTCTTTAGAGAAACAAATTGTTAGAGCCCTATATTACTAGTGGATTCCCTTATTGTTGTTATTGTATCCCCCTTATTTTTATTGTTGTACCCATGTAGTCCCCATATTATTATCATTGTGCCCCATAATATCCCACTATTGTTATTGTTGTTCCCTTACATTATTATTGTTATGTCGGCTAGGATTTTATTTTTACCGCATGTACTCCTATATATTGAAACGAGGTTTTTTCATTTTTTCATCCAATAATTTTTCATTTATGTAATGTAGAGGATGTTTCTCCCTCGAAGTGGCTTACTTTTAAGTCATCGATCTCTCTTTTCTTCTGTTTTGTGAGTTGGTTTCATAACATTTGGTATCAAATCTTTTCATTCTAGGGTTTCACTACCTCAAAAAGGTTATCATGGAATTTTCTCTATAATGTTTTTCTATGAAGGTTCAGATGCTAAAAAAAACATTTGCGAAGAAAAACTGAGGAACTTTTTGTACAAATTTCAGATATTTTTGAGAAATATTTTCAGAGATATGATAAGTGGAAGTTAGGGTTTTTGCAGTCTCCTGAATCTCTTCTCAAGGAGGTGACCTTGGGAAAATAATCATAACTCTCTCTCTAAGAATCAGATTGGAATTCTGTAATAAGTGGCCAAAATTACACGCACTTTAGTTTCTGGTGTATACATTTTAGAGTAGAAGGAGGAAACAAAAACACATGGCATGTCGTACAAGTTCGCTCTACTAAACCAGTCCATAATTAGGTCATTGTGGGAGATTGATCAAAAATTTGCCTTGAAGAATCCAAATTAGGTGAGACCTATGCCATTCATTAGAGGATTCAGAGGGCTAATAAAGTATCGAAGATACAATATTTTATATTTGAAATCACAGAGATAAATCAGATTCAATATCGGGCTCCTCAAAAGTAAGAAAAAGGTGTGTATTTTTAAAAAAAATGCATGTCTTGTTTGAAAAAATTAGTTTGAAGGGATTCCAAGGGCATATTGAAGCATATATATCAGTATGGGGTTCTATAATGGAACCTAAAAATAATTCAACACCCATTAAGCCCTTAGAAGTCTCTACTATGTCTCATGAAGAGGAATAAATGCAACATGATATATCAAAATTACAAGAACAAGTGCAACAAATTTCGCTCTCAGAAAGAGTAACAAAAAATGAAATGGAAGCTAAGATTGATGGTTTGAAGAAATACATGGAAACTAATATGGATATTTTGAAGAAAGGCATGGAAGATAACATGGATGGTTTGGAAGATAAGATGGATGTTATAGAAGGCAACATTGAAGCTAAGATGGATGGTTTGAAGAAATACGTGGAAGCTAAGATCGATGGTTTGAAGAAAGGTGTGGAAGCTAAGATGGATGGCTTGAAGAATGGCATGGAAGATAAGATGGATGGTATAGAAGGAAACATCGAATATTTGAAGAAATAGATGGAAGGTTTGAAGGAAGGTTTGGAAATGTTTCTGCAAGAAAAGACTCCTAATGCTGAAAAAGTAGTAGAGGAAACTCATGATGAGAACAAAAGAAATGTAAATCATGACTTCATAGAATCTAACTTTGGATTTAAGACCCACCATATTCCAAAGGTATATATGAGGAATTTTGATGGCAAGGATCCGATAACTTGGATACTACAAATGGAGCAACACTTTGAGCTCCATAATACGCCAAAAACACACAAAAGGTACACATTGCAACTTTATATTTATAAAAAAAACAGTTTGTATGGTATCGATGGATTTGTTCTTATAAACCACCATGTTGTACTAATTAAAAAACTCCATTATTTTAGCAATAGTTACATTAGAAAATAATGGGAAACTTTTAATTTTTAGAGTTAATACAAATAAGACCGTTAGAGTGATTCTTTAGATAGAAGTAGGGATAAAAAATGGATAAAACATTAAAATTTGGCCTTAAAAGAACTTAAGTAGAGAAATATCAAATTATCACAATCACAATACTATAATAAAGCATATATGACTCATAAAATGTCACTTAAAACATATTGCGATGCGATGTGTATAAGTAAAAGCGCTTTTATAAAGGAAAAAACCATTTTTCGAAGCAAATTCTATAAGGAAGGCTTGCAGGACCTACTTCTGCCACGTAACCCATTGCATATCGCATTTTGCAAGTTCTTCCCCGACGGTCTTATTGTCACCTCCCATATTGCAAGTTCTTCCCGATGCGATATACTCCATCATATTGCATTCCAACAAAAAAAAATCACTCTTCTTCCCCTGACCATGCTCCCCAATACGATATAGTCTATCGCAAATTGCACATCGCACATTCCTAAACTTAAACACTTCACACTCCATCTATTTTCTCCGATATTACTATTACGATATCGCAATCAGCATAAAACTAAGCCGATTGGTATTAAATGAAGATATACACACGGGAAATGTCGCGACACGATAGATCTGGTTTTAATGTGGAAATGATTATATGGGCAGAACAACCCATATCAAACATTAATGTCACAAATTAATGGTTTTGTTTCCCAAACCTCAAAAAGTTAAAGAAAAGAAATTGATGATGCTCCTGATTCCTGAGAAGCTATAATTGAAGAATTAGATAGTTCTTTCTTACATCAAATTTCTACATGAGCTAAAATATTACCATAAATAGACATGTTAATATGGATCATTGATAATATCAACATCGAGGATAGGACATTTCTATCCAGGTGAGGAACGATGATTAGTTCCTTGAAAGCTGAAGACCTGAGGCTGATGTACCAAATCCTAGATCCTAAAAAGTTCTATGATAAATAATTTCTTGGATAGTTTTCAAAATATAATGAGCTCAAATCAAATCCAATCAAGAAATGGAGAATCAATCCCAATAAGCACAAGAATGAAGAAAAGAGTATGTAGTCTACTGACTGCCTTGCAAGCCCCTACTGTTATGTCTCTACGATGATGTCTAGGCTTTTTGGTCAACCTCACACTACTTGATTTTCACTAGAATGGGTCCCTCTAATGGAAGAGGTTGCAGACTCCTATGTTATGGATTGGTGAAATATTATGTCGAATAATATTGCCACTCAAACTTTAGAATATATGATAAATCTCTCCATTTCTTCCAAAATATTTCCCTCATTCTATATGAGCACCTATATCATTGATGTTGTCTCTTTTACTTTGGATTTTCGAACCATGGGCTGGAAATGGACTACCCAGGACCCTGTAACTATTCATATATTTCATAGTATGTTGTGGGAATCTAAGTATGAGAGACTTTTTTATAAAATTTTCCATGAAGACCTTCTCCCACTGTTTCAAGTTATTTTTAATGAGAAAGCCCTCAGACTGTCAAAAGAGGCCCAAGCTGATTTTTCCTGTATAGGAAGATGGTTTGGAGAATATTTGGTCACCTATGTCCAAGTATTTGGGAGCTTATCTCGACCACATTTTTTTCCCCTCTGTGTTCCTCGCAAGAGAAGTTTCATTTCACACTGCTGGAAATGGCCTAACCAAGCTTATGAGGGAGGCCAAGAGAGAATCATGGCCTTCCTTTCTAATTAATTGTGGTGTTTATGGTCTGTATAGTTATAAGCATGTTGTTATAGAGATTGGTCAGATTGAATGTTTCAAGTTATTCACAATTCCAAACAAACAATATGACCGAATTACAGTTGGCAATAATTTCACTACCTAAGTAAAGATTAGGCCTTTTGTATGCGAAGACGATGATTTCGATGACCAATTTGATTTTGTCGATAATTATTTTGCAGTCCAAGAGTTGACAGCCTTATGCCTCCATCCACAAGTATTACTAATTCTTAAACAATATAGGAATAAGATATTGGGAGAAATTCCATTGAAAATCTTGGATGTCTCACAACCGTTATCTCAGACGGAAAAGAAAAATGAATCAGCATCTAACAATATTGAAGTCCTTAGTAAAAAATACCAAGATAGTTCAACCAAAGCTGAAACTATGGATTTGGATTTCCCAATTAATATGAGTGATGTTTGGAAGGAGTTTAATCTAAATCTCCAAGAAGACCTAGGAGCTATACTTATTGATCAGCAACATATTGTTTATACTCCTCAAACTAAAAGTCAGGACTTGTTCACTGCTGAGCCCTTTCACAAATTAGTAAGCAAAGAGACAGTGGAATTCATCTCGAACTTCCCCACCACTGAAACTTTTCTTAACATTGAGGAAATCCATCCTTTGAACATTTTTTATAGTAAAAACACAAGGCGGTTATGAGCAAACAGAAGAGAAGAAGGAGATCAGAGCAATCTCAACCCCTTGTCCAAGGAGATGTATCAATGAATATTTTTTTGAAAGACACACAAGTAAATCCTTCATAGGATCTAACTCGCCTAACTCAGTTCGCAGGAGCTTATGCCTCTGCAGCTATTGAAAAATCCTCAAAATTTTAATAGTTGATGAAACAAAAGAATGAGAAAATAATCCAACTTGAGCTAGAGCTACAAGCAGAAAAACAAAGTGTCAAACAATAGTTATAGGTACAGATCACACAACTCCAAGAGAGCATGGGCCAATTAAAAATTCAGCACTAGAATGAGATTATTTCCAAGGAGATACTAACTCGTCAATTGGAGCTCTCTATTGAGAAAGTAAAATATAACCCAAAGATTGATAAATTAGAAAATAGGCCTTAGAACTAAACACTTTATTGGCACACCAAAATGTTGTTTTTTTTAGAAATTATCAAGTATTCTTGAACTGGGTGAATGGAGTGATTCACTGATGAATCACATTTCAGATATGAGGATTAGTTTTGATGAGATAGATAACAAGGTTTTCCAGTTTTTCATCTCGCATGATTATGCTGATGGCCGAAAGGCCAACCTGCCCAGGATCAAGGATTCAAAGCAAGAAATATTATTTAAATACTAGGATATATAGTTGAAGCATGCAGAAAGGGGCATTTGCAGAGCAGAGGATGTTGCTACTCACATTGCTGAAACTGTTAGTCAAAATTTCATCGCAACAAACCCTATTAACAGATGTACTCCTGGTGCATTTCCTGTAGTGAAATACTTGATAAGGCAGTGGAAAGAACTGTCAAAGGTAAAATAACAACATATCAAGAAACTAGAAAAGCTAGATTATGAGAAATATTGGAGATATTTAGTAAAGCCTCACAACTAGTGGATTATGTTTTGATGTCTCACAAATAAATCCTCTTACATTATCCCTCAACTTTCAAATGTTGTTTTCACTGAATAGTTTTGCATTAAGCCAAACCAACCTCCAACTTTTAGGCCTATGCTTAACATCCTTCATCTGAAGGAAAAAATGGAAAAGGAGACATCAAAAGATTCATCAAGAAAGTCAACCCTTTAATTTCTATTTCTTTTTAAATTCCACTTACTTTAAGAATTTTCATTTTTATATCTAAACCCCTTCATGTCTTTGAAGAAGGGGTCATGAAATTTTGAAACGAATACTTTACAAATGTTTCACTTTTGTACCCTTGAATTTTTATGAATAGAAAATGCTGGACCAAGTACTTCTTCTCAAATGGGTAGAGTGAACCTATACAGGGTACTTTAATCCTATGTGTTATATTTTTTCTTCAAATGAGAAATAGTTATTTATCCTATTATGTTTTATTTCATGTATCTGTTTGAATATAGTTTGACATTAACTAACTTTTGAACATGTTATGTTGTTATCTCTTGACACATGAAATACAAGAATTTAGAAGTTGTGATATAATATTTATACAATTTATTTAATTAACTATTTAATTAAATAAATTATCTCAAATGCTTTTATATCTCTAAGTGAATGTATGATATTTATTTTCATCCATTGAAAGCTCCTTTCTGGAGATCACATGAAGAATAGATTTCATCCCGGGATACTTAATAGTTAGATACGTTGCTAATATTTCCATCTATAATGTTTCACACAATGATAAATCCATCCATTCACCCCAATTATATTAAACTGTGAAACTGGTCCCATAAATCAAGTCAGAGCCACCATTCCAAATGGAAAAGGGACGGTTTTTAAGTCCCAAATCGGGTGGTTTCCCTGATTTTGTTGCACCAATTTTCGGGGCCTCAGAATGTTTGGCGCTAGAAGGATGGAATCTGAATATAAATGGAATGAAAGCTTAATCCAAAAATAAAATACCATCGGAAGATTCATTCTCCCTTCAAGTCAATTTCTTTTAGTCTTGTTTCAATATCTCCATCTCATAACTCAGAACTTGTCCAATCTCACCCCAAATCTCCTAGTTTTGTTCATAAATAAATATCTTCAAAATATAATCCATAATCACTTGAAGTACATATATTAATAAATAAATTGGAAGAAATTTCAATTTCGGTAGAGAAACCTGTACTTTTTGAAGCCTCAGAAGAAATTGTTACTTCAATATTTGAAGGCACTAGTTTATTAACCCGTTCTAAGAGTGAAAAGCTCAGAGTATTCCGTTTTTAATTTCTTCTTCATTCTCATCATAGGAAATATCATATATTTGAAACTAAATCATAAACTAGCGAGATTTAATCCTCTTCTATGCCTCGAACATTGTCATTTATTCCTCCTTCTTTCACATATTTTCAAACAATTTCTTCATAAATTCATATTCCTTATCTTTTCAGTCTACAACTGCTGCTTCAAGTAGTATTAGTTCCATATTTATTTCTTCTTCACCATCAACCACTACTGGAACTACTTCTTCTACTCCAAATCCTCCTTCAGGATAAACTAGTCCTCCACTTCATATAATGGTAGCCAGGCCTTGGAAAAATCCTGGAGTTGTTCAATTACCAGGTCCTCTTTATCCTTTACCTAAGCATCTTGAAATATGATTTCCTAAGTATAATCCGGATGATGGATTACCTGCAGAATAAAATATCCATAAATTTATGCTTGCCATAAAGCTTAATGAAGTTATTGAGGGAGATCATGTGGTTAAAATATTTCCCTATACTTTTCAAGGATCAACTAGATCATGTTATTTTTCTCTACCATCAGGCATTGTTACTACTTGGGATATTTTTAAAGAGAAATTCCTTACTAAATTTGGTGATGATTGCACTACTCCCACCCTTATCAATGATCTTTCCAATCTTAAAGAATATATAGAGGAAAATATCAAAGACTTAAATTCCAGATTTAATAAACTGCTCAACAAGATCCCAACCACATCTAAGCCTGGAGTAGACATGCAAATAGAATGGTACATATCTCTCTTCCTTGTAATATTGTTATTTTTGTAGATAGTTCCAATAAGGCTGCATTAGTATAGAACATGAAATAAACTCTTTCGGTTTAAAAACAAATACTTGCTTTAGAGAATAAAATTGCACCAAAATATAGAAAAGCTAAGAAGACTTCATTTAAGGATGAGCCCAAAAAGAAAAAATCTAAATATCCTTATGATATTGAGTGCTGCAGGAGCATTATACTCGGGAGAATATTTTGTATTCTATTTAAACTAGGGGTCTTATGTTTGTGAGGAAATTTTAATTCTACGTAAATATTAATGATATTTTTGAGTGATTAAATTATATTTTTACTTAAATATTATGAGGATTTGTTAATGTTCCCAAAATAATTTGGAGAACATGAGAGAATTAGATTTTAGATATTTAAGAATTAATTATGAGCCTAAGTTAGATTTAGTTTCAAGATTTTAGGGATAAAATCTAGATTGTAGGGGTGTTGAGATATTTGAGGACTTTGTTGAGTGATTAAAGGGATTTGAACCTAAATTGGTTCAATTCAATTTGTTTAAATTAATGAGCCTCAAAGGCCAAATAGGTCAGGAAGAATAGAGTGATTAGAGGTGAGGTTTGGACAACAAGTTTGTAAGCCTCCGAGAAATTGTAGAAGGGCCAATGATTTGAAAATCAGGCCAAAAAGGAATATTTCCATATGATTTTTGCATGAGTAATGAAAGAACTTGATTTCTGAGTCAATTTCCATTATATGGTCATGAGATTGTTGGTTTGATCAAATTCTGTGTATAAGACTCTACTCTTTCAGGAATTCGTTTGTTATTAATATAATTTTGTGTCAAGAATTACTGAGTGGAATCGGTCGGGGATTTAATTGCATATCGATTTAGTGCTTTGAAGCCAAAAAACAGAATTTCATAAAGGACTAAATTCTGTATAAGGGTTGATGGAACTAACGGACATTGATTCTTTGTTGAAATCCATATCAAATTTGTATTAATTTCTGTGAAGTCTCTTAAAGGAAATCGAGAGTTCTGATTCCTTTGTTGGATTCTAAATTATGCTGGTGGAAGAATAGTTCTGAGCTGAACAGAACTCTACTATTCAATTGCTGGAGATCGATTATATTTGATCTATGCTATTTAGTTGCATATGGAAAGAAGTTGTTCGATTTGCTTAAATCGACGTCGATTTTGTGTCGAGGCCTCAATACATAGAAATGACAAGTTTTAACCTTTTGATAAAGAATGCAAGGTAAGTAAATCGCTGGTTTTGCACATATTAATTCTAATATCCCGATTTGTTGATTGAATCAAGATTGGTTGAGATCGATCCATAGGTAAAGGAGATGAGGGAAGAACCGATTTTAATATCGATTTGTGTTTGAATCTGAATAAATTGTTGAATTGAAGAGTGTTGCAAAAGTATGTGGGTTTAAGGACGCGGAAGTGTCAAATTAAAAGAATGGCATGCAATCGAATAGGAATTCGATTAGACATAATACACAAATTCAACGAAGATCAGAATTCTGGCAACATTGCAGAGTTCGAAATCAATTAAAAAGGGATCAAACGTCCTGGGAGAAGTTTGAATTCGAATGTTAAATTCAGAGGAAAAGAGATGGGTTTCGACCTGGCATTTGATTCATCAGAATGGCTGGTAGAGGCGAAGAAAAAATGCGAAGGAAATAGACTTTGGAAGAAATTGTAGTGATGTGCAATTTTGGTAAAGGTGCAGAATTAGAAGTGAAGCTATGAGAAAACGAGCAATTGAAATGATTATGTTTTAATAGCATCTCTACTCAGCAAATGCGATACAAAAGTTCTATTTTCTTACGGCTAAAGGGAACCACGAGAATGAGGTAAATTCAAACGTAGAGGAAGCGTTGAATTGAAGCGTTAAATGCAGATTGAAATCCGATTTCAAGCAATCAGAAGTCGTAGTGTTTTGACAAGAGAATCCGAAGGGAAATTGTGAAGTTGAATGACGACAAAAGACGGACGCAGAGGTTGTTAATTCTCTGTGCGAACTATAGTAAAAGTGTACCAAAGATGAACGTCGTCCGAGGAAGTGATATGCATTGGTAAGTCATACAAATCTGAAATAAAAGGGAGTTGGCATATTTACTTTGGAATTGGTAACTAATGGTCCACAGTTTATTATAGTGTTTTGGCATTCGATTTGATTCTAACTTCAAAAGAAACGGAAGATGCCTTGAACCTCTTAATAAAACCGTATGTATGATAATTGTTATATATATTGGGTTTAAACATAAGATTCAAATAAATGTTCTAAAATTCCATAAGTGAAGGTCAGATCTTCAACCTAGGGTTAAGGTGGAAAATTCGAATGTTAATTTGAATAAGAATGAAGGGGATTTTAATTATGTTTTGAATCCACAAATAGTGTGGCGGATATATGGGTTACAAGTATTATTGAACCATTTGCATGCCCTGATAAGCATTGGGGTTTTATAAGGGTTTTTAATGCTATTTTAAGTTTGGAAAAGTAGATTGTTGGGTTTGTGGATTTTGAACATATGTTTGACAAGCTTCCGCATATGATAATTGGTTGTATGATTTGATAATCATAGTGTAATGATTGTTAAGATGAATATTCCGCGAATGATGGTGCATGAATTTTCCCATACATTGAAGTTTTATTTGGGCAATCATTTGGATGCATTTGTATATGCATAGTATTGGAGAGATTCTAGGTTTTGCAGGGTTTTCCTGCATCATTGAGAGATTACAAAAAGTTCTCAAAACTATGTCAAATAATTTGGTTGATATAAATAAACAAGTAGTTGAGACTTATATGAAGAAACCTTTTATATATTTTAAGAACAAACAAGCTTCCCAACCTCCAAATGTAATCTCAAATGATGAATCATTTCAAGACGAAGATCGTGATGAAACAATACCATTCACAAAATAATCTCAAGAAGAAGAATTAGTTGAAGAACATGGACTATGGGACCTTATCCTTCCAACTTTTGATGATGAAAATGAACATGAGCCATTTCCAGTTAGCACTAGAATTAAAATTCCACTGACCTACCTCAGTCACCTCAAAAGAAAAAGTCTCCATCCTTTGTTTCTAAGGATGAAGTAATTAATAAAAAGACAATCCAGCTTATGTTACTCTTCCATCTACATATAAGAAATTATATGTCTCTAATACTATTGAATGTAATATACTGGAAGATATGAAGAATATTAAGGAAAATATCTCCATACATGGGTTGAGAAAATTGAAACAACAACAGAAAATTTTACTCAAATAATTGAACGCAGTCCCTGATTCATCCTTGCCTTCTCCTGTAACTTCTAATGCATTTAAAGGATTTGGCAAGCCTCGTAGTGATTCATGTGAAAAATTTGATGCAAGTGATGCTATTTTAATCAACGACAGATCCAATTCGCATGCTTCTCCTTTCTTATGAACTTTTAAAGTATTCAACAAAAATGTGCATAATTGTTTAATCGACTCTCGAGCCTCTTCAAACATCATGCCATATTCTATTTGTCTAAAATTGAATATGTTTCCTCAAAATTAAAAAATACATATTGTGCAATTAGACATAAAAAAAGGTTAAGGTATTAGGAGAAATGAATTCAGTCCTTATCATATTAGCATACAATCCAAAAGTTCATCAATTAACTAATATCTCAGTTGCTGATATTCATGATTTTTATGGTGTAATCCTAAGTAGAGATTGGTCAGAAAATCTTCATGGCTATTTTGATACTAACTAGTCTCATATGTGGCTTCCCTATAATGGTAAGACAAATCAATCCGAGTAGACCGTGAAATCACTTGAACCACTCAGTTATTGAATTTGAAGAAGAGAATGAAATCATGGCTTGTACTAATAACATTCTCAGAAATTACTCTGCTAAATCCTTTTTGGGAATTTCAATGCTGAGAAATCTTGATTTCTCACTAACTCAGTTAATTCTCATATTGAAATGTTTTCTCAGTTAGACTCTTCCAAGTGTATAAATATCGTAAATAAACCTTGTATTAATACTTTTTTCTGGACATTATACCTTGATGGATCAAAATATGGTAAATGTGTAGGAGTTGGTTTAATATTAATCAATCTAGAAGGTGAAAATATAATGTTGACATGAAGACTTTAATTTGAATGCACAAATAACAACGCAGAATATGAGGCATTGGTCCAAGGCTTAAACAAAGCAATTGATCTTGGTGTCAAGTATCTGAAGGTATATGGTGATTAAAAAATAATTTTAAAACATGTAAGAAATACCATACATTGGATTTATAGTCATCTTAAACATTACTAGTCATTGGTAAAACCTCTTACCTCTCATTTTTTAGCATTCAATATCTAGTATGTTCCAAGAATTCAGAATGCAAGTGCAGATCTCCTAGCTAATGTAGCATCCAGAATTATTCCTTTGGAATATTATAGTCCATATAGAGTTTCTATAGAGTTTATTTTTCACCCATCTATTCCTGGTAATATTACTAATTGGAGAGTATTCAATAATGATGATGATGTTATAAGTTTTCTTACATCACAAGGATCATATGATGATCAGTTAATTGATGAAGATAAGGATGAAAGACAATTGAAACAGAAACCTAAAGAAAATGCCATACCTAAGACTATGGTCAAGCTTGAAGATATTTATCATGTCAAAGATATAGTTAAAAATATTACTAATTCTAAACTTTAAAGTTGAACTTTGAAGCTTGAATTGGTAAATATTGGAATAGATGTTAACCCTGTGAAAATTAACTTAGGACTTGGTCTTTCCTATGATGAAATGTTAGTGGCCTTCATTCATTTATTGAATAAATACAATTTTAGGTCCCTATATTACTAGTATAGTCCCTTATTCTTGCTAGTGTAACCCCATTATTGTTATTTTTGTACCCTTGTAACCCCCATATTATTATTATTGTGCCCTTACATTATTATTGTTAGGTCGGCTAGGATTACATTGTGGCCCCATGGACTCCTATATATAGAAAGGAAGTTTTGGTCATTTGGATGATCCAAGAATTGTTAATTTAGGTAATGTATTGGAAGTTTCCCCCTGGAAGTGGCTATTTCTAAGGTGTCGATCTCTCTTTTCTTCTATTTTTGGAGTTGGTTTTATAACATTTGGTATCAAAGCTTTGGATTCTAGGATTTTGCCGCTCCAAATAGGTCATTGTGGAATTTTCTCTATAATGTGTTTTCTACGAGGGTTTAGAAGCTAAAACTTTCACAAAGAGAAGCCAAAATCCTGAGGAACGTCATGGAAATATTTCAGGTCTTTGTTGGCAATATTTTTGGAGATATGATTTGTGTAAGTCAGGGATTGTTGCAGGCTCCTGAATTTAACCTAAATAGGTCATTGTGGAATTTTCGCTATAATGTTTTTTGTATGAGGGTTCAGAAGATAAAATTTTCACAGAGAAAAGTCGCAATCCTGAGGAATGTCTTGGAAACATTTCAAAGCTTGATTCTCAATATTTTTGGAGATAGGGTCTATTGAAGTTAGGGATTTTTTAGGCTCCCGAATTTCATCTCAAAGATGTGACCATGGGAAAATCATCATAACTCCCTCTCTAGGCATTGGATTGGAATTCTGTAAAAAGGGGCTACAATTAAATGGACTTTAGTTTCCGTTGTGTTAATTTCATAGCTAAAGGAAGAAACAGTGATACATGGAAAGTCGTACAAGTTCGCTCTACTGAACGAGTCCATAATTAGGTCATCGTAGGAGATTGGGCATAAATTTGTCTTCAAGAATCAAAATTAGGTCAGACACGTGGCATTCGAGAGAAGATTCAGAGGGATACCTCAGGGATGAATTTCAGATATTCAAGATCCAAAATCACAGAGATAATTCAGTTTCAATATAGAGCTCCTAAAAATCAAGAAAAATGTGTGTATTTTTTTTCAAATTGAATAAGTCTTGTTTGAAAAATCAGTTTTAAGTGATTCCAAAGGCCTATTGAGCATAGATATCAGTATTGGGTTCCAAAATGCCACTAAAAACAATTCAACACCCATTTAGCCCCTATATTACTCTACTCTTACTCATGAAGATGAAGAATTGCCACATGATTTATCAAAATTACAAGAGAAAGTGCACTAAATTTAACTCTCGCAATGAGCAACAAAAAATGAAATGGAAGTTTTGAAGAAAGGCGTGGAAGTGAAGATGGATGGTTTGAAGAATAATATGGATGGTTTGAGGAAAGGCATGGAAGCTAAGATGGATGGCATGAAAGCTAAGATGGATGGCATGGAAGCTAAGATGTATGACATGAAAGAAAAGGTCAGTGTCCTAATTTTGAAAAAAAATGTTTTCTTAGAAGAAAATTTTCTTCTAAATGTACTATACCTATACTTTTATTTTTCTAGGAAAATAATGTTTGATTACATAATTTTGGTTGTTCACAACATCTCTAAATTATTTTATGATTTTATTTTTGAAGAAAATAATTTTTTGACGAAATAACTACCAATCTTGAAAATCGAATGAATATTATACAACTTTGAAATATTTTTCCATCAAAAATGCAAATTTTATAAACCTGAAATTTGTAAAGTATTTTTACTTTAGCATCAATCAGAAAAAGGTTCATCTTTACAAAGAAAATACTTGTTGTGGCTAAGCATATTTAAAACTAAATTGTGATCCAAAATTCTTAAGGATTTAATCATTCTCCCCATCCATTTAAACTAATTTTTTAGTGTAGTTCAAAAATATTAAAAACTTAGAAGGATAAGAGGTCTCATTACAAGACTTCTTACCATGATCACAGATAAATAAATTAACTGACATTACCACAAATGCATACCAAATCAGGGTAATGCCTCATGATTA
Organism: Pinus albicaulis; assembly: GCA_034641835.2. NCBI lineage: Eukaryota > Viridiplantae > Streptophyta > Pinopsida > Pinales > Pinaceae > Pinus > Pinus albicaulis. The sequence continues at coordinate 1,174,545,780 of CM076582.1, read as the reverse complement.
TTAAGATCATAAGACAAGGCGTCTCATCCTGAGCCAACTTGTTCTATTCAATTATAACCAGTGAATGGCATTCTCACTTTCTGGTCATCATGTAAGGACAATGAATTTTTAAGAAAAAGAAGAGAAAAAATTTTATGATTACAAATTTATCTCAAAGAATTGCAATAATAAATGTATGGGATATTGAATCATTGATGTTTAAGAGGTAACCTTCCTTGAGTTATTAATGCCTACTAGCAGCAGTGGCTCTACCTATGACAAAAGGAGTAAATCAAAAGGCTAAGTTACAGAAAGACACTTACTTTATCTTTTAAACTATATAATGATTTATATAGAGGAATGAAGATATTTATTTGTGAAATGTTTCTTAAATTAATGATAAAGATTAGTTTTTCATATTCATAATAATTATATTCATTTGAATATTTTGATAATAGTTCTTGTTTCCTTAAATTATTTTTACCTATTTAAAAATAGTAAGAATGTTTTTCAGAGATAACTGATTCTTCGAGTGAATCGCCAATTTTTGTGCTAATCGACAACCCCCATTACTTTAGCAATTTTTACCTTAGAAAGTAATGCGGACCCTTTTTAATTTTTAGAGTTAAAAAAATAAGACCCTTATAGTGATTCATTAGATAGAAATATTGATCTAAAAGGGATAAAACCTTAAAATTTTCCCTTCAAATCACTTAAGTAGAGAAAGATCGTATTATCGCAATTAAAATACCATAATAAAGCATATATGACTCCTAAAAGGTCACTTAAAAAATATTGTGATCCGATGTGTATAAGTAATAGCACTTTATAAAGGAAAAAACCATTTCTCCAAGCAAATTCTATAAGGAAATCTTGTGGGACCTACTTCTGCCACATAAGCCATCACATATCACATTTTTTAAATTATACCCGGACGGTCTTATTTTCACCTCCCATATTTTTTTGATGTGATATACTCCATCGCATCGCATTCCCACAAACATAATCACTCTTATTCCCCTGGCAATGTTCACCGATGCGATATAGTATATTGCAAATCACACAATGCACTTTAGTCAACTTAAACACTTTGCACTCCATATATTTTCGTCGATATTTCGATTGTGATATTGCAATAGGCAGAAAACTAAGCCGATTGATATTAAATGAAGATATAAACACGACCAATGATGCGACACGACAAATCTTCTTTTAATGTGGAAATGAATATATGGACACAACAACCCATATCAACCTTTAATGTCATAAATTAATAGTTTTTTCGCCCATACCTCCATAATAAATTTACTGTAAGAAGAATTGAATTCATATCTTATCAGTGTGCCAAGTCTCATCCGTTTAAACGTTTATATTGCTATGGTACTTGTGCATTTGTAAAACTAAAATTTCCCTCTTTCCGCTTATTTTTTCTCATTTACTTGCAGGCAACCCCGAATAAGAATAATTATTCGAAGATTTGTAAAGCTCTTAAGAAAGATAAGAAGAATATGGGCCCTGTGAACAATGCACCTGCTACAACCGAGAGAAAATCTATGCTTTCTATGTTTACAGATGCTACATGTGGGAGAGAAAGTAGATCCTCCTCATGGGAATCCATGTACAACATGCTCGAGGATGAAAAACCTCACAAAGTTCACAGAAAAGCAACTGTTGATTCTCTTGATTCCTTAGAAGCTACAATTAAAGAAGTAGCTAATACTTTGCTGCATCAAATTTTTGCATGACCTAAAATCTTACCATACACTGATATGGTAATATGGATCATTGATAATCTCAACATCATGGATAATACATGTCTAACTAGTAGAGGAAAAATTATTGGTTCCTTCAAAGCCAAAGACCTGAAGCTGGTGTGCCATATCCCAAACCCTGAAAAACTCTACGATAAATAATTTCTTGCACGGTTCACCAAAGATAACGAGCTCAAATCAAAGCCAATCAATCAATGGATAAGCAATCCAAATAAGAAAAAGAATGACAAAAAGTGTATGTACTCTACTAACTCCCTTGCAAGCCCCTATTGTTATGTCTCTGCGATGATGTCTAGCCTTTTTGGTCAACCTCACACTACTCGATTTTCAGTAGAGTGGGTCCCTCTCATGGAAGCGGTTGCAGTTTCCTATTTTATAGATTAGGGAAATATTCTGTCTAATAATATTTCCACTCAAATTTTATAATATAGGACAAATCCCTCCATTTCTTCCAAAATCATTCCTTCGTTCTATATGAGCACCTATATCATGGATGTTGTGTGTTTTACTATGGATTTTCCAGCCATTGGCTGGAAATGGACTACCTAAAACCCTGTACCTATTCATATATTTCATAGTGTGTTGTGGGGATCTAAGTATGAGAGCCATTTTTATAAAATTTTCCATGAATTCATTCTCTCTCAGTGTCATGTTTTTTTAATGCGAAATCCCCGATGTTGTCAAAAGAGGCCTAAGCTGATTTTTCCTCTATAGGAAAATGGTTTGGAGAATATTTGTTCACCTATGCTCGAGTATTTGGGATCTTAGCTTGACCGCATATTTTTCCCCAGTATGTTCTTGAAAAGCTTCTCATAAGATAAGTTGCATATCAGACTATTGGAAACAGACTAACCAGGTTTCTTAAACGAAGCCAAGAAAGCATCATGGCCTTCCTTTCCAATTAATTGTGGTGTTTATGGTCCTGATAATTACAATCATTTTGTTATATAAATTGGTCAGATTGAATTTTTGAAGTTATTCACAATTCCAAACAGACAGTATGACCCAATTAAAGATTTCAATAATTTCGCTACCCAAGTGAATATTGGGCCTTTTGTACATGAAGATGATGATTTCGATGACCTATTCAAATTTGTCGATAATTATTCTGCAATTAAAAATTTTCCATCCTTACGCCTCCATACACAACAATTATTGAATTTTAAGCAATATAAGAATAAGAGATTGGAAGAAATTCCATTGAAAATGTTGGATATCTCAAAATCATTATCTAAGAAAGAAAATGAAAATGAATCAACATGTAAGGATATTGAAGTCCTTAGTAAAACAAACCAAGATAAATCAACCGAAGTTGGAACTATGGATTTGGATTTCCCAAGTAATATGAGCGATTTTTGGAAGGAGTTTAATCTAAAAGTACTAAAAGACCAGGGAACTATAGTTATTGATCAAAAATAGATTTTTAATACTCGTCAAACTAAAAGTGAGGACTTGTTCACTACTGAGCCCTATGACAAATTAGTAGGTAGAGAGGGAGAGAATGGAACTCATCCCGGCCTTCCCCACCATTGAAATTGTTCTTAACATTGACAAAATCCCTCCTTTGCACATTTTTTACAGTCCAAAACACAAGGCAGTTATGACAAGATAGAAGAAAAGAAGGAGATCAGAGCAATTTGAAACCCTTGTCCAAGGAGATGTATCAATGGACATTGTTTGGAAAGACACACAAGGCAGATCCTTATAGGATCCAACTCTCCTAACTTAGTGCATAGGAGCTTATTCCTGTGCAACTATTGACATAGCCTCAGAAGTTGAACATTTGATGAAAAGAAAGGATGAGAAAATAGTCCAACTTGAACTAGAGCTAGAAGATGAAAAAAAAATGTCAATCAACAGTTACAAGTACAGATAACACAACTCCAAGAGAGCACGGATCAATTAAAAATTCAGCACCAGAATGAGATTAGTTCCAAGGAAACTCTAATTCATCAATTGCAACTCTCTATTGAGAAAGTAAAATTTAACCCAAAGATTGATTAATTAAGAAAAGAGGCCTTAGAACTAAATACTTTATTGGCATAGTACTAGGTTTTGTTTTGTCAGAAATTATCAAGTATTCATGAATTGTGTGAACAGAGTGATTCATTGATGAATCACATTTCAGATATGAGGATTAGTTTTGATCATATAGATCATAAGGTTTCCCCTTTTGTCACCTGGCAGGATTCTGATGATGGCCGAAAGGCCAACCTGCCTAGTGTTGAGGATTCAAAGAAAGAAATATTATTTACAGACCGGGATATGCAGTTGAAGCATGCATAAATATCCATTATCAGAGGAAAGGATGTTGCTACTAACATTCTAGAAACTGGTAGTCAAAATCTCATTGCAGCAAACCTTATTGATAGATGTCCTCCCCACGCATTTCCTATAGTGAAATACTTGATAATATAGGAGCAAGAAGTGTCAAAGATAAAATACAAACATATCAAGAAGATGTAAAAGCTAGATTGGGAGAAATATTGGAGATATTTAGTAAATCCTCACAACTAGTGGCTTATGTTGCGCTCTCTCACCGATACATCCTCATACATGTTTACTCTACTTTCTTATGCTGTTTTCACTAGAAAATGACACATTAGGGTAGGCCAACCTCCAGAGGTTAAGACTTTGCTTATCATCCTTCAACTGAAGGAACAAATGGAAAAGGAGATAGTAGGACAATCATTAAGCAAGTCACCCCTTTAATTCTTGTATATGTTTAAATTCCACTTACTTTAAGTAGGGTTGTTTTAAACCTCCTTGGATTTTTATTGTAATAAGTATTTTAAGACTTTTTATTTTTATATTTTAACCCCTTCATTTCTTTGAAGAAGGGGTCCTGTAATTTTGAAAGGAAGACTTTATGGATGTTGCACTTTTGTACTCTTGAATTTTTATGAATAGAAAAGGTTGGACCAAGTAATTTTTCTCAAATGAGCAGAGTGAACATATACATGGTACTTTTATCCTATGTGTTATATTTTTCCTTCAAATGAGAAATGATTATATGTATTATGGTGTTTTCTTTCATGTATCTGTTTGAATACGGTTTAACATTAACTAACTTCTGAAAATGTTATACGATTACCTCTTGATATATATATGCAATACATGCATTTAAAAGTTGTGATATAATATTTATACAATTTATTTAATTAAATATTTAATTAAATCAATTATCTCAAATTTTTTTATATATGTAAGTGAATGTATGATCTTCATTTGCATCCACTGGAAGGTCATTTTTGTAGATCGCATAGAGAATAGATTTCATCCTGGGATACATAATAGATAAATATATTTTTTATTTCAATCTTGCTAATATTTCCATATATCATTTACAAAAAGTGATAAATCCATCCATTCACCCCAATTATATTAAACTGGGAAATTGGTCCCATAAATTCAGTCGGAGCCACTATTCCAAATGGAAAAGGGGCAGTTTTTAAGTCCCTGACTAGGTGGTTACGCTCATGTTTTGGCACCTATTTTCAGGGCCTCAACACACTCGTAACTTGGTTAATTTTTATAGAGGAAATTTTATCACATTATGAGGATATAAAGAGAAACACCTTCTTTAGCCAATTGATATATCTCAAACAAAACTGTTCAATGATGGAGCACATTCAGGACTTAGAAAAATTGAATATAAGGGTAAATAATATTCTAGAGGAACATATGTTTGATGTCTTCATAGAAACTCTGAAGGATAACATCAAACATCAGGTTTTCCTTTGGGAACCTAATACATTGGAGAAGGCATTCAAGTTGGAAAGAAAAATTAAAAGAAAATTAATGGAGACGAGGAATCCTACCACTCACAACTATAAACATAGAAGTGTTGCTACTCCTAGAATTCCATAACCTACAAGGTTTACACCACAATAATTGGAAGAAAAAGGGAAAATGGCCTTGCTATTGTTGTGATAGAAAATACACTAAATGTCACAAGTGTGTTGAGAAGAAATTATTTTACATAGATTGTGAAGAGGAGGAAGAAAAGGAACAATAAACTTCAAAAGAAGAGGATATACACCAAGAACCAAACCTAGAGGAAGAGGAAATGAGTCCAACCATATCCTCTAATGCACTGACAGGAATTACAACTCCTCAAACTCTCAAGATATAAGTACACATAAATAAGAAAAATGGAATATTTATTATGGATTCTGGTAGTACCCATAATTTTATTCATTGTAAGGTAGCCAAGGAATTAAATTTCTTCCTATAGCCAGCATTAAAGTGCCAAGTGATGGTGCAAAATGGAGGAACTATAAATTTATTTGGAAATTTCCATAATATAAAGCTAACCATGGGGGAATATGTATTGAATAGTCCAATGCTTTCCATCTCAATGGGTGGTACTGATGTCGTACTAGGAGTACAATGGTTACAATCTTTGGGGATGATAGCTTTTTATTTTCAAGAAATTTTTTTGATATTTTTTTTGGAAGGAAAGGAAGTTGAATTACAGGGTATCACAGGGAAGCCATGAAACATGCTAATATTTAATTTCATGAAAAAACTTCTGCAATAAGATCAATGAGGTGTCATTTCACACTTATTCTCACTAGAAGTTTCAACATCAAAATAATATATTTCTCTAGATCTCCAAAAAGTCTTAGAAAATCATTACAAGGTGTTTGAAACTCCCAAATGACTCCCACCTATTCGTGATCATGATCATGCTATACATTTGATTCCAGGAAGTGTTCCTCCAAAAATCAGGCCTTACAGATATCCTTACGTCCAAAAGAGCGAAATTAAACCTATGATTGCATAAATGCTAGAGGCTGGTATAATTCAACCTAGTTAAAGCTCTTTTTCTACTCCATTAGTATTGGTGCAAAATAAGGATGGATCATAGTATGTGTGTCTATATTATAGGGAGCTCAATAAGCTCACTATTAAAGATAAATTTCCCATTCCTATGTTTGATCAATTATTGGATTAATTACATGGAGTAATTTATTTCACCAAGTTGGATCTTTGTTCATGATATCATCAAATTAGAATGAAGACTGAAGACATTCCAAAAAACAACATTTCGAACTCATGAGAGTCATTATGAATTTTTGGTCATGCCTTTTCGCCTTACCAATGCACCTTCTACATTTCAAGGGTTGATGAACTCCTTTTTGAAACCCTTAGAAAATTTCATTTAGTATTTTTTGATGATATACTAATCTACAACAGGTCTTGGAAGGATCATGTTCAACATGTTGATAGGGTGCTCAAACTATTGGAGGAGAAACAATTATATGAAAAAATCTCTGAATGTCTATTTGGAGTACAAGACATGGAATATCTGGGTCATATTATATCTCAGGAGGGTGTTGAGGTAGGCCCTAACAAAATTCAATCCATTAAGGAATGGAAAGTCCCAAAAAACATTAAAAAAATTGCAAGGATTTATCGAGTTAAATGGGTACTATCACAAGTTTGTTAATAATTATGGGAGAATAACAGTACCTATAGAAACATTATTGAAGAAACGTGCATTTTCATGGACTCATGAAGCAACTAAGGCCTTTGAACATCTTAAAGAGGCAATGTGCTAAGCACCGGTCTTAGCTACCCCAGAATTCACAAATACCTTTATTGTGAAATGTGATGCCTCGGGAAATGTAATTGGTGTTGTTTTAATGCAATAAAGAAGACCCATTTCTTTTGAAATTCGTCCAATCAAAGGATTTGTTTACATAAATCTATTTATGAGAAGGAAATGTTGGCAATAGTACATGCACTAAAGAAATTACAACCTTATCTAATGGGAAGGCACTTCAAGGTAAAAACTCATCATGATAGTCATAAATACTTTTTGGAACAAAGTCTATCTTTAGAAGAGCGAAAAAAATGGGTAAAAAATATGTTGGGTTATGAATTTGACATCATATACGAAAAAGGGAAGCTAAATCTTATTGCATATGCACTCTCAAGAAAGGATCAGGATGTGGAATCATTGCTTTGTGGAATTTCTATTATCCAACCCGATTGGATAATCGGAGCAAGGGAGGAATGGAAGAATGACGAAGAAGTATGGGCACTCATTCAAAATTTGCAGCAAGATCCAAGCATATATGATATGTTTGGTTTGAAAGATGATTCCTTATGGTACCAATATTGCTTATATATTTGTAATAATTCCCAACTAAAAAAAAAGATTCTTTTGGAATTTCACACCTCTCCATTAGAAGGACACTCAAGATTTTTAAAAATTTACCACAGGGTGAAGAAATTTTTCTTTGGGATGGCGTTAAATATGATATTCAAAAGTTTGTGGCGAAATTTTTGATTTTCCCACAAAATAAAGTTGAGACAATTAAGACCTCGAGTCTGCTACAACCTTTATCCATTCCCAGTCAACATTTGGAGGAGGTTTCATTGGATTTTATCATAGGTTTATATAAGTATAAAGGAAAGGGTGTCATTATGGAGGTAGTTGATAGAATTACCAAGTATGCACACTTTTGTGCATTATCTCATCCATTTAAAGCGAGTACAATTGCTACTAAATTTATGGAAATAATGCAAAAGCCACATGGAAATCAAAATATTATTGTAAGTGATAGAGATCCCATTTTCATTAGAATTTTTTAGATGAAATTATTTTATTTTTTGGGTACTCAACTAGCTCATAGCTCATCTTATCATCCTCAATCTGTTGGGAAAAATGAGATAGTGAATTTTTTTTTTCAAAGGTATCTTTATTGATTTGTATATGATAAACAAACACAATAGGTCAATTGGTTAGCTTTTGGTGAATGGTGGTATAACACTTCCTTCCACACTGTAGCAAAAATGACCGCATTTATGGCACTTTATGGATATCATCCATCGTCCATCACATCATCTTTAAGAGAAAATTCTAAGGTTCAAGCACTGGAAGATCACATCGAGTATGAAAAACAGATTCTTCAACTCTTGAAGGATAACATAAATTTGGCACAGAATCGAATGAAACAAAAGGTAGATCAACATCGTAGCAAGAGAAGTTTTGATGTAGGCGACTGGGTATTTCTATGCCTACAACCATACAAATAAATGTCCCTCAATCAATTTAAGAAGCATAATAAATTATCTCCAAAGTAATATGGTCCTTAAAAGGTATTGCAAAATATTGGTACTATGGCATACAAATTGGAGCTTTGTGCATCTTCCCGATTACACCTAGTTTTCCATGTTTCATGCTTAAAGAAGTTTATAGGTGAGAAACTTCTAGTTTAAAAAATATTTTTAGATCTTGATTAGGAATGAAAAATCATATTGGAAATTGAAGGAGCCATGAAAATAGGAACTCGACAACTATGAAATCGATCAATTTCAGAGTATCTAATCAAATGGAAGAATTTACCCACTGAATATTTCACATTGGAGGATGAGAATTTTATAAAGAAGCATTTGTAACTACTCGGGCGTTGAGGACAACACTTTTTCGAACGAGAGGGGAATGTTAGGGCCCTATATTACTATTGTATTCCCTTATTGTTTTTAGTGTATCCCCCTTATTATTATTGTTGTACCCATGTAGTCTCCATATTTATATTATTGTGCCCCATAATAGCCCACAATTTTTACTGTTGTGCCCTTAAATTATTATTGGTGGGTTGGCTAGGATTATATTGTGACCCGATGGATTTCTATATATAGAAATGAGGTTTTGTCATTTGTGCATACAAGAATTGTTCATATATGTAATGTAAAGGAGGTTTCCCCCTCGAAGTGGCTTATCTTTAAGTCGTTGATCTCTCTTTTTTTCTATTTTGTGAGCTAGTTTCATAACACATATACGCTGGCATGCATGGAAAAATATAGTTCTGGTATTACATTTTTGAAGAAAAGGAAGATGCAATCAAATACTACTGACTTTGTTGGCCTTCTTTTGGGAACTATAATATGTATTTTCACACCTAAAGGTATTTTTTATGGTATTAGTTTTATTTTGGGAGTAGATTATGTATAGACATTGGGCTAGGGCTTGTGGTGAGAGGAAAATGTTTCTTTGCATCAAAGAATACATGTTATGTGTTTGATCCCTTTGAAAAGAAATGTGTTTCTTTTTCCATGCAAGATTTAGTTAGTTTTCTTTGGAGATAAATATATGTTTCACATGCAAGAAGAACAAGCTATCAAGTTATTTTCTGTTGGAGAGGATAAGTAGCTACATCCAAGAAATTATAATTATCATGTTAACATTGTTTGGGATAGATCTTGCATTTTTATATATAGTAGCCATTGTGAATATCTCTCCCGCGGAAAAGATGTTTTTGGAAAATAAAATGCATTCACATGCACAAGTATTGAATGTATTTTGTTTTTCCAATTGGAAAATAAAAGGTAATAGTAGGAACAAATAAAAATCTTTATTGGGCTATTTCTCTTTAAATCTTGTTTATTCTGTTAGCTTTCCTTTGGAGAGAATATGAAAGCACATGAAATAGTATGCTAGCATTTTGCTGGAAGTATGATGCTTGATAGTGATTTTCTTTTAACTAATGTTGGTGCCCTAATCTTAAATAACACATTTTGTGAAATTTTGTTTATGTTTTAAGCATGCACAAAAATATATGTTGAAGTGTAACTATTAAATATTGATTATTGTTTAATTAATATTGTATGTTTTATCTGATCATAATATCAAGTGTGCTTGTCAAAAAAACGAGAGGAAATGATGGTAAATTGTGCAAAGCATAACTCAAATTTAACATTGTGGACAATAACTATTTTTTGGTCCATTCAGATTTAGGAATTCCAACTGTTGGATGATCCACTAATGGGAAGAATGAGGTTGCAAATACTTAATGTTCATGAATTCATGGATAAAATATATAATGATGTTTTTAATTGTGTATAGCTCATTATGCTTCAATTAAAATGATAGTTCTATGTATTATGTTTAAAAATGATTAAGGGATTGACTCTGTTACAAGCCATTGAGTGAGGGGTGAATGCCCTGATGAGAGTTTCATAATAAAACTAAGCTTTGCTATTTTCCACCCTACGGGCTTTCTAGGGTATATCAGTGTCTAATGGTGTGATTTATTGTTGTGCCTTCCTTACATGATATGATGGTTATATTATCAAGAGTGTGCTTAACTAAATAAGTTCAAATAATCATGGAATTCATGCAATATTACATTTGTAAGTTTAAGTTAATATGCTACAACAATGATAGTAAATGGTTGCGTAACTCACTATTATTCTACCAAATATTTCTCTATGTAATTATAATGGTTATTCTAATGGTCATGGAGGAAATATAGAAAGAAATTTAGAAAGTTACAAATTGGTAAATGTTAAGAATAAAATCCTTACTCATTTTTCATGCAAAGTTATTGGGGAATGTTACATACATAGTAGGATAAAATTATAGAAGTTTTTCATGGTCTAAATTCTATAGAATATTTTTTAATAAGGTAGAACGTAATTATAGAAGTTTCAGTATGCATATACAATTTTATGGGTGATAGAATTTTGAACTTCGTAAGGACGTGAGGACAGAAATTACATATTCATGTGAGTATGTGCTAAGAAAGATACTAGTAGTTATATTATAGCTTAATGTGGGGTATATGCAACTTTCAAATAAAATTACAGGCTAGTTCTCCATCTAATATCCCAATAGTCCTATAAGGAGCACAACAGATAAGGGATGCCAAGGTCATATAATTTCAACCATTTTCAACCAACAAGGAAAATATAAGGTTTTTCATTTCATAAATAAATTAATTTACAGAAAAAATAATTAAGATAATGATGAAACTAGTAGATGTATATAGGTAGTTAGATCAAATTGAATCTACAATTGTTGATTCCTAAGGCTCTAAAAATTATGTCAAACCATTGTAATGCTAAAATAAACAATGATAGAATTAACAAACCATCTATCCGGTTATGAAACACATAAATAACTTAAGCCATATCTATCAACTTCTTCATGCTTAGTCTGATAGTAAATTGAAAAAAAAAATCGACCTATAAGCCAACGAACTTGAAGTCAAATGTCGAGCTAAGGTAAAACCCATTGGAAAAAGTTGAAACAAACCTCCTTTTTTTGTTCATAGAGATGATACTTATAAACCTTCAAACAAAATAAAATATAGAAAGTTAACATATTGAAGCAAGAGATAAGAAATCGTAATAAGGGTATTATGAAAAAAAAATTGCATCGGACAATCATACCTGAGAATGTCCGCAGAGATGTATTTCCTCTTCGTCCTATGGATACCAAAGTGGAAACCTTATTTATGGAGAATAATGACTAAAAATTATCAAAATGATATTGTTAGTGATGCATTATGAAAATTGAAATGATTTGTTGCAGAGAAAACACAATGACTATATATAGAGGTTCGAAGCATAAAAAATACTCTTTATGTTCTTGGGTTGTGAGCTCTATAGCTATATAGGCATAAAAATTCATCGTTTCTCAATTAAAATTCGAAAAAAGGAAAAATCCATTTCTTTATAGGAATGGGAAGGTACTTTATTTTATTTTATTCAGAACAAAAACTCATAAAAAAATGGGAAGCATAGAGTAACTTATCCCAACCCACATTATAGTTGAAAAGTGGGGAAAAATCATTTCCCACAACCATTTTGGTACCCTTGAAAAGAAATTTGAATAAGTGATTTAAGATGATGAAATTATAAATTACCAAATTTTGAAATGTATACACTCGAGGTTTGGAAATTCCTAATTAATTAAATATTGAAAAATATTCAACCAAATTTGGTGGACACCTATTCAAGACAAACACAATATATACAAAAGTTAACAACTAGATTTATTTTTAATTTTTGCAGAGAAAAAATAATAATCAGGAAATCTCCCAATGTGAAAATAATACCTTAACTTATGAATTCCAAATGGTTTTCAGGACAACGATCGTGTAATTCATCCAAACCCCAGGCTTAGTGACAGTTGTGTGATAGAGGGCCATAAACCCTAGTAAAATAGGAAGAGTGGTGCTCTGGATGTAAGGAACCAAAATTAAACCCTTAACAAATGAGTGAAGGGTAAGGTTAAGTTGTTTTTTATAGATCCACTCTCCTCTATAACGTATGATCCAGGGATTAACCTCATCCATTTATTTTTCACATGATAGATAAGCCATGTGACTTGACATGGATCCCTTTTTCAAGTAGGCGCCCATGGTTGCCTATTATACCATGTGGGCCAGAAGGTTGTTGTAAAGTACCACATATAAATTAACTAAAAATGTATCCTAAGGTTTAAAAAGAGTAGCTATCGTTGAAAATTTCAAGCTTAGACATCCCATTTTTTGTTGTGTTAATGTTACCATAGAGAAAGGGACATAATAAGCTAGGAAATTGTTAAGATATGAATTATAGTGGGATAATATTTAAGGTATTAAGCACAAGAAACTATAAGATGATGTAAAAAAATGCATTAATAATCAATAATTTACCAAAATCATAGTCAAGTTACAAAGGGAATACTCTTATAATTAATATGGGAAAATATAACATTTTTACCTTCATCTATGAAAAAAATAAAGGTAAAAAGGAAATTATATGACTAGAATATATTTAAACATCATTGGAAAGGACTAAATAGAGTCAAGGAAAATAAGAACATACAATTATAACTATTGAGAAGGCAGTCCACCATAAGTCTAAGAAATCTAATAATAGAAACTAAAGACTATAAACTATATAATTTACAAATAAAATGAATAAACTTAGAGTTACCTCTGAACCACTTCTTTATAATTCAAGACATGCACAATTACAAGTGGTCATAGAATAGACAAGGAAGGTCATAGCATAAAAGATGAAGTTGTCATAATATAATAGATTCATTGAAATGAAGTGAAAAAATTAGAGAGAAGTAGAAATATAAGTATACTATGTACCATAGATAAGAAGTGCAACATTTCAATAGTGCGAGAAAATCTAGTTATGCCAAAAAAAATTGTACAAAATAGAGGTACATTACAACCCAATTGCTTGCTTGATCATGATCTTGAAGTTACCACACCCATGGGTAACAATAGGAAATATTATGTCACATTGTAAGAATATGATGATCCTCTTTGATGCAATGCATTGAGCATTCAATCGATCGAGCCTTCACATACATTCTTTCATTTTTTGTTTTTAGTAGGGAAATTAATTTTCTATAGGTTATGTTTGTATTCATTTTCATTGCTTAAAATCTCATTATTGGTAGGGAAATGATCCATAATCATAAATTTTTCTTAGCATGGCTTGATTTCATGTGTTTTCCATTTAATATCTAGTTGAAATTTTCATTTTGTAAAGGCCACGACTGCTAGGAGTCTAAAATTTACATGATTGATTTTGGGTTGTCTAAATTTTATTCTATTCTCAAAAAATTTAACTCACTCGAAAGTATAATTCACAACCATCCTTTGCATGTTTTAAAGCACAATTTTCATGAGTGCGTAATAATTTGATGTGTAGCTCTATTTGGATTATTGAGAATGAAAACTAAATCCCTTATTTTAATTTCTATGAAACATTTGGATGCACTAATGTTGGATATTACTGACAACTTTGGCGTAAAATTGATGAAAATGGACGAATACTTTCATTATCTGGACTTCTTTCTGAAGCTGAACAATTACGATGTAAAATGTTGGTTATGTATTACTAAGTCATTTTAGAAGAAGATTTGTCATTGGTATCATAAGCGATTATAGGTCGGAAGTACATTAGTTATGATTAAAGTAGTCATGCAAAACATCTCCATATATTGTATGCACTTATACAAGCTACCAAAAAAATTAACAATAGTATTAAGTCTAGAATAGCCAAATTCCTTTGGCTAGATCATGGCCCTACCCAAAAATTTCACTTGCTTCATTTTGATGTATTTACAAGGTGGATAGAAGATGGAGGATAGGATGTTAAAGACCCTGAACATTTCAATGTGGCTCTACTAGTGAAAAATCTATGTAGGGTATTAAATGGTGAAGGAATCTCACAATATATTATTAGAGCCAAATATATCAAAAATGATGAGTTGATAAGTTGGCTTAATGCAGGGATACCGAAAAACAAGGAATCTACACATATATGGTGGATTATGATGAAGCCTTTTGATTTTTTGAAATTTGAGGTTGGATGTAAGCTCGAGGACGAGGGTGGAAATTGGATTGGCTTCCATAAAAGACATGGTTTTTCATAATCCTCTATTTTTTCAACTGTTGGTTTTCGTACACAATAACAATATTTATTATCTTAATCAAATATATGTGGAGCATAATCCCATCATGGTCTCGAATGTATGGCTAGAGGCAGGGGAAATAAGACTCTCGGGTCAATTGAGTTAGGAATGGGACACATATAAGATACACATGACACTTCCAGGTATTTATTTTTCAGATGAGGACATGTTTATTTTTGAATATATAAATTAAAAAGTACAAATCTCATTCAAATATATCTATTGTCATATTTCCAAGGTTCAAATTCTGATGATAAAGCATTATGGTTACAAAAATGTTTTTAAATCGGTCGAGGTCCCTCTCAAATTGAAGTGTTTTATTCTCTTTGTTTTCCATAATAAAATACTAACATAGGATACTTTATTTATAAGATATTTATAGGGCCCCAAACATTTTAGTCTTTGTGGGATAAATTATAAAGATACTAGACATCGTTTTCTCTCTTTCTCACTTGCAGTCCCTGTTTCGGTTGGGTTTCTACAGATTCTTGAGATTTTTTTCCAGTTGGGATTGGTCTTTGATAGGTGACTATCACGCTATTTGGTTTAATAATTATAAGGAGCATACATAGCTTCCATTTTTCATTTTTTGTGGTATGTGGAGGGCTATAAATGGACGTATTTTTAAACAAGTTGTGCCAAACAAAAAGAGAATTGTTATCACGGTGGTGGCCTATTATATGGATAATTGGTCTACAAGGGAAAATGTCACAAGAACAAGTTTCTTTTTTAATGATATTTTTTCTCATATTCCTATGGGGCTATTCTATGAAGTGTCAGTTTTCAAGGCATTTGGTAGTGGGGAAGTGATTTTTTTAAGGCTTGCAGATTTTTTCACTTTTTTTGGTTCGGTGGAGTTGGATCAAATAATAGAGTGGAGATATTTTCTGAGTGTGGAGCCATACTATCTACCAAGTGGCTAAAAATAGAGGAGTTTCATATCCTGAGAGGCTCTAAATTCAACATACTTTAGGTCATGAGAATATCAGACTTTGTACAACCATGTTTTTCAAACTAGGTGAGAAGGATAATAATGTTAATCTTGTCTTTCAAGAGTATCAGTTTCTCCCACAATTATAGATAACAATATTAGGTAGCATATGGAATTTGAAAGGAAAAATGCAACATACAACTGGGGAAGATCAAGTTCACTAAATTCAAGAATGACTTCTTTCATCGAACTTGAGACATTCAGAGATGCAGGACTCCTTGTATCTCTCTCTTTCTTGAATTTTTGAATGTTATTGTATGTGTAATGGTCTGGAACATGTTATATTTTTTTGATGTTTTTTTCTTTCATGAAAAAATTGAGGATTTGCTAGATTCTATAGCACTATATGGATATTGTTAATGACCATATTCATAGTTGGAGAGAATAGTTGATAAGCCTTTCTAGACATAGATTGGGAAAATCAATGTTTTCTTCTAGTAAAGAAGAAAGGTTTCAAGGATATTGTAACTACTTTTTATTGTTTATTAAGGAAAGTATGTCTGTATTTTATTAAATAAGAAAAAATAAGAAGAAAATAACAAAAAAATATATCCCTCATATACATGCTTTAGATTGAAATTTCTAGCATTATTTCTGATAGTTGTACATCCAATTTCATCCTTGCTTGGAAATGTAATTTCTATATTTCTTGTCCAAGATTGAGAAAATATTTCTTAGATGTCTCATAATGCTAATGTTTTTACGCTTGCACATGGTTTTTTGGTATTTATTTGGTTTGTTGGCGAATAAATTCGAGCCCTATTTTTAAATCTTGAAAATTAAATTTTATTCATAATTGAACAAGAATTTCTAGTTATCTTTGGTTTGTCTACAAATAACTTCCATACCGCATTTTATTTCCCAAAAATTTGATTTCCAACCTTACTAATTATGATAAAACACACAATTTGGTACCCTTTTTTGCTTGGTTGATATATGATTCAGGAATTTCTCCTCATTTATTCATACTGATGGTCACTGTAAGCGACACGAGAAATAGATTCGCTTGAATTTTTTTCCCAAAGATAAAGGATAAAATTGAACCTTATTATTAATCCCATTGACTTTTAATTATATCTTTATAGTTATTAGAAACATTAATTGAATTATTTCCTTTTATTTATTTTGATCAGATATAACTCTCAAAGAAATGATTGTAAATGTATGAATAATGATTGGAAATAAGATATCCTTTAATAGTGGATGGTGGGAATATGTGACTAAAAATTTGAAGGGATATAATTATCCTGCATGAGGATTTTTTATGATAGAAATTTGACATTGAATATTTTACTTACTTAGCATGTGCCTTTAATTAGGTGACTTTGATGCTTAACTCATTGGAAGTGTGTTGTAATGTTTATAATGATCATCGCATATATGTGACCTATTTCGCTTGATTTTATATAAGCCTTTCTCATTCTTTTCTGTCCATTAGGGTAGTAATATTAATTCTCACTTATAGGCTCAATTTATTTCCCCTTTGCAGTAAGCGAACCTCGATACATCTGTAATTGACTATTCACAAGGCGCACTCACTTGCTCATTTGAACGTAACTTTTCGATTCTCTCTCGTTCTAACAACTAAATCCAAGGAATATGTTTAAGTAAATGGAATTCATGCCATATTTCCATATGATGATCCTACTCCAAACAACGTGAGTTCTAACTACGACTTCACATCAGGGAGACCCCCTTCATTGACAAATTTCCAAAACCTTCAATAGTAGGTGCTAGAAGGAGGGCCAGATGACAAGTTGTGTCCATTGAGTCTGTTTGAATCTATTACCTTAAATGGATCTTTCCCAAATCATAATCCCATTAATTTTTTCTAACCTACCTCGTAGTAAAATTTCAGTCTCTATGGAACTTTTTCATGCCTTGTCTCAATTCAAGTTTAATGGTGAGGGTGGTATATTTTTATAAAAAAACATAAATTATTTTCTTTGGTTTTGTAAATCTCTTGAAATTGATGATGAATATGTTATTTTTATTCTATTCACCCTCACTCTTGAAGTTTGTGTTATTGAATGGTGTCATACCTTACCATCCAATTTTATTCATTCTTTTCGTTAATTTCTATAGGATCTTCATCAAGATTTTGATTGGTAGGATCATAGACACGTTTAGAATATAAATCAATCAACTTAGAATGAATCCTAATGAACCGATTTATGGTTTTTAAAATATATTCCTTCACTTATTTCATAAGTTTCTTGAAGAAGATATAGATTTGGATTTATTCAAGCAAAATTTTGAATATTTGTTTCAGATATATTTGAATCTGTGTGAATCCAAACCCATAGATGTTCATGTTCTCCAAACTTTTAGAAATTTTGAGACATGGCTAATCTCATAGGAGGAGCCTATTTTTACTTTTGTTCCTTTTCCTTCTGCTTTTATAGTACCAATTTTGGTTCCTGCTTATGACTATGTTTAAGTTTCAAGATCTGAAAATAAAATTCCTGATCAATATTCTCAACCATCATCCATTTCCCATCATCTTCATCTAACTTAGGATAATTTGGAATGGTTGATGAAACCTATGGTGAATATTAATCACTCAATTCCACTAGATGGTATTAATATGCATAACTCTTGTCTTGGATCTAATTTTGATTCTTATCCTTCTCTACCACCTCATTCTCATAAATCCTTACCCCTTGATCTTCTTGATTTCCAATTTTCGAACATAAACAGTGATCAGGAGTATGGAAGTTACATTTCATAGATAGAGGAGCAAGAAATTTAGGATGCTTTCCATATTTATTCTCTTTTTCAAAATCCTCTATGTCAAGGATGTTCTTCCATCCTTAGTTGATTTTTAATCTAATAATCTCAGTGATGAATTGAATGAATACACTTTACTTAATCAGTCTGAAGTCTTGGGAAACCATCATTATAATTATTTTGATTCCACCAATGTATTTAATGATGGTTTCTCAAGTACGCCATTTAAATGATTTAGATCTTCAATATATTTTTTTAAAGAAATTTTTGTTATGGAAACTTCCTCTTCAGCTCACTATCCCTTGTAATCTATATTTTTTAATGCATTTAATTGCGATGACGATACTCGATGCTATTCAACTTCATCATATAATTACCTTGAGTTTGAATTAACACAAGGTAGTGAGGTCATCCATGATGACGAAGAAGCTAAGAAATTCATCAAGTATTCATTAAATTCCTTATCATTTCCATTCTTGCATGAAGATAATTCCTTAGTACAGGTTACTCATGAAACTCATTCAATTTATTCATCATTATAGGTGGAATTAGAAGAAATTTATAACTTGGGTAATTTATTTGTTGAAGATGTAAATTTGGATCAAATTAGTAATGTAGGTGGCTACCATCGGGATAGTAGTGATATAGTTAATCTTATTGGTGGTATCATTACACACACCATGCATGATCTGATCCAATATTAAAAATTTGATTCCATAGTCAATGAAAGTTCTAGGAATTATGAGGGAGTCGAGGCAGTTCAACTTCCGTTGATGATTATGTGAGGTTCTCTCGACTCAACTAAGACCCCCGAACTCAACCATATTTGGATGTACTTGCATAATTATCTCCTTTGGATGGTTTCATTACATTTAAATTTATTCTTGAAATAATTAGGGTGTTGTGGATTTAGTTTATAATTAGATTGAAAATTTTGTTTCAGTTAACTTATCTTCATGCAAATCTCTTCAACATAACTAAGGTTTCGAGTGTATACCTTCCATGAATATACAAAGCAATGAAGATTCTCATTTTAAATATCATCATCGACCTAAATATCCATACCTATAAGATAATTTTGAAAATAGTCAGCTCCTAGTCCTTCCTGTGAATGTTATAATGCTAATTATTATCTTCCTAGCACCATATATCCTCTTGAGTGTTATTGAACGCTTATTTTATTTGTTGAATCAAGTCACTCTTTTTCACTCATTACATCTTA
Source organism: Pinus albicaulis (assembly GCA_034641835.2). NCBI lineage: Eukaryota > Viridiplantae > Streptophyta > Pinopsida > Pinales > Pinaceae > Pinus > Pinus albicaulis. Next base: position 1,174,525,864 of record CM076582.1, on the reverse strand, counting down.
ACTAGTTTCATGTGCTTTCCAGATGCAAATTCCTTTTTAATTCTATTTATGATTATGATGTCAGTCTCATTTGTCCCCAGTTAGAGGAATAATGGTTTGTTTTTAATTTCCTAATGTTAACATAAAAAAATTCCTAATTTCAACATCTATATGAGGGACCACTTTTTTTGGTAATGAAAAATGAGGAGGAGATTGAAAAAAAGAGGTGGTAGGTTCCTCCTTTGAAATTGGAGGTGCCTCATCATTGATATAAGTTAGAAGGGGAAAATTATAATTGGATTCATTCTCAAATTGTTTCAAATATATTTGGACCAAACTCTAAAACTTTTCAATCATGAAATCCCAATACACACATTATTTTTAAAATTCATAGAAAAGGTTAAGAAATCGATAAAAAAATTCTCTAATGATTCATCGAGTTTAATTATAAGTTGACTGATCCTTTTATATACATATTAATTCTCATACTTTTCAAAAGCTTCACGAAGCTGCTTAACAAGTTGCTCAAATGAATGAATAGAAGCAACTGGTAATGTATGACACCAACTCTTGATAGGACCTTTAGGTGTGAGGGTGAATAATCTGGCAATGGAATCATTACAATGTATTCAATTAGAAAGACATAAATAAGAAAACTAAACCACACGTCCAAGGACATTTAGTTCACCCTCGCCATCAAATTTAAATAGAGACAAGTCACCAATAATTTATGTTGGGATTGTAAGATCAATTTCTTTCCAGAAAAACCATGGTATTATGATTTGGGGGTAATTCATTTCAAAATTAAGATTCAGAATACAGTCAATGGGCTTAAAATGTCATTTGGCCCTTGTTAAATTTAGATAACCATGGTTTTCTATGCTTGATGCACTTTTACTTCAAACTTTATTAGGACCGATACAGAATAACAATCACATAAACATGAAAGTAAAATGCTGATAGAAAAAAATAATAGATCAATAGAAGACAAGCCAAATATAGATCATATTCACAATTCCTTTTTTCGATCAAAGATATGAGAAATTGTTGTGTTGCGCCAGTCAACAGCGTGCTACAACTAGCAAAGTCTTTCTCGGTCAGCCAATCCTTCACGTTTCATACCCACAACCCTCAAATAAATCTCACCACAAGTCAATTCTATTCAAGCCAAAATAAATGTAGAAATGTCAACACAGGTAGCAACAGAGAATTCAATGCAAAAATTAGGGCTTTGGTCAAAGAACCCATAATTCCTCGATTTTAGTTCCGAGCAATACAACCTCCTAAAATCATATTTTTGGCAACAATTGGAGGCTGAACAATGAAAGGTTGACCATGGTCAATGCCGGTAAATGCTATAGTAAAAGGCCCTAAATATATCTACATAAAATAGTAGCTACGGTCCACACGTGTGAGGGGGAAAAGGCCTCCAAAGGCTATCGAACCAATGAGATCACAATGAGAGAATGAGTGATGAGTTGATGATGAAAGGACCTCCAATTCTCTCCAATTTATATCCATCAATGAGGATGTGTGACACATCTATTAGGCATGTTAGCCTACATTAAAAATCTGGCCGACCTTGCACATGTGGAAAATAAATTCAAAATAAATGTTCTCCTCATCCAAACAAGATGGCCTTTAGATCAATATTGCACCTCTCTGAAATACGAATCCAACAAAAATATGACTAGTTTCATATGATTAGTGCAAGATGGGATTTGGACCTTGTTCCCCAAAATTAACACTCCCTCTCAACTAGGGAAAACTCTATCAGTCGATCAAATATTGCTTCCCCAATAGCTAGGAGGTTATTCCTAATTTTAGTGAGCCTCATAAAATAGGATTAAATAGATTTATCCTTACCCTTATTGATATTCCTCAATTGATTCTTGAAGAAGAGAATTTTATTACCATTGCTAGCCCTGAACATGCTCACCAACTTGTGATACATCTGTTTAGATGTCTTCAGCTCATCAATGTAAGAAACCAAGTGATTGTGAATATAATATTGGATAATCATCTCTGATTTGATTTCCCCTTTTCTATACTTTGTCTTCATGGTAGCAGCTACATTTGATGGAGGCTCTTCGATCTTCCCCTGCACATAGTCCATGACATCTTGATCTTCTAGCACCAAATCCAAGGACATCTTCCATGCATAATAATCAGACGTATCAGTCAATTTATCATCACCCTTGAAACCCTTGTAGGTTAGGATGCCATTTGTCCTTTATAGTATTTCTTCCTTTAGAGATTACTTCTAACACCAGATTGGACTCTTGGACTTTGACTTCACCTCAGCTCTGATACCATGTTAGATTTAGAGAACCATGGTGTTCTATGCTTGATGCACTTTTACTTCAAAATTTCTTAGGCCCGATACAAAATAGCAATCACATAAACATGAAAGTAAAACATTGATATAACACAATAATATATCAATAAAAGACAAGGCAAATATAGATCAGGTTTAAAATTCCTTTTGTCCAACAAAGATATGAGAAATGATTGCGTTGCGGCAGTCAACAGGATGCTTGAGCTAGCAAAGTATTTATCGGTAAGCCAATCCTTCATGTGTCACACCCACAACCCTTAAAGACAACTCATCACAAGTCAACACTAGTCAACCCAAATTCAATGCAGAAAATCCAACAGAGGCATCAATAGAAAAATCCACGCAACAAATTAGGGCTTCGATCAAATAGCCCAGAATTCCTCGATTTTAGTGCCCAGTAGTATAACCTCATAAAATCATAATTTTGGCAGAAGTTGGAGGTCAAACAACCAAACGCTGACCACGGTCAACATTGGTCAATGCTGCAGCAAAAGGCCCTAAACAGATCCACAAAAAAAATAGCTACATTTCACACGTGTGAGGGGAAAAATGCCTCCAAAGGCTATCGAACCAATAATATCACAATGGGAGAATGTGTGATGATTTCATGATGAAATTAACTCCATGTCTCTCCAATTTATATCCATCAATGACGGTGTGTGACACATTTATTAGGCATGTGAGCCTACATTACAAATCTGGCCGACCTTGCACATGTGGAAAATAAATTCAAAATACATGTTTTTCTCATCCAAACAAGATGATATTTATATCAATATTGAACCTGTACAAAAGAGGAATCCATCAAAAATACTACCATCGTCATATGAGCAGTGCAACATGGAGTTTGAACCTAGTTGCCCAAAATTAACAACCCTCTTTATACCACAAATTGCTGGCAGTGCTTGAGGTTTATCAACACAAGGAATATCGCCAATATGAATTCCCAACTAAACCACACATTTTTTCGAGTAGGAGCCCCATTTGGATAATAGGCTCGTCCACCATTACTTAAATATCTTCCTTGGCTTCAATAAATAACAAATAGAGTATGCTCACAATCTTTGAAACAAAAAAGTAATTTGACATTGTGAACCATACAATTACAATGTATATAAGGTACTTTCATGGGTGAGAAAATAAAAGGTTACTCTTTATTATAAAATTAATAGTACTATACTAATAATGAAAAACAAGAGCATATAAAGGATCGTTAATTAACCTACAAAACTGTTCACAAGGTAACAATGATCGTGAAAGTAAGTCATAATGCACAATCAACAATATTAATACTATATCCAACGGAATAACTCAATTTATTTAGTATGTGTGAACATAAATATATAATGAAAACATTAAGAGAATAGTATTAGGACATCCACGATATATGCATTAAAGTGTGTTGACTCTCAGAGCTTCAAATATTAAGTGAAAATTCCAATATACACAATTACAATGATGCAATATAAACTCTAATAGTGGATCATTAATACGCCACTTCCACCTCCAAAGGATGATATTATCTCCTATGCCGATTTGTAGAAACTAGGGCTAAAATTTCTTTTCTTGAGCTACAAGGGTTTATTTATAGCAAATGAGGTGACTCTCCACCTCCGATGTGAGTCTTAATCTACCCTATGTTTCTTGAGCTCCAATATGAGCTTTGAACTTCTATGTGACCTTTGAGTTCCTACATTACACTAGTACTTATTATTTTCTTTCCACATTCCATGTGTGACCCTTGTACATCCACACATTTTACATTTTATCCTTCTATTGGAAATACAAAATTACATTCCACAAATTGTGGAAAAATACATGGAAAATATAAGACTTTTGTGATGAAACTTTGAAAAACCATAATTTGGTGACATTGACATAAAAAATCCATTGTAATACATCAATTCCAAGTTCCTATATTTCCTTCTATTCCTTCAATTGCTCATGATATATCTCACTTGTACTTCTTCTTCAACCTTTGAAGGGTCTAGATAAGTATTGGAACGCTCTAAGTAAACACAATGTGTCATCTCATTATCATTGTCTAGGATTCCTTTATTGTTGCATGATAAGATATTTGTGTCTCATATCCATAATTATCCTTATTTTAACCTATTCTTGATGACCTCCTTGAGAATCACCTTTTTAGGATAGGATGATAACACCTGAAAATGAGGTTGACTCATGACAAGATAATGTGAGTCCCAAAATAACCTATTTTTTATTATGCAAAGGCTAACTGTGATGGGATAGTGTGCAAGGGTTGAGGGAGAGGCCTTATTGGGTGCAGTGTGTAGGGTTAAGAGGCAATGATTGGAGGTCTCGGTACTAGCAATGTGTAGTGAAAAATGAAAAGGAAGGAAGAGGCAAGCTTATGCGCATTTCATAGGTCAAAGGAAAATATGGAAAACTTTCTCACTGAGAATGTCTAGTGTGAAGTGCTTAAGGAGAAGGCTCTATGTATTACGTATTTAGGCACATCAAGGATATATAAATGGCCCTACTTTCCACTAAGAAAGCACAATGTGTAGTTCAAAGCTATGTTGGTCCAATCTTGTATGGTGGGCAAGTGTAAGCATCAAGGTTGAGTTGTTGTGATCTGATTTTTTTCAATGGGCAGTGAAGTGGGTTTTTCTCTATATAGCTATAGTTTATAGGTTCAATATGTAAGGGTCTCGTCACTAAGGCTCAAAAATGTGCAATGCGCTCATGAGTTAGATAGAAGTTGGATGTGCTCATAAGATGTACAAAATGTGAGGATATGGAAGGACTCCAAAATTAAGTAAGTGTGAGGTCAATGAGACAAGACAAAAAGAGCGTATAACAGGTCTTGACCATGATCACACACACATATAAAACCATGAACATGATAATAATATACAAAGTATCCCACAAGAAGATGCATACAGTGAAATGATAATAATGTGACACTTATCTCTATGTGTGACACATAGGATGCATATCCTTATGAGAAAAGTGTCGACTGTAAAAAAAAGGTTTGCTATGCCATGGGAATGTTTCTACCACACTTTCTAATGATAAATAATATCAAAAATTTCAAGAGAGTGTGTTGCAAATGCCTGTTAAAGGCATGCTCTTAGAATAAGTGAAAACAGGCTAAAGAAACACATCAATAGAGAAAGTGAGAGATGTGAAAGAAAACAAAACACATGTGACACATGTACAAGGAAAGAAGTAAAAAGTGACACTTACAAAATATAGAGTGATAAAAAAGACACACGTAAGAGAAAAATAAAGTAAAAGTGTTATAAAACCAGCTCCAAAAATAGAAGAAAAGAGAGATCAATGCCTTATAATTTAGCCTCTTCGAGGGGGAGACATCCTTTACATTACATAAATGAAACATTCTTTGATGATACCAATGAAAAAACCCCCTTCTATATATAGGATTCCATGGGGTCACAATATAATCCTATATGGCCTAACAATAATAATGTAAGGGAACAATAATAACAATATGGCGGTTTCAGGGGGACAACAATAACAATAAGGGGGTTATACTAACAACAATAAGCGACTACAGTAGTAATATAGGGAACTAACATGCCCCTCTCCTTCAAAAAATTGTTGTCCTCAATGCTTGAGTACCTTTGGATGCGTCTATATAAAATTATCATCCTCCCATGTAGAATCTTCAGTGGGTAAGTTCTTCCACTTGATGAGATACTCTGAAATTGATCGATTTCGTAGTTGTCGAGTTCTTCTTTCCATGACTTCGTCAGGTTCCAATATGATTTTCCGTTCCTCATCAAGTTCTAGAAATATTGTTTGAACTGGAAGTTTCTCACCTATAACCTTATTTAAGCATGAAACATGGAAAATTTGATGCACTCGCGAAGAAGCAGGAAGCTCCAATTTTTATGCCATAATACCAATATTTTGCGATACCTTATAAGGACCATAGTACTTGAGGGACATTTGTTTGTATGGATGTAACCGTAAAAATACCCAGTATCCTACATCAAAACTTCTCTCACTTGGATGTTTATATGCTTGTTGTTTCATTCTATTTTGTGCCAAATTTAAGTTATCATTTAAGATTTGGATAACTTGTTGTTGATGCTCAATGTGATCTTCCACTACTTGAACCTTAGAATTTTCTCTTAAAGATGATGTGATGGACGGTGGATTATATCCATAAAGTGCCATAAATGGGGTCATTTTTTATGCATTATGGAAGGAAGTGTTATACCACCATTCAGCCAAAGGTAATCACTTGAACCATTGCGTTTGTATATCAGATACAAAACAAAGAAGATATCCTTCCAAACATTTGTTCAATAACTCAGTTTCACCATCGGATTGAGGATGATAAGATGAGTTATGAGCTAGTTGAGTACCCAAACAAGAAAATAATTTTGTCCAAAAATTTCCATAAAAAATGGGATCTCTGCCGCTTACAATAACCTTTTGGTTTCCATGTGTCTTTTGAATTGTTTCCATAAATACAATAGCAAATGTATTTGCTTTAAATGGCTGAGATAATGCACAAAAATGTGCATACTTGGTAAGTCTATCAACTACCACCATGATGACACTCTTTCCTTCGTTATTAGGTAAACCTGTGATAAAATCCATTGAAATCTCCTCCCAGCGTTAACTTGAAATGGATAAAGAATATAGAAGAACCGAGGTCTTAATTGTCTCAACTTTATTTTGTTGGAAAACCAAACATTCCGCCACAAAATTTTGAATATCAGATTTAAAGCCATCCCAAAAAAATTCTTTGTTTTCCCTGTGGTAAGTTTTTTAAAATTGTGAGTGTCCTCCTAAAGGAGAAGTGTGAAATTCCAAAAGAATCTTTTGTTTTAGTTGGGAATTCTTACAAATATATTAGCGATATTTGTACCATAAGGAATCATTTTTCCAACTAAATGTATCAGATGTACTAGGATCTTGCTGCAAATTTTGAATGAGAGTCTACACTTCTTCGTCCTTCTTGCATTCATCCCTTGCTTTAGTTATAAAATCTGGTTGGATAATATAAATGGCACAAAGTAATGCTTCGACCTCTTCATCCTTTCTTGAGAGTGCATCTGCCATAACATTTATCTTCCCTTTTTTGTAGATGATTTCAAAGTCATAACCTAACATCTTTGTGACCCAATTTTGCTACTCTTGTGAAGATAGGCTTTGTTCCAAAAAGTGTTTAAGACTATCATGATTAATTTTTACCTTAAAGTGCCTTCCCATTAGGTAAGGCCGTCATTTCTTTAGTGCATGTATTATTGCCAACATTTCCTTCTCATAAATAGATTTCTTTAAATACTTTCCTTTGATTGGATGACTTTCAAAAGAATTGGGTCTTCCTTCTTGCATTAAAACAACTCCAATTACATTTCTTGAGGCATCATATTCCATATAGGTTTTTGTGAATTCTCGCATAGCTAATACCGATGCTAGGCACAATGCCTCATTAAGATGTTCAAAGGCCTTAGTTTCTTCAGAAGTCCATAAAAATGCATATTTCTTCAATAATGTTGTTAGAGGTGTTGCTATTCTCCCATAATTCTTAACAAACTTGCGATAATACCTTGTTAACTCGAGAAATCCTCACAACTAATTTATGGTTGTGGTGACTTTCCATTCCATAATGGCTTCAATTTTGTTAGGGTCTACCTTAACACCCTTGTGAGATACAATATGACCCAGATATTCCACCTCTTGTACTCCAAAAAAACATTTGGAGGTTTTTTTATATAATTGTTTCTCCTCCCATAGTTTGAGCATCATGTCAACATGTTGAACACCATCCTTCCAAGACCTGCTGTAGATTAGTATATCATCAAAAAATACTAACACAAGCTTTCTAAGGACGGGTTTCAAAATGGAATTCATCAACCCTTGAAATGTAGAAGGTGCATTTGTAAGGCCGAAAGGCATGACCAAAAATTCATAATGACCCTCATGAGTTTGAAATGATGCTTTTGGAATATGTTCAACCTTCATTCTAATTTTATGATATCCTAAACGAATATCCAACTTCGTAAAATAAATTTCTCCATGTAATTCATCCAATATTTTATAAATCACAGGAATGAGAAATTTATCTTTAATAGTGATGTTACTGAGCTCCCTATACTCTGGACATATGAGCCATGATCAATCATTCTTGTCCATCGATACTAGTAGAGCAGAGAAATAACTTTGACTAGGCTAAATTATACTTGCCTCTAACATTTCTGCAATCATACGTTCAATTTCGCCCTTTTGGACACAGGGATATTTGTAAGGCCTCATGTTAGGAGGAACACTTCCAGGAATCAAATGAATAGCATGATCATGATCATGAATAGGTGGGAGTCCTTTGGGAGTTTCAAACAACTTAGAATGATTTTCCAAGATTTTTTGGAGATCTGGAGAAATAGATTATTTTGATGTTGGAACTTCTAGTGAGCATAATTATGAAATTAAACCTAGTTGTTCTTTATTCAAAAGATCTGTAATGACATTAAAACTTATTATATTTCCTGGATTGCTTGCAATGCCCCGTAATTCGACTTCCTTTCCTTTCGAAAAAAATTTCAAGAAAATTTCTTGAAAATTAAAAGCTATCGTCCCCAAAGATTGTAACCATTGTACTCCTATTACAACATCAACACCTCCAATTTGAATGGAAATAATTGGACTATTCAATACATATTCCCCCATGGTTAGCTTTATATTATGACATTTTCCAGAGAAATTTATAGTTCCTCCATTTGCAACCATCACTTGACACTTTAGTGCTGGGTATAGGAAGCAATTCAATTCATTGGCTACCTTAAAATGAATAAAATTATGGGTACTACTTGAATCAATCAACACTATTACCTTTTTCTTGATGATATGTCCTTATATCTTGAGAGTTTAAGGAGTGGTAATTCCTACCAATGCATTACATGATATGGTTGGACTCATTTCTTCTTTCTCCAGGGTTGGTTCCTAGTGTATATCCTCTTCTTTTGAAGTTTCTTGTTAATTTTATTCCTCCTCTTCACAATCTATGTAAAATAATTTCTTCTCATCACACTTATGAACTTTAGTGTATTTTATATCAAAACTGTAGCAAATCCATTTTTCTTTTTTTTTCTTCCAATTGTTCTAGCATCAACCTTGTAGGTTGTGGAATTCTGGGAGTACCAACACTTCCATATTTTTAGATGTGAGTGTTAGGCTTCCTTGTCGCCATAATTTTACATTTAATTTTTCTTGCGAACCTGAATGCCTTATCCAATGAATTTGGTTCCCAAATGCGAACCTCATGTTGGATGTTATTATTTAAAGTCCTTATGAAGACATCAATCCCGTGTTCCTCTGGAATATCAGTTACCCTTATATTAAATTTTTGAAACTCCTCAATGTGCTCCACCACTGAAACTTTTTGTTTGAGATTTATCAATTGGCTAAAGAAGGTGTTTCTCTTTGTATCCTCATAATGTGCTATCATTTCCTCCCTAGAAATTGACCAAGTGTCAATATTTTTACAGGAGAAAATCCAGCGATACCATAAAAATGTATTTTTTTCTAAATATAAAGTTGCAATGCGTACCTTTTGTGTGTTTTGAAAATTATTGAGATCAAAATATTGCTCCATATGTAGTATCCATGTTACAAGATCTTTTCCATCAAACTTTATCATATAAATCTTTGGAATATGGTGGGTCTTCCATCCAACAATCGAGTTTATGAAATAACGATCAACATTTATTTTTTCTCATCATGTGTTTTCTCTACTATATTTTCTCCATTAGGAATCATTTCTTTTATCAACTTTGCCAAACCTTCCTTCAAACCTTCCATGTATGATTTTAGATAATTCTTCATGTATTCCATATTTTCTTTCATTTTTCCGTTCACATTAGCTTCCATGTATTCCGTGCCATTATTAAAACCATCAATCATGCCTTTCTTCAAACCATCCATCTTAGCTTCTAGAATTTTTTTCAAAACTTCCATTTCATTTTTTGTTTCTCTTTGCGAGAGTGAAATTTGGTGCACTTTCTCTTGTAATTTTCAGATATCATGTTGCACTTCTGCATCTTCATGAGTCATAGTAGAGTATCCAGAGGGATTAATGGGTATTGAATTCCTTTTAGGGTGAATTTTAAAACCCAATACTGATATCTATGCTTCAATATGCCATTGGAATCACTTCAAATTTATTTTTCGAACAAGACTTATGCAATATGAAAAATAAAATACACACATTTTTATTTCATTTGACAAGCTCGATATTGAAAATGGATTATCTCTGTGATTTTGGATCTTCAATATATGAAATTTGGTCTTGTTTTAACCCTATGAATATTCTTTCAAATGCCATAGGTCTGACCTGATTTGGATGCATCAAAACAAATTTATGCCCAATATCCCACAATGGCCTAATTATGGACTAGTTCAGTAGACTGAACGTGTTCGACATGATATGTGTCACTGTATCCTCCTTCGGCTTTGAAAATGATACAAAAAAATCTATAGTCCGTGAAATGTTGACCATCTTTTATAGAATTCCAATCCGATGCTCAGAGAGAGAGTTATGAAGATTTTCCCAAGGTCACCTATTTTAGATGAAATTAGGGAGGTTGCAAAAACCCTTACTTCCATAGATCATATCTCCAAAAATATTGCGAAACAAGATCTGAAATTTGTACACAGTTCCTCAGGCTTTCGACTTCGCATGTAAGAAATTTCAGCTGACAAAACTTTGTAGAAAAACGTTATAGCGAAAATGGCACGATGACCTATTTGGAGCACTAAACCCCTAGGATCCAAAGCTATGATACCAAATGTTATGAAACTAGCTCCAAAAATAGAACAAAAGAGAGATCACCACCTTATAATTCATCCTGTTCGACAGATCAATGTCCTTTACATTACATAAATGAACAATTCTTGGATGATACAAATGACAAAACCTCCTTCTATATATAGGATTCCACGGGGTCACAGTATAATCATAGCCAACCTAACAATAATAATGTAAGGGAAAAATAATAACAATATGGGGGTTACAGGGGCACAAATATAACAATAAGGGGGTGATACTAACAACAATAAGGGATTGAACTAGTAATCTAGTGACCTAAAAAAACGTGACACTTGCAAAAGCAAAAGCGACAGTCAAGAAACTCACATGGGAGATGGTTCATTTGTAAGCATGAGTGAGATAAAGCTCCTTGTCCTCCAAGAGTGCAAAAAAATCAAAGAAAATAACGGATCTGCAACTAAGCTCTAGAAAATACTCTTTATATAGGGAGGGTAGAAATGGTATTAAGGTTAGGATTTGTGGTTGTGCTTAGTGGATGGTGGGAAACTAGAAGTCAAGAGTGAATTGACTTGAATAAGTACAGTCATTGTTAACAAGGAGTGTGAAATCACTATCTGAAGAGAATTCCCTTACACTCTATTACGGAATTTCACAATTACTGTCAGTGGGAATTGCGTAATCACTATTAGCAAGGACTGTGTATTCAATGTGAGCAAGGATTGCCTAGTGACTATGGGCAAGGGATGAACAAAAATTTCCACCATGAAGTGTTCTTAGCGTATCTTGAAAGTGTATTTGTGAAGACATCAAGATCTAGCCATGTGAAATATGGATGTGACACTTAGAATTCATAACAAAATGTTTGAACACTTAAATAACATTACCAAGCCTGACATGTTAATAGGTTAAAACAAAATATGGCATTATCATAAGGAGGATCCAAAATTTGAAGGTAGCCCAAATTGTGGAGGGGGTTGTAGCAGCTACAATGATCCAAGTTGCATCATTATATAATTTTTTATCCATCTTGATGCTTTCAGAATGGAAAAATTGGAGGAACCAAGTGACAAGACTATTTTTACTAACATGTCTTAATTTGAAAAATTGCGGTGTAAAATATTCTTGAAGTAATTTGAGGCATTAAATGGAATTTTTTAAGGGTGTAACTTTTCCGCATAAGGGCCAACCCCATAGTTTTATTCTACATGGAAAGACATTTCCAACGGTGTAAGAATTGCCTCAATCAGAGTTTTGTATGCAAAATCCATGCCACCTAGAAGTAGACCCTCATGTTTTGAGGACCATCATTCGAGAGGATGTCATGTTATCACCCATAATTCATGGAAAATAGTTATAATGAAGAATAATCCAAAATAGTCAATATTTTAACTCTAGTAAGAGTTGAAAGATTCCAATTTAACAAGTCATAGGATATTGGGTTGTGATATAGCTGGGCCACTGATGGGAAAAATGGTTTTATTCTATTTGAGTGCATTTTGGTCCATAGATAATGAGAGTAGTTGAGTTCAAAGAGATAGAGGGAAAATGTAGAGGTTTTATTCATTGTAGCAGCCCAAATGCCACTTTTATGACTTCTTTATACTTGCATATGTTCAGATCCAGTGAAACAAAGAGAAGAGTAGTCTCACCTCCCAGTTTTATCCCAAGAGGGTTTCACAAGTCAATTCATGTGTTATTATGATTATTAGTTATTATTTTTAGTAGGTTCTCTATTTTCTATTTTTTTTTTTTGTATATTACATGCTTAAAACCAATAACTTACTAGATTCAAAAGTCTGAGAGAACTAGCCATCATAATATATATTTCATATTTTCAAAAAAAAATTATTAGATATATTGCGATTTACAAATCATAATATACCATAAAAATTTAATAATCATTATAGTCCCTATACCATCTTTGATAGAGACTAACAAAAAATTATACCAAGTTAATTGGATGTTATATGACTCTATCTAATTAATTTATTGACTAGATAATAATAACCAGTACCAAATTCGTTAAGGGTTATATGACTCTATTTCATTAATGTAATTACTTGAAAATGATTTGAGTACTAATTCATGTGTATCTACTTACTCAGTTTACATTGAGCTAAAACCTAAAATAAAAATAAAAATCTAAAATAAAAAGAAAAAGAAAGGAAAAGTGTGTTATCACTCCATAACCAATCGTAGAAGTATGTTGTCACTCCATAACCAAATGTAGCCATACATATAGATGTAATCCATTTACATACAATATTGGTTAATTGTGAATTCTATATGCCAATAACAAATCAATTAGTAAATAATATCATTCTGGTATAACCATTCTTACTTTTATTGCACAAAGAATGAAGAATGATAATATCAGAGCTATATTTGGGGATAAGATATCAAGAAGAAAAAATGGTGTTTACCCATAGAGGATGACCCTTTTGTTTAAGATATATTACTTTCGTACTGTATGTAGTCCCGTGGAATTTCAATTCGAGGTTGATGTTTGAAATTCATTTAACTAGAAATTAAATTCAACGTGTCCATTGATATTTGCTTATGTTAATGGTAAACTCTCAGAGAAAGACGAACACTAATATAAACTTTAAAAAATTTGACTAAAATCATTTCAATGTATTTTTGGTCTATAGAGTTGAATCAGGGTTTAAAGTTAAAACGCAAATTTAAAAAAAAATATTCAAAGCACATTTCACGTCCATTTTTTAACCCTCCATTTTTAATCATGAATCAAGTGACTTTGTACACTGAAAAGCTGCGAAAATGACGATATTTTTTGCTTAGATTTGATTTTATATGATGCAAAGATTGTGCAATATCATTGCAAATAGACATTCTGATTGTGTAAGCTCGTGGTGACTTAGTTGAGGTTTAAATGATTAACAATAATCATTTAAATTTTTATGGTTATGGTTGGAATTTTATCAAACGTCAAAGTTACCACATTCAAGTGAACCTTCTAACTAAAGAACTTAACTTATAATAATTCATATTATTATTTATTTCTAAATTTTTAAATATACATTAGTTTATATATAAATGAGTAACGACAACTTTAATTAAAAAATGTTAGTATAAGTTTTCAATATAAAGATTTTTTATTGTTAAGAACACATTTAAATATGTAATACCTCCCTAATCAATTGTAAATATTTTAATTTATTTTTGTCAAGTTATATTTATTATTCTTAAGAATATATTTAAATATGTAATACTCTTTTAATGAATTGTAAATATTTTAATTAATTTTTGCTAACTTACATGGCCATGTTGAAGACTCTACTATGAATAGGTGATAAACAGAGATGTTTATCTTTCAAAATTTAACTAACAAATATTATTTATTCGCCACCATTAAATTACGAGAAAAAGTGTTAAATGAGAGTTTCACTTACTGACAATTCTTCCTCTCACTAGAGATAAGTAATCTTAGTTGGGAAAAGTGAGCCAAGAGGGTGAGAGGAAAGAAAAACGGAGGCAACTTTGTGAATTTGTTCACTGGCTGGAGGAGTTCCAAGAGAGGAGAATAAATTTATGAGATTGTAACCCTCAGACAGGGCATTAATGACGGAGGAAGCACACTACCAAGAAAGGGATTCTTGAGTTGGTCGGCCAGTGGAATCGGAAACTACAACTTGGACGCTCATTTCAAATCCTAAACTAGACCTAGAAGGGGTCAAGGAGAGTCTTGGACATACCTGACATGGTCACTGTTTGGAAAACTATCTGGAAGTGAAACTGGCTTAGGGAAAGTTCTGCTAGTGGATATCATATTCACTAGTTACGTGTAGCACTCTTTTTCCCCAGTTATTTTGTGGTTGGTTCACACATTTAACAAATATAGATAATTATTATTGATATGTTTTAGTTGTATTTGGTTTCCTTCTAGATGTGTAAAACGATTTTCTAGTTGTACTAAGTTATATTTCTCTACATAAAGGATGAATTCAATAGAATGGGTCCAAACTATAATTTACCATTCTTTTTATGAATGAAAGAAGTAAGCTAGGTTATAATTGTGTACTAGGTTAGTTTCTAGGACAATATGATTAATTAACAACCCAGAAATAATCTTGAGTTCGAGACAAAAAATTCGAACAGGATGAGGAGGTCCTGAGCATAGGCCTCGCTCAAAAATTCCAGACTAGGTAAAGAAATTTGAAAGAATAATTAGGAAAACATTCAGAACTAAATCCATATTCTTATGAATTTATATACATTTGGATACAATAAATAAATATAAATTAATCATTATTCTTAATAACTTTTCATAAAAGGAAAAAATATTTTTTTGCAATTCCAATACCAATAGTAAGATATGAATAAAGACATTTAGATCAAACGCTAAGCTAAGGCATTTAGTTGTGACATCAAATATAAATCTAAGAAAAAACAGTGACAAATAAATCATTAACATTCCAATGAAATATTGGACAAAAATTACAATGTGAGAGTGTGCAAGTTCTTTTATAATGCCCACAATCTCTATAACTTACAAACATCACAAAATTTATATTTATGATACCAGAAGAGGTAGAGACAACCAACAACTCTTTTAAAAATAACCACATAATTTAAAAATTGATATTATAATGAACAAAATGAGAATTAAACATTGAGTAAATAATTTACATCATACATTATTGTCCTGAGGAAATCAATCAAGTCTTGGTATGCAATATCTCTGGGTTAAAGCTTCATGCAATAAAGTTAATAAATGAAAAATAAGACAAAGGTCATGGGACACTCATTTCAAGCTCAATGTTTGGGAAAACATCATAGTGGGTTTCATTTCAGTTTATTATGGCTAACGAAATTGGCAAAGGAAAAGATGTATTAATTTGGATTTTATTTATAAAATTAAAGGAAAATAAGATAAAAGGCGAATGAAAGATCACGTGTTTGCATGCAATGGGAATTGAAGGAAAAAATAGAGGAAATTGAAGAAAATAGAGTCTAAATAATAAAAAGGCTTCTGAGGATTTGTTCATAATTTTTTATCAGTTTTAGGTTGGAGCTCTCTCTATTCTCTCATACTCTTGCACACTTAGAGCATTCTTGGAGCACTCTAGAATTGGAGAAATGAAAGTAAAGGATGAACAAGGAAGCAATGGAAAGCAAGCGACAAGAAAGGAAAAATTGGATCAAGTAGCTTCAATAGGCATACTCGTTGGAAATAGGTTGCACGTGTGATTTCCTAGTTGTTTTGTGAATGCGTCAGAGATGCATGTGTGTATTTTGTTCTATTTTTGTTAATGGCATGTGTTTTGTAAGGCATGAAAGTGGTTTCAACCTTTCTTTTCCATTTTTGGATAATCATGGTGTGATGGGGTTATTTTATTTGGTTGAGCTTTGGATTTCCAGATGGTTTTGGAACTGGGTGAGGTGGTCTCAGGAAAATTCCCATAGGGCCTAGGAATCCCTTGACTCGGTTTCGAAAGATTATGGTAAATCATGAGGGTGGATACAAGAAAATTCCTCAACATATTGGTGAATAAATTATGAGGCATCCAAGCATGTTTTAGGCCTTGTCATCCCTTGACCAATTTTGGCATGGTTGCGGTAAATATTGAGGGTGGAGTTTTTTTAGTCTCTTAGAATCCTTTTTTTTTTCTTGTGTCCCAAATTCATGCTTGGAATGTGAAAATGGGGTTTTTGGAAGAAAGAAACAATTGTTTTAGCCCAATATATGGCTAGGTGGTACGTGAAAGTCCCTCACTTGGTTGAGTTTTTCATATGTTAATAAGATATATTTTCCTCTTGTATTTCATGAGTATTTGTACTTATTATTATGTGGCTTTGATGGTTGTTATATCATGGCAATTATTTTTTTATATGTTGGCTATAATCAGGGTTCCATAATATGGTCTGGTTATGTCTCTTGATATGTTTCGATTACTTGATGAATGGTTAATGAATTCATGAGCTAATAGAATTTATTGTAGCTATTATGGGAAGGAATTAAACCTTCTTGATGATTCTTAGATAATTATCAAACCCCTATGTCCATATATGCATTCATGACCTATAGATTACATGTTTTCAATATGTTTGATGAAATAAAGGTCATGGTTATACCTAGTTAGGTGAAGTATTTCATAAAGTTTAGTATGCATTGTTTTTTCAAAATTTCATATATCGCTTTGGAAAGTTTCATTGAGTTCTCGGTAATGGCATGGAGACAACCCCTGAAAATGTGTCTTAGAATCTTAGACCACACACTCAAAACTGCCATTTTTGGGCCATACACGCATCCTTATAGGATTATGCATGTATTTTCATAACTATATCAACATGGAGGCCTTGTATTTCATGCATATGTCTTTCCAAGTCACTAAAAAACCACTCCAACTTAGGGTTTGGGCACCTGCAATGGTTCTCTTTCTCTTGGGGGTCCCGTAGCTCCTCGGAAAGGTTAGTAAAGTTTTAGATTATTGATTCCACTTCCTTAAATATGCATGGGAGGTGGAGCAATGTCATAGTATCCTTGACCTCTTGTTCACATTGGCACGCTGGTGAAACTAGGTAAATGTGGGAATGGGGGTTATGGATCGGTATCAAAGCATGGTTCAAATAGTTTGACTAAATGGAAAGAATGTGGTTGATATGCATGCATTCTCATGGTGATTGTTGTCGTGCATAATTTCAAGGTATGAAATTGGTATTATCATTCATCATGTCTATTGGACTTTATTAATCACTATTAAATGAGTAAGACGATACACATAAATTATCAATCCAAGGATGTCTTTTATCTCAATGATAGTTGCAATGTCTCTATTTATACATCAAACTAGAAGAAAACAAAAATAAAAAGTAATCATTGTTGAATCCATTGTTGAAACTTAACACTTGTGTAGGAATAAATACAATATATGAGAATGTAATCATGCCTCAATTAAATGGTACCTAATGTGCCACACAACATTTACACCAGTTGATATTTCTAATCACATCCATGTAACAACATAATAATATAAAAATTGAATCAGATCTGCTTACAGCCAGAACAACAACAATAACACTTCCATTCATACACAAAGAAAATAAGAAATATGGCACATCTACCTTAACCACTACAGTCTCTGCTAAAGAGGAGGGCCCTTCCTCCCTAGCAGGTCATAGGAAGAGATAGAGACTAAATGAAAATTAAACCAGCCAACGCATGTAACAACATAAATGTAATATATTTGTATTAAGGTGACCAAAATTACAAAGACAAAAGGTGATACAATTCTCCGCTAACCCCCTGACCTCAAGAGTCGAGAGTTATATAATTCTTACATGTTCAGAAAAACAAGGAACAGATCAGTCATGAGAATCTTACGATTCTCATGCTGATAAAAATAAGATACATATAGTTACAACCAATTCCTTAATAAAAATTATGACTGGGAGAATGTAGATTACAATAAAAACTACCTAAAAGTTCTCATTCTACAATATAATATGTAATGACTTCTATAGTTGTCGTGGAAAATGACAGTTGTAGCGTAACAGCAATTGAGGACAAGTCGGCATCCGGAAGCTGACAATATCCAATCAGAAATATGACTGTAACAGAAGATTGTAATTGCGGGTCTACAACAACACCATGATATAACAACATCGCAGTGTAATATCTTACTGTAACAACACCCTTTCAAATGCTTATGTATGCCTCATGTTCTAGGTATTTTTGTGCTAAGAATAACATGTGTAAGGATAACAAAAGACCAGAGAACTCCTTCCAACATTCATCCCAGTTAGCCAAAAAAAGGAAACAATACATCATAATAGTTAATGAAACAAGAAGATAATGAAATAAGGAAAACTAACAACGTTTAAGATAGAAAACAAGAGGAAAGAGGCAAAGGTAGTCCCAAGGTTTCAGGTCACAAGGTGAAAATGAGGGAAACAGGTGTAGGAAATAACTACAAAAATGGCACCCAACATCACCCCCCAGCTGAAACATTTGCATGCCCTCATGAAAAAATCTCATCTCCCTTGATAATATCTCTTATGTAGGTCGGTGAATTCATAGGCGTCGGTTGTTCATTCATCTGGAAACACGTACCCTTGAGTAGCCATCAACTGTCATGTCCAAGACTCTTCTTCATATTTTCTCAGTTCATAATGAACATGGTATTCCTCTATTGGTAGCAATATCAAAGGGAATTTAAATCTTAGCCCTAGCGAGGAAGCGCCAAGGACCTTTATTACCTGGGCATATGCGGGTTCATGTGTAACAGCTATTACAAATTTCGTAAATGCCAACGGGTCCCCTTCCAACAACTCAACACTACTGGCTTATGTACGCTTAAGACACCTAGTCAAGGTTAAACTCTTCATTTGTGAAAAATGATCAAGGCAAAAGTTCATGATTCTTATTCTATAGGCAGTAGTAGGTTCCCTTATCCCAAGAGTGCATATAATATTTCTAAATTCTCGCCTTTATTCGGTGACCCATCCTGGTTCTATTTGGGTCCATAATTTTTTCTTTTCTTCATTTTCATCCATAGATTTTGTGGACAGATGCCACTTTATTTTATTCCTCATAAATGACATGAAGGCTCGTAACTACAAATCCCCCATGTAGGAGAATATATTTACTACCATTTGCATACTACCATGCTCACAAATGATATTTTGCAAAAATAACTTTCACAATAGGTTTTGTTGATTGAAATTAGAAGCACGAAAGACATCTAAAAAGGTGCGGGTGGAAGAATCCATATAGGGCATGTTCTCCATGATGGATTTTAATTGAAACAAATAATATCGTTCCCATAGGAAAAAAATTGAGGGAAAGCTCATGTAGTTTTTTCTTATCCATAGTGAGATCATGAACCTGTTGCAGTAACAATAATAGCTCTTCCTTCTGCTTATTTATGGCTTCCTTCCGCTTACACTCTTCCCAACCTTTCATCAGTTCCTCCTTCATCCATTTTTCCTGTAAAGAACTTATCTACTTATGATATCCTTTCAGTGAGATCACCTCTTCCCGAAGGGGGATTTACTCCTGTTTCCATTTTTTCAATTCGGAAATAAACAAAATTTTATCGTAACTCCATCCCGCGGTGGGACCCAGCATTCCTCTACATTCAACATCAATAGTGGGTGTAACAGCCTCTTTTGGATGGGTCTAATCCACCTCCAATGTTGGTTCTTGTATAACAACAGTTTCATTAGTGTGTTCTTGTGTATTAACCTCTTTATTTTTTCCTAGGCTAGCCTATGTGCCCACTGCTAGTTGTTCTGTAACAACAGTGGCCTCCACAGGTTCTTGTGTATCAGCTTCTAGGTCGATTACTACGGTGAGATCTGCATTAACTATTGCTTCTTGTGTAACAGACGTATCCTGAGCAAGTTCTTGTGGGATAGCCTCTTGAAATTCTATTTTTGTATCCATTGGATAGGTGTTTTCTTGACAAACCTTATACCCTGCTGCTGCTAATTCCTGAGAACATTTTGCGCATGAGGATACTAAAATTTCCTTCCCCTCAGCTAATATCTGCTTCAACTGTTCATTTTATTTTCTTAAATTTTCAATTTATGATAGGAGAACATGAGTTTCTTCCTTACTTGAAGAGGAAGTTTCTATTCCCTCTTCTTCTGATCCTTCTATTTCTTTCTGCTTCTCAGCTGGGGGAAATGATTTTGTTGGAAAGCTAACTCTCATGCTATGTTTTGGCTATCTGTCTCCAATCAGATTTTCAGTGGGTTCTTTTCCAATTCTGACCCTGATGGTCTGGGTCTCAACTTTAGCTTCTGCATGAATTACTTTCAAATTCCCAACCTGTTTTATCTGGATTGTCCTAGGCCTTTTCTGTTTAAATTCTTCCTAGATCCTTCCTTGCTGGCTTAGGGAATCCAATACAATCCATTTGATAATTCCATGGTTGGTCACATAGGCTTCAGGATGTGTTTCTGTCTTAACCATCGCAGCCATATGCTTAATGTTTCCCAATATGAAAAATGGGAGGTTGTTCTTCTGCTGGTGCTGGAGATGATTTAGTAGAGGGAAGTGGTAATTGAAGATGGCTGTGGATCTTTCCTCACAAGTAATGTACTTTATCAAACCCAGGGTGACATCACCCCATCGTTTGGGGAGAGATAATCTATTAACCCCTCTTCCCTTATTTTATAGCCTTCCCTCTCCTTTAAAAAATATTCCTTCAAAGAAGGTTTATTAACTTTCATGTTTAACAAACTCTGTCCTTCAGCTCGCAATGTGGTCACTCGGGCAACCAATTATTCTGTTACTTCAATTTGCAGGCCCCTGACTCGGGTCTGGTGGTCATTCAAATTCTTAGCAAATCCAATTGTAATAGCCTCATATGAGCCTTCTAACCTCTGAAAATATTCAAGCCACCTGACGTCCCTAAATACCTGATAAGCTTCTGGACAGTTCTACAAAGCTTCCATGGGTTATGGATCATGTATTACTATTGCTCCTCCCATATTGTTGTTCCTCTGAATCATTCCTTAAGCTCAACCAACTATAATATCATCGCATTGCTTGTTCTCTCTCAACACCCTACTCTTCTTATCCTGAATTGAGAATTTTAGACAAAGATAAAAGACATCAGCTAAGGGTGGTGATGAGAGGTGACAAGATTTTCAAATTACTGATTCATACTTCGAACATTCCTATATTAATATCTAATTTTGGAAACTAATGGGCTTTAAGTAAAAATTCCTTCTCCGAGTGGATTTGGCCATAGGTGGTTATCGTGCTATTAAATTTTATGCATGCGGGATTAATGACAGTTTAAATACTATGGATTTCTTGAAATGATTACGATATTTACCCCCCCGCCCCTAGCTTTAATGGTGACGACCACCCACAACCATCATGAGAATGTCATCACTTTCCATTAATCATCAAATTGTTAAATGATGATTTTATCTTTTTAAATGATGTACTTGATACGATGTGAAGGAGGGATATAATGTGATGGTGTAACTGCTTCTAGTGATCATGGAGGTCACGCTTGACTATTGTAATTATTGCTACATGTTAGGATAGCGACGAGATAGGAAACATTGTTCATGGTTGTCGGTTTTTGCATGTCTGACACCCAAGACAACCAAAGTGATACTCTTCAGAAAACATGATAATTAGGAAAAATAGATCTAGAAAAGAAAAAAATGAGTAACATCATCTTGTGAAATATGTCGGGAAGGAAATATGATGTTTCGAAAAAGGGAAAAATTTGGGTGTAACAGTGGCCACAGAAGTGGTTTTCAACTCTCACAAATTGTCTGACTGCGCCTTGAAAATATGTTTTCAAAATAAGATTTTTATTTTTATTGTTGTTGTTGTTATTATTATTGTTATTATTTTAAACAAGTGTAACGGTCGCCATAAGAGTGGTTTTAAACTATTACACTTACTGGAATTTCAAATTTCAAGCTGCACAGGGGAGCATTCCCCTGTTGTTGTAACATAAATATCAGAGTCTACGAAAATGTTAACAAATGATTCCTTCAAAGCAGGTTGATGATATAACCTCACGCGGTGCCCATTAACCAATAATGGCATCTTAGCACTATCAATGGTAACCAATTGTACATTCCCATTATCAAAGACCGTGTTTACTTCATAAGGACCTAGCCATCTGGTGCAGAGCTTGCCTTTGAAATCCTTGAATCTTGAATCATACAAGGGAGCCCAATCTCCTTTCTGAAATTTATTCTTCTTAATGAACCTAGCATGCCATTTAGCCCTTTTTCATTGAACAATCTCTGTCTGGTGAATGGAAGGTAACCGTTTCTCTTCCAACTCACTGAGCTGGCTCAATATTTGTCTTTATGTTGTGCTTAAATCCAGATTGACCTGTAATTTTGTTCTCAATGTCTTTATTTAAAACTATATGGGGAATAAATGATTATTACCATACACCAATTCCTATGGTGAGAAGCCTGTAGTATTCCTCTGTGTTGTTTTGTAAGCCCACAGCACCTCTGGAAGTTTTTCGGCCCAATATCTTCGGTGGTTGGCTATTTTCTTTGTTGAAATTCCCTTAATAACTTTTTTGGTGCTCTCCACTTGATCATTTTCTTCTGGGTGATAAGGTGAAGTGATCCTATGATGGATTCCATACTTATTAACTTGTTTATGGATCAAATGAGATGTATATTAAGGCCCCCCATCCATCACTATCTCCTTGGCTATTCTGAAGCAAACAAAAATATCTTCGAATAGTAGTCTGAAACAGCCTACTCTATAGCTCTATTTAGTTCCTTCACTTTGACCCACTTTGTGACGTAGTCGAGGCCAACCAATGTGTATGATATTTGTTGTGATGAAGGATTAATTGGCCCTACAAAATGCAGGGCCCATTTCTCAAATATATCTATCACACTTTGAGGCTATAATGACATCTCATGATTTTACAGGTTGGCCCATCCTTTGGAAACTATGACATCCCTTCAAAAACTTCTTGGCATCCTGTAATATAGTTGGCTAGTATTACCCTGTTGATAGTACTTTATACCCTATTCTCTTGTTTGCGAAGTTCCATCCACAGGGTTCCTCATGACAATATTTCAAGGTATCAAAGGCCTCATCTTCTCTAACACAACACTGAATATGAAAGTCTGGTCCGATGTGATAGATATTTCCCTCTATCCAGCAGTAAGTAGCACTTTGTTGTATGATATTTATTTTCTTCAGAAGATAAATGGTGTGGGAAATTTCCTCCAACAAGATACTTGGCTATATCTGCATACTGTGGTGAGTGAGTAGATATGGCAAAAAGATATTCATTTCGAAAAGAATCCTCAGTATGGGTGCAATTATCACCTATAGTTAACGTAGAAAGAAAATCAACAACCACATTAGCTTTTCAAGGTTTATCTAAAATAGTAATATCAAATTCCTATAACAATAATAAACATCGCGTAATTCTACCATTGATAATAGGTTTATTCATTAAAAATAGAATTGGAGCATGGCCAGTGTCTACAAATACTTGACACCCAGTGATGTAGTGCTAAAATTTGTTGATAGCATGCAGTAATGTTAGGAATTCCTTCCCGGTCACTGTGTGGTTGAGTTCAACTAGAGTTAAATTCTTGCTGATGCAGTAAATGCCATAAGGTTTCTTTTCCTCCAGCTACCCCAAAACAACACCCGCAGCTATGTCATATGCATCTGTAGAAATATGGAATGGCAGTCCCCAGTTTGGTCCTCACAAAATAGGTGTTGCTGTTACAGAATTATTTAACTTCAAAAACGATTTCTCACACTTCCCTGTCCACAAAAATTCCACATCTTTCATGAGCAAAGAAAACATAGGAGATGCAATCTTTGAAAAGTTTTATATAAATATCCTATAGTACCCTGCATGTCCCAAAAAGCTACAAACCTCTTTTTGAGTTCTGGGAGCTATGATTCTTGATATTACCTCAATTTTTTCAAGGTCTAACTTGATTCCCTCTACCCAAATGAAATTTCCCAGTACTAGCCCCTCGGTCATCATCGTGTGGCACTTCTCTGTGCTCAAAGCAACATTATTTTGCACACAACATTCCAACACCTTTTCTAAATTAACTAATGTTGTTTCAAAGTCATCCCCGTAGGATGTAAAGTCATCCATGAATATTTCAAGACATTCATTTAAGATATCTGAAAAGATACCAAATATTTCCCTTTGAAAATTTGTTAGGGCATTGAAGAGGCCAAAAGGAAAGAATCTGTATGAAAAGGTACCCATGGGTAGGTAAAGGTTGTCTTTTCTTTGTCTTTCGGGGAAATCTGTATTTGACTATAGCCACTGATCCCATCGAGGAATGAAAACATATTTTTCCCAGAGAGATTATCCAGGATTCGGTAAATAAATGGTAGAGGGAAATGGTCCTTTTGGGTGGCCATGTTAAGTTCTCTATAGTCTACACAGACTCTCCATTTGCCATTTTTTTCAGAACAATGATGAACGGAGATAACCACTAACTGTCAGAAATGGGGTAGATGAAATGAGCCTTAAGGAGTTTTTGTAATTGCTCTTACACTACCTCCTTAAGTGCGAGATTCATTCGCTGTTACAATTGTCTAACTTGTTTGTAGCCCTCTTTAAGGTAAATGTGATGAGTGCACATACTAGGATGGATTCCTTTCATATCAGTATAATCCCATGCAAATGCCTTTTATATTTATGTAACAATTGTATCAACAATCTGTTATGTTCAGTAGTCAAGTTAGGATTAATGTTTAAATATTCCCTTGGCTCAATTTCAATAGGACTACTATCGATATGTGGAGTAGTTTTCAAATGTTCAATATTTACGTTATCTACCTCATATTCTTCCCTTGGATCTATAATAGATTCAAAAGAGAGTGAATTGCTAATAAAACCATTAATAATTTCATCTTATGTTTCATCCTTAAAGTATTTTGTTTTTCCAAGTGTGAGGAAAGGTAGGGAAAAATGAGATTTAGGTTCAAATTCATCCCACCAGGGACTATTCAAATCCATATGTGATTTTACTGGGGGGTAAAGGTTCAGATTCGTAGTGGCCACCCCATCTAAGATCACCAAATATACTGATCGACATCTGATATATGCATCTACAGTGGCTAGCCATGGTCTCCCCAATATTAAAGGATGACACCCAAGGTTGGATTTAGTTTTTGAAATGATAAAATTAGCCGGATAATTTCAAGAAGCTACAGTGATCACCACATCTTCTATCATTCCCTCAGGCTTTACACGAGATCTATCTTCTAATTCAAGCACTATAGGTGTAGGTCTGAGCCCATGAAGCCCTAAAGATATTTTGTCATTACATTAATGGCTGGACCTAGATTGATCAGAGTGTTAGTTATGGGTTGGCCATCAATATGAAAAATTACTATAGGATTCCCTGGGTCATTATATTTAGTCACCAAAGGCGGATCAATAATTAATTCGGACAATTTCCCCATAACATGGATAGTAGCAGGGTATTCTTCTTTCCTTCCAGGCTTCACAGATCTCTCACTATTTTGGCATAAATAGCTACTTCCTTAAGAGCTTCTAATAGTGGAATCCGCAAATACAAATTCTGTAATTCCTTCAGGAACTCAGGTTCAGTTTTTGAGGTTGGAACAGTTTCAATTAATCATTGAGGGTATGGAGGATCCCAAATGCTAACAACTGAGTCAGTTGTCAAATATGCACCAGCCTTTCTCGGGTTAGATGATGTAGAAATAGCAAGCTTTCCCAAGTTGGCTCCTACATGTGTAAGAGCAGGTGTTGTATCAACTATTACAGGTGTAACAATTATTTTAGAATTGACTATATCCTTTCTAGGTGACTCACATTCTTCCTCGGTAATGATGGGAGTATGGTTTGGTCTGATTACTTTTCTCGATCGAAGCTAAACCTCATTAAGCCCAATAGGAGTGATAAGGTAAGTATGGAAAGTAACCAGGGAATCTATGTTCTGAGTTGCCTTATTATTCGGATTGGGGTTAGGTTGCACAGGAAATTGGGGTCAAACAGGAGATGCTGAAGTTTGATGAGGAGGTGGTTGTAACTGTTGCTACATTGGTAGTGTAGAGGGTGTTGGACTTTAACCATTACCTCTCCAATTCTGACTCCAAGGATAATATTGTGATGGAGGATATTGCATTGGTGGAGGGGAAGGCCACTAGTTCCATGGTGAAGGAAATTGTGTTGAGGAAGGAGTAGGATATGGCCATGGAAATTGCTAACCATTATAAAAATTATTCCAAGGATTAAAAGAGGAAAAATCAGGAGGCATACCTGTAGGCCAAGTGTATCACCTTGGGTTGCACTAGTTTTGTTTTTTAAGACGAAGGATGGTATTCTAAAATTGTTTATTTATTACAGGAAATTGAACAAGCTAGAGATCAAGAAAACATGTCGATTGCCAAGGATCAATGACTTGTTTCACTAGTTTAATGGAGAAGTAGTGTTCTCAAAGATTTATTTCAGATCATAATACCATCAAGTACACATCAAAGAAGTGCACATCTACAAGACTAATTTCCAGATGGCAACCCTTACCCCAACTGCAAATTCTCTAAGACTTCTTGTGTGGCTACTGGGTCCACCTCTCCATCTCCATTTACATAGATGGACATTGGATTTCATTATTGAAACCCGCAAATTTTTGTAGTAGGAAATATATCCAGTACTTTGTATTGTGAATAATTTCCCGTCTTATATTAGTCCATTATACTTTTACCTACACCATATAATGGGGAACTCGAGGCATGAGATTGTGTTTCACCTGGAAGTTTGAACCACATCAGCGTCTGACCCATGGCATTCTGGAGAAAGGTAATTTGGAAAATTTTCTCCTCCATGATCCATTTGTTTTAAACTCCATTCGTTATTGGCCTTTTCCATTCAGTGCTTTGTTTGTCTTACTGTCTATTAATTCTCGGCCCTACCAGCTCAACGCTCTCTTTCCTTCAGCCAATGTACATTTCATCACCCTACGTCAACACACACCCAAATGACAGGGAACTTAAAAATTTGAATTTATTTGAATTCGTGATACCCATTAAATTTTTACTAATTCTCATTTGTCATTTTCTTCATTTGATAGGTTCCAATGTATCCCTATGTATTCGCCTTTCAACTTATAACAATCTCCTCCACCTATGACCTCAAAAGATAAAAAATATACGGTGCAGGATGGGGAATATTCCATTAAAATAAAGAGTTTAACTTCTACTTCAAGTAAACTTCTTCTCAGAATTGGGGAAAAGAAAATATTCTTATAAGCTATGATTTTCCTCAAAATACTTCACATGAATCCCATGGCACAATGAAATGAATAATGGAGGGATAAACAATCTAAAAGTAGTTGTAAATGGTTCTAAAACTTTCAACGATACAATTTTCCGAAGGAGATTCAGAATGATGATAATACACCAAAACACTGAATATTTCGACGAAAAAAAAAGGCAAATTTTCACATGCATATATAGTAGTCTTTCTAGGATTGGACCACAAAACCCATGGGATCAAACTTTCACACCTAACTATTGAACCACATCTTTGGAAAGGTTGCACGAAGTGGTTCAACTAGTTCGATTAAAACCTCTTTCTGAATTTCTTCCACCCTGAAAAGAAATTCTGAACATTTTTATTTTAAATGTAAGACATGAGAAAAAGATGTAAGAAATGGACACAATATTTGGCGGAAAGAGAATTGTTCAAAGTTGTTTTCATAGCTGAGGCATCCAAATGCTAAACTGTAATTTTCAAACTCATCATGGTATGAGGTAGACTTATCAAGTGTGATTGAAAACAACTTCCTATGAAATTTTACAAGTAACACCACGTTTTAAAATTTTAGAACTAAGTTTATTTTTATTTTTTCCTTGCATTTTCCGAAAATAAAATGGAATTTGAACAGATTTATGGTATCTCATTCATTAATGTTAAGTTAGTAACTCCTCTTACATTTCCATCTGAAATGATTCTTGACATTGAATGTTTAATCTTTGATAAATTAGTATAATATGTATTAACTATTATCTTATCTAAATCAGTAAATTATCTTTTAACATGATATTGCATATTTCTAAAAAGAAATTAGTTTTCCAAAATTGGACATTTAAACTTAAATCAAATTTAGCACTTATTTTTCAAGTTCAATCAAATTTAGCATTTATTTTTATGATGTCTTAAAAATCTAAATTTTAATAAATGTAATCTTTATAAAATAAATAAATTTATTTTAAGGTTTTTAAGTTTTAATTTAAATAAAAAAATATTTATTAAGATTTTTAACAAATTTAAAGCCAAGGGAGAATATTATTTTCATTTAATTGCTTTCGTATTTAATAAGGTATTTCTAAACTTTTTACGTATAATGGTTATCTTATTTGATTGTTGTTAAAGTTGTTGGGAATTTCGCTAAATGATTCCAAACGTTTTAAGCACAAGGGATTAGTTCAATCTATGGTGGCCTATGTTGATGGGAATTTGCCTAGTTACATATATCCTATTTTTGGTCCACTAATTTTGTGTAAGTTACATTCACCTGATGTTAGGGATCAATTCAATCAGGGGTGGCCTATGTTGATGGGCATTTTCCAACTTCCATATAGCCTATTTTTGGTCCATTACTTTTGTGTACGGTACATTCACCTCATGTTATTCTAGATCGATGAGTTTATTAAAAATTCCATCCATAAATGTAAGTAATCATAAAGGTACATTCACCTCATGGTATTTTATATTTATGGGTTTAATAAAAATTCCATCCATAAATGTAAGTAAGGATCTTTGATTTTTCTTATAAAAAATTCCTTGAAAATTTTTCATTTCAAGTTTTTTTTTCATATTTCAAAATCAAATCTAATATTAAAATATATATATATATATATATATATGAATTCATATCGAAATTAAAAATTAGAATGGTTATATCATTATTTTATATTCATAATCTATTGACAAATAACATTATGATAATTCATTAATGTATAATTATTGACGAGCCTCTAAATTAGACATAAATTAAGGCCCATATAACCTTTCTTAGGCACATAAAAGATATACAAAATATATCCTTATACACTTAATAATGTTTTTTAATATTTAATATGTTCTTAGGAACATTTAGATATAATTTCATTTTTGTGCCTCATATTATTTATTTTTGAAGGATATTGTGAGAATATTGGGCAGATTATGAAGATTTGGGGAATGATATAATTTAGGGACTTGATCCCTACTATAGGAGGATAAATATTGAATAATAAATGAGAAAAATATCATGAAATTATTGAGATATTCTAGAACTCAGATGATTGAGAAAATCTAGAAATGTCTTCCCTGTAATTTACTGCAAACTCCTAGTGTTGGGAACCAAATCCACTATTTGAGGGATTTCGGAGGGGAAAGCTTCGTCCTGTCAAGGAGAATGCTTCCTCATCAATTTTTATAAGTACCAATTCAAATTGGCCTCTAGGGTAATGTATTTATTAGTCTTATTG
Organism: Pinus albicaulis; assembly: GCA_034641835.2. NCBI lineage: Eukaryota > Viridiplantae > Streptophyta > Pinopsida > Pinales > Pinaceae > Pinus > Pinus albicaulis. Next base: position 1,174,495,810 of record CM076582.1, on the reverse strand, counting down.
TGGATAAAATTTCTAGCTTAGCGACTCCACTTTCTTATCTTGCAGGGATGTACTTGGACTGATTTAATAATGAAGTTTGGTACCATTTTTAGCTTCTAAGGCTTGATTTCTTTCATAGGACTATAATTACTCCTTGGGCTTGGCCATCCCAAGAGTCTCATGGCCCTCTTGCACAATTTTTTTATGTTATTTTTACTTCTTATTGACATGCATCTCTCATTTTTGTTTTGCATATTTCTATATTTTGTATTGTTTCTATTCTTGCTGTAGGATTGAGTTAAATGATTGAAGTGAGTTTATTAAAAAGAAATTTTCATCCTTAGAATAACTTTTTAATGTCATATTAATCATTAATCTACTTGAATTTGGTTACTAGTTGACAAATATAAGATTTCTGGAAATGCCTTGTAGAGGAATTGTAGTAAATTTATGTTATTTATTAGAAGGGGTTAATGAGCTTCATTTGATTTGATCGCACTTCGATTAGTTCATAATAAAATTAAATTTAATAAAAAAAATTACTCATTTCATTTTCACTTCATTACATTAGGTATTCGATAGATTAACTAGCTCACTAGTTCTTCAATTTCCATATTTTAGAGTAGTAATTTTATGTTATTTATTAGCATGTGTGACAAGAGGTATTTTGGAGTGATTACAGCTGGAATGGAGACTTAAGATATCCTAATTAATAGAAAAAAAATATCGTCCCATTTTCATTTCATTTACTTACTTATTTGGTAAGTTTTCTCCAAAACATAACTTCTTTTAGCAAAAACAAAACTTCCTCTAGCACTCTTGTAGCATGTGCAAACTTAACTGGATTTGCTCCCAAAGCTTGGTTTTTGTCTCTTAGGCTTTAATCATGACCCCTAGTATATAAATTCATGATTAAGGAAGAATAAACACAACTTAGGACATGCATTTTTTACAAAGTAAACTAGGCCTATTTATTTGAATTCATGCTCTTAGGATTTCAAATACAAATTGTTGTTCTTGGCTAGGATTAATCTCTTTTCAAAGCAGAAATTCCATTTTTTAAATTAGTTTAGGCTTTGATTCCACGACATTAACTTCATTACATCAGATCAACAAAATAAGGACACATTGTATGAAGCACATATAGTGTTTATACCTCTTAATTTTGTACGAATCTGAAGTTGATAATTAAATTTGGTAGCCTTGGTATTTGCAACATTCTTATTCCAATACTGAGGTTCATCACTTTTTGGAACCATTATCGAGGAGGTATCAAAGAATGAATTTATTTCTTCCCTAGTTGATTCATTTCTTTTACTTTCTAAAAAAACAAAAAATATTTTCATTAGGCATATTTCATTTCAAAAACAAAAAAATTGATTTCATTAGGATTCGTATTAAAATAAATATAAAAATTAAAACTAATTCTCCAACAACAACCCCCCCACTTGATCACATGGTGCAGTAGAAAACACATCGCCATCCACATTTGAAAGTGGAAGAAGAAAATGTGGCAGAAAAGGTAGAATATATGGATGGAGATGATGGCAATGAAGAAAATCCTCTTGGATTTACGATTCAATATACTATGTCACTTTGCATATAAATAACGTCCCTCCATGTTTCCTTCCAAAATTACATTGTATCAGGTGAGATCCATAAACCTTTCTCTTTGAATTTGAAATACTTTCTAGATATTATGGCTACTTATCACACACTAAAAAATTGACATTGTTTCCTGCAAAATTGAAGGATAGATCTCTAAAATGCTTCATGAGTTTAGGTACTAATTCAATAAGATCATGAAATGATATACCAAATATATTTCTAGAAAAATATAAATGTCATGATCTTAAAGAATAAATATTTAGAATGAATAAGAAACAAGATGAGAGCCTTGAAGATCTAGTAGAGAGGTTCATGCATAATCTTAAGTGGGAAAAATTACGTCATTTAAGTTTTGGCATAATAAAAACCATCTTACATAGAACAATTAAGGATTAATGGATTGATCTCCTTGATCTAATGAGTAAAAGATATGTATGCCAATTATCATTTGAATAAATTTGTGAAACATGCAAGCGCATATCAAGAGGAAGGGAAGGAGTAAGTAAATCAACATCAACATTGGCAAGTCAAGCTAAACTTGGAAATTTTCTTGATAAATTTAAAGCATAAATTCTTAGCAATCTAAGTAAACATGTCGAAATATTAAGAATGCAAGAAGAGAAAAAATAAGATGTTGATATTTGTGTTGTCCATGTAGAATCATGTTGCCTATCATTAACAAGGTTGAACGAAGTTTACCAAGAGGACAAAGGAGCAAGTCAATCAGCAAAGAATCTCCGTTATGTAGTTCCAAGAGGACTATGGGAGCCTATTCAACTTGATATGATCTAAGGACCTAGTTCACAATTTTGAGATTATTCATATCCATATCAAAGTAATTGGAACACACTCTTTCCACGGAAAACTTGGCCATCTCAACTCCAAAACCGATCTTGGCAATAAGATTGGGAAAAACCTTATGGGAGAAATCCATAATACCCTCAGTATTTCCTCAATATCCTCTATACCAAAATCCATGATATCCCTACCATCCACCTCCACAAAAACCACAGCCTCAACCGTATCCACATCAAAGATCCACTACCACTCAACTACCTGTACCACAATCTCCAAACCCACAAAATTAAAAATATCATCCCACTTACAATAATGAGGAACAATAATACCAAACATATCCTCTTGATCTAAATGATATCCATCTTAACTTAGGAAGAGTATTGCAAAAAAATGTTTCTCTTGATGTAATTAAAGGAAAAAATTCAAAAGAGAAAGATTCAAATGAGGAGACCAAAGAATCATGGGCTACACTTGATGAAGAGAAGACATCAAAATTAGAAATTGATAAAGTTACATTATGATTACCATTATATCCTCCATGTGTTCAAGGCCACAATCAACAAAAAAAGGAATATTTGAATGTCATGGTAGAATAGGACAGAAAAAGAGATTCAAATTTGTAAGTGGACCAGGGGCATCAAAACTATATTGAAATATGGTTCCAGACAGTCATTAAGTTGCAGCCACACACTCTTCTTCAATAATAATTGATATCATCTCGGTAAATGAAGTTGGTCTCTAATATTTAGGTACATTTCAAAGAATGTATTTCAAGTGTAAACATTATTTTTCTATGATCTTGATATGCACATGGATGCATTGGAGGTATTCCTATACATGAAAGAGATTTATTTTTTCAAGTAGAGTAGGATATAAAAAAATTATAAAACAAAAAATGAAAAAGAAGAAAAAATAATAAAATATCAGGTGAAAACCTCGTTTGTGTGGTCTGAGATTGGCTCACTTATTGAAAACCTCCATGAGGTAGTGAATGAGTTGAAAAAAAAAGGGAAAATAAGAGAAAAATTCCTAGGTGAAAACCTAATTTGTGGTGCCTAGGGAGACCTACTAGTTGAAAAACCTCATTGAGGAGGCTACTAGGCCTAAGAAAAAAGAGAAAAATGAAAAAATGAAAAAAAATCTCCATGCATCTCTCTCTAAAGAATTCGGGTGCTCTCCAACCTGTGCAAGCAACAAGAACAAGTTGGCACCAAAAAAAATAAAATATTAGTAAAAATCCCAGTTAAAGGAAGTCAAACTTGATTTTTCTCGTCCTTTTCTCAGATGTTACAAAAGGACCAAGGTCATGCCAATCCATCACCCCAATCCATTTCCAACATCCACCTATACTTTCCAACCTTTTCTCTTTCAATTTCCTCACTATCCCAAACTGCTACAACAAGTCTTGCTTTTGCTAGAAGATGTCCTATTTTTTAGTAGAAAATTGTTTTTATTATATATTGAAACCCTTGGATCCATTTTTTGATCTGTTTCATGGGGATATGGATATGGATGGTGGTAACATGACCAAGAAATTTCAGAAAATTTTGGTGCACAATTTGGGATAAATCGACCTTCATCACCTACAACCATTTCTTTATTTTTGTCGAGATTAGTGCATCCAATGGCCAAGACGTTTTATGGGGAGGTGCATAAGGATGGTGGTAACATGGTAAAATTTTCTTAGGTGAATCCACTCTACTATTTTATATTTATGGATAAAATAATTTTGCTACAAGGGGTTGTCCTGAACTACCAGTAGTATAAATGATGAAATTAGTGACTAGGTGACTAAAAAATTTAGTCACCACAATTATTTCAGGTAAATTACTACCAAATTTTAGCAATTTTAAGTGACCAAAATAAAAATGACTAACTTAAATGACTAATTTATTCTACGGATAAAATATACGACTAGATAATAAGTGACTAAACTAAAAGAGACCAACATAAATGACTAATTTATTCTAAGATTAAAATATATGACTAGATAATAAGCGATAAAATTAATAGTGATTAATGTAAGTGACTATTATAGTCCAAGAATAAAAATATAACCAAGTAAAAAGTACAACGAGTATATGGATTAGTCATTTATGTTAGTAATTTTTAATTGTGTCACTCTAGAAATGGAAAATTGCAATTTTGATAGCGAAGTGTTACATTTCACTAAAGGGGTCTATGAGTCCATCTGCAGTGTTAAAATTTAGAGACAAAGGGGACTCTGAATCCATATAAAATGTTAAAAATATGAATACCCTTTTGTCGGTAATGCTTAACAGTGAAATGGATTTATAAACAACCTTTTATGAATCCCTCTGCGGTGTTAAATTTAGATACAAAGGGGTCTATGAGTCGGTCTTCAGGGTTAAAATTTAGGGGCCCTTGTCTGCAATGTTATAACTTAGGTAGATGGATTCAATGACTCCCTTAAGGGGTCCATGAATCCATATATAATGCTAAAATTATAATAATTTTATAGAATATAGAGTATAAGTTTCCAATAAATAATAGTTTCATATTCTCTTTGCAATGAGGGACAAGAAATAGAGTTGTTTATGTTGCCAAATTCTTGAAGAATATCTAAAATAATAGACTTTCAAGAAAAATAGCTCATCTCCATAATGATAAAATTAATATATTAATTTAATCATGGAGATATCCGTAGGAAATTAGTTGTTTTAATATTGAATTTATCATTTGAACCAATTGTGTGCATGGGTAGTTAAATCAAATATGGGCTTTTATATTTATTTAGGTAATTTTTTTTTTTTTTTTCACTAATTCCTTTATTATAGTTTTAGTATAGGTAATATTTAGATAGTGATATTAATATTGGTATTTATATTTATTTGACCATAAATTTTAATTTTTAAGCTTCATTGATCTATGTTTGTTGTGTAGGAAATCTCTTTTCTGGACATAAGAGATGCCTCTAGCCCTAATGAGAGGATATAAGAACAAACAAGACAAATATATGAAACCTTTCCTAACTTATGCCAGAAAACACGAAGGAAGATAGATACCCTATGTTTTTCAGATGTTAATGCTTGCCTTTGGTGTCAGCCTTTCTTCTTTCACTTTCATTCTCACGACCTCCTCTCTGTCAATGAATATAAATTCATGCAAGGAAGAACACATGGAGACAACAAACGTATACCAAGCATAGAAATTTCTAGTATAATCTATGTAGCAGATCAAGGAAAACTACATTAAACATGTAAAAATATACACATTCATGGAAAGGAAGCACACAATGTATTATTAATACAATGATAAAGGGAGAAATACAACCAAAGGTCTTGTTGTTGGATGCCTCCTTCATGTGAGACTCCAAGTCCTATCCTCAAACTCTTCAAATAAATTCCTCTTTAATAGATAGGCAGCAATTGGGCTTTCTTCATCTCATATAATGGAAACCAACCATTATTGGATGGTAGGGGTTTATTTTAGAGAGAAGGAGAGGGAGTTGAGGATCCATAAAAGCTGGGAGGAGTTCCACTTCTTAAGGGAAATATCCATGGAAAGAGGATCCATGGCCATGAATGGGAGGTCTCATTCCTATCATCAAAAACTTCAAACCACGTCGTTGTTCTCGAGGCTTCTTGTAAGGGAGGCTTCTCCTCCATTTTTTGGAGAACGCCTTGAAGAGGACCAACATGAATTTTCCTATCAAAGGTCACGCTGGCAACAATGACACATGTTTTGCAAAAGGTGACAAGTGTGGGTCATTAGCTATGCAAAGTGCGTTGGGCTTGTAAAACAATTTTTTTGACACGTTTTGCATAAAATTTTTAAACCAAGTTTTCTTTCACTTCTTCGGGTATGTTTTAGGAATGTTTTATGGAGAACATATTTTGCGACACTCGTGGCATGAAAACACAAAGTGCAGTGTGACAATATAGTGTATAACAATGTTAAAAGTGCGAGTTGTTTAAATCTAAGGTTAGATATTCATATTTAGTTTAATAAATTGTAAACATAACATTTCTTATGTTAAAAGTGTGAGTTCAATTAAATCTAGTACTAAATATTCATATTTACATTTGGTAAAGACTAAATAGATAAACCTAAAATATGTATTTGTATACCGATTCAGTAAATAGGTAAGACCCTTAGTTAATTTAGGTATGAACCTTAGTTAATTTTTTAATGGTGTATGAACCTTTGTTATTTGTTTAGGTATGAAACTTGGTTAATTTTTTATGTTGAATAAACCTTTGTTAGTTGTTTTACTATTTTTAATAGTTGGTAGATAAGGTAAGTCGATGAAATAGCTCCATTTCATGAAAGTCAAAAACTCGCTATGAAAGCCCATCTTTGGTGAAATTTTTTTATGAATTTCCCACGAAAACTAGCTATCAACCTATTTCCATGAAAACCAAGGACTTATGCCCAAATAAAACTTTCTATGAACCTTGTTTCCATGAAAACTAGTTATTATTACCTAACAAAAACTTGCTAAGAACCTTGTTTCCATGAAAATTGGTTATTCTTACTCTGATGAAGAGGCCCACTCTAATTTATCCTATTCTATCCATGAAAAATGGATGTTCTTTATATGAAGTTGGATCTTTGGCACCAAATTTTTGTCATTTGCGGGATGGTTTTGGTATATTTTGAGAGATTTGAGACAAATTCGTGATGTGGTTAGAGATTTTTAGGGTTTGTGAAATTTTCTTTATATTTATAGCTTTTTCCATGGATAGAAGAGAATTGGAGTGACTTTGGAGGTTCTTGAAGAGACATATAACAACTAATTCACAATTTAAGTCTGCAAGTTTGGATTTGGAATCATAGGTAATTAGTTGGGTTTATATTTTTATTATGTTCTTTCATTTTGTAATACCTCTTACAACCTTGAAAAAATGTATGCAACTCATTAGATACAATTCATCATAATAATGAAATGTCAAGGGAAGTGCATGTTGGCTCTGTAAACTCATCAACTGTATATGCTCATCTCCCCACCCTGATAAGATCTTACCCACTCAAGTTTTACATTGCAAAATAATCGTAGGAGGTCATTGGACTCTCCTTGATCTGATCGAAGCATTCCCACCCCCCTTGACTTGATGAATTTTCTCCTTTTTCAAAGTATCTGATGTTGCACCTATTTGTGAAACATATTAGGGAGAAAGTTTGTGTTCATTCCATGGATTTTTATTTTCTTTTGCTAAGGGACCAACTGACTAAATAACAAAGATCATTTTCTTATCCAACCATATTTCTCACCTATCGTCCCGTTAGTGGAGGTAGAGGCGTCAATCATTCTCTTAGAGAACTTTTGAACCACCTCCCTTCACTTCCAAATCAAGGCCCAATAACATACACCTCCTTTTTCTTTTTGAATTTTTACAAAGAAAATTACATTTTAATGCAAGCATATGAAATAGTTTGAAAATCCTACATTGACTTTCATCTGGTAAAATATATGTTAGATCCACTCGAGGGACAAGAGATATGGGGCTCTCTGATTGTGTGTGTGTGTGATAGAAGACTTCTTATTCTTTAGATAATATCTTGTTTTATTCCCTAGGGAATTTTCTTCGGAAAATTGTTCTAATGTTTCAAAGGAACAAATGGGAAATATTTCAATGGAACACTCTTCTGATAGACAAGACATGGTACTCGAGGTCACATCCATGTGAGTGATTTAAGGATGTCTTATTTGAACGGAAGAAAGGGTAAGTGAGGTGGGATGGAAAGGGTCATTAAGGTACACCTTAATGTGATTGGTAGATTCACTACTTCTAGTACCATGATCTAGGCATATGGATACAATTTTGTTTCTCTAAAATTGTCAAGTTTCTTTGTAGAGTCTACTACATGAGGGTCCGTCTTTCGAAGGATATAATTTTTTTAGTTTTAATGTGCATTCAATCTGTATTTTTTAATGTGTGGTTATAGGGGCTAGATGGGATAAGAATAATTTGTCGAGCAATGTTATTTTTCATCTAGTATAGGCCTTAGGGTGTTTTCCTATAGTGGTGGTGTCTAGGTCTATGGGTTCTCAAGTTTTTGAGGTTAGTGTAATTCAAGGTGGAGGAATTGTAGTGGATATTAGCACTCTTCCAGCCCTCATAGTGTAACTCAAAGGGTTTTGTCTATAGTAGTTTTCTCCAACTCGTGACCTTAGTTGGAATCTCTGGTGGTTGGATTAGGCTCAAGGAACTAGGTGCAAAGGAACATCTAAAATGCCCAGATGGACATTGATTGTAACACTTTCCCTTCACAAGCTCAATTGAGATAATATTCATCCTCATCATTAGATAAATCTCCCAATTAAAGTAAATCTCGATGTATCATTCCTTCTCCCACATTTGGTGCTTCTATTAGTCACAGTTAATAAGGGAATCTAAATATGTTTCAAACTAGTTGCTAGGGGGGAGAGTTGGTTACCTTAACCTCTACTCTAATCTTGGGCCTTGCTTCCTTCCCACCCTATGGGGTGGAAAATTCCTCTATGTGAACTTTTCCTTCTGATGGTTGGTAATTGAAACAGTTCAGAAGTAGCTTATTGGTTATCTACAAACATGGCCTTGAATTGGATTGAAATATTATAATAGTAAATAGAATACACCACTTCTTCCTATGGAATGAAAAAATACTTGATCTATAGCATAAAAATTTTACTTCAATCCAAACATAAATCAAATGAACCAAATTTAGTTCAAATAGGGGTTAGCCCTGACCCTTTAATTCATTTGAAGTTAGTTTAGATATGTAGCTCAGGTCAGCTCCATTTATAATCCAATGTTGCACGCATACATATGTCAACATTATCCAAAGTTAGGTTCCTCAATGGTTGGGCTCTTTGTCCCATATACCCCTTTTATACCTGCAACAAAGGTGTGTTGAGCTACCTCAGTTCACATTTTTCTTCCATACATCACTTACGTTAAAATATTTTCAAGGAGCCACTCTAACATAATGCTACCAACATTTATGTGCCATACTTTGTTGCTGCCAAATTTTTTATGCCATACTCAATTTTATTGTCTTTCCTTCTTTAAAATTTCTCTGGATTCTTCTAATTTTCCCTTGAAATACCACTAAAATTTACCTTCCAGAAGGTGTCGATGATGAGGAGTGCGGAGAACTGCAAAAACCATTTATTGTACCTTAATCCAAATATCTCTTAAATGTTGAATCCTACAACCATATTTGGCCAATTACTAACACTAGATTTGTTGGCCATATGGAGAGAGTCATGAAAATATCTCTGAGATCATGAAGACATGTTCCTATTTGACTTCGTGGGATCAAATTGTGTGCTGTAACTGAAAGATAGCACAATTTATCCATTCGTTTTTTTTTTTTGTTCAACATAACTTGTAAACGTTTCCCTAGCTTTGGGAATATCCAAGGAAAATTCATCAAGCTATCCTTGTGACAGATTTTATCATTTTATTTATTGCCATAAAACCTTCACTTGAACATTCTTGCAGCAAATTAAACAACCTATAATTTTTTTTTCTCCACCGCCATAGCCAAAAAAATTTTCACAACCTCATGGAAGGAAAATGACATATTAAGGTCCCATATACATTGGCATGCTTCTCCAATATCTGTCATTGTTTCATATTCCTCCAAAAATTTGTTGATTTTATCCTTTGCATTTTCAATTTTCTAATCAGTGTCACCATGATGGTAGCGAACTTGAGGAAAACCATTCTGAAATATGTTGTTCAACTTCTGGAACTATCCTTCATACTGTTGCCCACTTCATTCCTACACTCATCACAATTTATATATCAAGCAAGTTTGTATTTAAATTTTCCCTCTTGTAAATTTCTTTGGTGTCAAAGATTCCATACATGATGGTTTTCCTATGGGTTTAAAATCTACAATATTCATCTGAGTATAGTGTAATTTACTTTGGCATGATGCCTCAAAACTTGTGCACAAAGTGTCCTTTCTGAATAGTGCTTTTCATATTCCCAACCATTGGAAAGATAGAATTACGATGCTACCTGGATGAATGATGAACAATCATGTGCTATCCTTATGAAAAATAGTGGATAATAGGTCATCAGTAATCTAGCACAGAAACACCAAGGATATCTTGTGTGTAGCAGCAATAAACTAGTCAATTTTCTCCTCATCTAGATTTTTGTCACTTTGGACTAGTGCATGCTAAAAATAAGAAATAATATTTTATGGTTTTAAGTAAAAACTTCACTAGTGACTTATTAAATTGGGTGAATGGAGAAAGAGGAGAAGAAAATATACAAAATAGATTAGTTAATTCCAAACTAGTTGATTAAGAAGATTTCCACAAAGAAACAATAACAAGAAATACCTTTTCTCTACCTGACATAATACCATACAATCTATTGGTGTTTTTCACATTCAATTGGGTAAAATTGAGCTTTGATAATATCCTTCAACACCACCCAACTAGTCACTAGTGGCTCATTTTCTAGTTCCTTTCTAATTGCATCACTCTCCCACCATGCCAAAGCATGGATTTCAAGATTGAATCGAGAAAATGCAATATTTTGTTTACCAATTACTTCATACATATTGGAGTAAACATCCAATTGTTGTAGCCAATGATTTAGTTCGATGGAATCAAAATCCCCAAAATAAGGTTTGATATCCACCTTGACTTCTACATTAAAAGGTACTTGTGTGTTACTATAGTTGCATTCTCCATTTATGGTCGATCCTTTCACTTTTTCTTTGGCATCCTTTATTATTTCTTTGGGTCTTCATTTCTAGCCTTTATATATGGAACTTCCCCACATTTCACCACTAATCATTGTGACACCATTGATGTTAATGTAGCTAGAATATGCTCAAGCCTATCTAAGCTAACGCTTTGATCTTGATCTTTATCTCCTCCTTCATATTACCCTACCATTATTGGTGCTCTACTTCACTAAAACCTTGGAAATAACTATTGTCCTCTTATTCTACAGTCATTATAGGTACGTACCATATAATTCTTGATAGGTGCACTCAAAATTTTACTTCGATACTATCTTATCTATAAATAGTAGGCCTATGGTCCATCATTCTCACCAATATGGATGCCTCTAAAGTCATATTTGTACAATTTTTCATTCACTACTCACTCACTAGTTTTTCTAGTAGTGTATTATTAAAGTCCCACCTGAAGCAGTATGGGAGGGTGTTGGAACCAGGTTTCCGCACCCTGAGAGAGAGTAGGTAATAGCGCAGGCCCGTAATTATCAGATCTACACAGAAGGGTGATTCGCAGGGTTCCAGAACATAACCATAATATAGTTCTTATTATATTTTCTCTAGCAGGTTTGCATCCACGTGCATATCATCAATTATAACCATAAAACAACGTAATCGCAGCCAATATTATCAACATAGATAGTTAGTGTTTGTTAACAGAGATGTAATTGGTAACAGTCACATCACAATAATATAATAAATGTAGATACTTTCATACCACAAAGATAAAACAGACGATTTCGTAGCTTAATTATACAATGCATTAATCATAACACAACAGATCCAGATAACATCATATGTTTCAGCAATACTTCACATATATTACTCATCAAAATCCTCTTACATTCCCCAAATACCACCTGTGCACACAGCCAATAGGATTCCTAAGCCAAACAACCCAACCCAAAGATCTAGTAATTTGTACTTTGCATCAATCTCTATTCATTCTCTACCTATCGACTCAAAAAGGTTCAACTACTTATACTACTTTAGCCTATGCATCCCAATGGTTCGCAAACTATCATTTGCAAACTCTTGGTCTACCCTTGACCTGATTACAATGAATTAGGGGCTTTGACCCACCCCAAAACCACTAAGTTAGACTAAATATAATAAAAAATATACAAAATGGACCAGATTCACAGCTTTGTAGGAGACACTATTCCAACAGTCCCCCAACACAATCTTGTGACTCGTCCCGAGTCACTGAGGTGGTGGGGTCTGTACCTGCTCCTGCAAATGTCTGGTCACTCCAGCTACTGGGACAACACAAAATTGCTCTTATCATTATTTTGACTTCGTCGTTGCTTTTCCCGTGTATCCTCCGGATCTTCCAATCTCGTGGTTGCATGATATAAGTCCCATTGTACCTGATGATATACAAACCCCACTGCCAGTCGTATATTCATTTGATCTGAAATGGTTTGAACCGACTTCCATTGACATACCTGGGTAGCAGGTCACTGCGCAAGGTGGCTAGCCAAACATCCCCGCCGTCTGTGACTTCCATGACCACATAAGGCCCAAGCCAGTGCTGTCGGAATTTCCCTGGGTGCTTTGCAAAATGGCTATCATACAGTATAACTAATTCATCTACAGTAATGGTGTTTTGGTGAATATGTTGACCATGCCATGCTTTTTCCGGTGCCTTCTGGACCTGTTGATGGAAGTTAGCAATAAAATGGTCCTCCTCTAATGCCATGAGTTGTGCTAAACATTCCTCCAAAATGACCAGATTAACCATGTTAGTAAAGGTGGTGATGCGCAGGCTTGGAATGATATATTCCATGGGCATGATGGTCTCCTTGCCGTAGACCATCCGAAATGGCGTTTTTCCTATCATTTTTCTACAAGTGGTGTGGTAGGCCCAAAGAAAAGATGGGATACAGACATCCCAATCGCTGCGATCAGCATTATAGACCTTAGTTAGTGCATTCTCTAAAACATTGTTAAAAGCTTCAACCACTCTATTTGCCTGAGGGTGGTATGGGGTACTCTTTGTGTGGTGGATCCAGAATTCCTCCGTTAAGGCCTGTATTGTCTCATTAAAAAAGTGTGTACCTCGATCGCTCATTAAGATTTTAGGACACCCGAACCTGGTTAGAATTTGTTCAAAAATGAAATGCGCAGCGATACCTGCGATGAAATCCTTGACGGCTTGTTCTTTGGCCCACCGAGTTACGTAGTAAGTAGCAGTTATAATGTAGCGTACACCTGTCTTCTTTCTAGGAGGGTTGATAGGGCCGAAAAAATCGATAGCCCATTTGTTAAAAGCCTAGAGGGATACTTGTGGTTGCAGAGGCATTTCATCTCTCCGGGATGGATGTCCAGTTCATTGGCATGTGTCGCAGGCTTTATAGTAGTCAAGCAAGTTAGTATGCAAGGTGGGCCACCACAACCTGGCCTGTAAGATCTTTTTCATCATTGCTTTTCCTGCGTAATGACCCCCTGCAACCCCATTATGGGCTTCTGCTAGGATATCATGTCGTTCATGTTCTAATACATACCTGCGCAGCATTTCATCCGTGCCAATTTTATATAGATGTCCTGCAATGATGGTAAAATCCACAGCATAAGCTACCAAATCTTTCTTCTGCTGCACAGAATACCCTACAGGTGCCATGCCTGTAGACAAAAACTGGATGATGTCGGAGAAGTGTGGGTATAATACTTTAATAGCAAATAGTTGTGCATCTAGCAGTCCCTCCTCCAGGTTGATTGGGTCCTCACCATTCTCGACTCAAGACATGTGATCTGGCCTAGCATTCAGCCTTCCTGGCTTGAAAATGATATCGACATCATACGCCTGGAATAATAGAAGCCACCGGCATATTTCCCCCCCAACATAGGCTTATTCACCAGGTACTTCAAAGCTGAGTGATTTGCAAACATTTTGAAGTGACCCCCTAATAGATAGTGTTGATACTTCTGTAGTGCATAAACCATGGCCAATCCTTATCGTTCTGTAGTCGCATAATTGCGCTCTGTGGGATAGAGTTTTCGGCTGGCGAATGCAACTGGGTGGTCAATGTCTCCATCTCCAGGCTGTGTAAGGACTGCTCTGAGGGAGATTCTGGATGCATCAACATGAACGTGAAAGACCTTTGTCCAATCTGGAAAAATTAAGATAGGCGCAAAGACCCTTCTTTCCTTGAGTAGTTCAAAGCTTTTTTGACACTCATTGTCCCAAAAAAATGAAACATCCTTCTTAAGAAGTTTTTCTAGAGGTGTTGTAATCAATGTGTAACCCTGAATGAATTTGCGGTAGTAACCCGTATGTCCCTAGATCGAACACAACTATTTTTCGGTAGTTGTTACTCCTAGGTTGATGATAACTACCACATTTGCAAGGTCAACCATCATCCCCTATCGACATACAATATGTCCTAGCAGGATTCCAAAAGGTATGCAAAAGATACACTTCTTAATATTTAGGGAGATTTGGTGCTTTCTATAGGCATCCAACATCATGCGTAGGTTTGACACATTAGTCCTTACCAAGACAAAGGTCGTCCAATCATCAAAATATACTTCCAAGAATTTGTGGATGAAATCCTTAAATACTGCAACTATGACACACGAGAAGATAGAAGGGGCGTTCTTGAGTCTAAATGGAATGACCGTATACTAAAAGGAACCCCATTCCGTGGAAAACGTAGTTCTAATACGATCTTTTGGTGTGATCTTGATCTGATAGTAGCCAGAAAACCCATCACTAAATGAGTATGCTTCCTAGCCTCCTATGCTATCAGGAAAGGATCATGTATGCATGCATCATTCAAGTTGCGCAGGTCCACACAAATTTGGATTTCTCCATTAGTATTCTTCTCCTGAACCGCCATCGGACTTGCCCAATCAAACTATTCGACCAGTTCAATAATTCTTGCGGCGAGCATTTTATCAAGTTCTTCTTTAACCTTCTACTTATGCTTAGGGTTCAATCGATATGGCCAGTGTTTCACCGAGCACGCATCGGGCTTTAGTGTGATGTGCATGAACCCTAGTTCCCCTGTGATCCCCTTAAGTTCTAAGAACTTTGTGGGGAATAATTCTTGATATTCTATGAGCAGTTCAGCTACTTTGTTCACAGTTTCATCATCCCAATAGTCCCCAATCTTAGCCAATTTGGGTTGTTCTACTGTGCCAATGTTAACTTCCTGCAATTTCAGAGGTTTCATTACATACACAATCTGTAGTGGGGGTTCGGCAACGATGTGCTCCCCCTCTGATTCTCGGATAGATATATTGCGCAGGTCTTCGTTTTGCTCTTCTATAGTAATATTACAACAGTTGGAAATGTCGTGCATCTGTGCATCCCATGTTGGTGCCCCAAAGGCTGCGTGGGGGCTGGGTTGCCTAAACACAAATGTGTCTATATCCTACAGAGCTTCAACGAGCACCTCTGAGCCTCCTATTAGGCCGAATGTCACTATGAATTCATCTTTAAAATTTTCCCAGTGGCTGGTTTGCTTGTCTAGCTCTGCATCGAAATACCATGTCACTGGAATGGATCCTAGTGCATGAGTAAATAAGTGAACCCATTCTTTTGTAGTCCGATCACCCCACTTGTCCATCCATGAGTCCAAGTGTTCTCATGGATCCTTAGGGCCCAGGAACTTTCTGACACGCACATCAGCTGGCCGCTCGAATTGTAGGGTCATCTTATCCTGACATTCCTCCCAAGCCTGGAATGCCTCCTTATGCATGTCCCATCATCTGGAGGGTGTTGTGCGCAGAGCCAGATTGAGGGCCCATAGCCTTCATTCCCTGGGAACCTCGGCTTCGAATATCTGTAAAAATTATTTCAAACTACCATAACCATCAAAATGGGGTAGGTCCCTTACCTCTATGGATATACATCAGAACTCCCTTGTAATTAAAATATATTGGAGCGCAGACATGTGGTACAATCGGTTTTTCCAATTGTCCATTTCTCCATCATAGTTAGAGAAATAGTCACTATCCTTTTCCCAGCAAAGCATGCCATCAGCCGTAGGGTTGATCCAATCTTCATCCTACGTAGTTAACTTGTAGATGTGGTCTACCTCTTCATCGATACGCATCGGCTCCATATACCTTTCTGCTACTGTGGGATCTAAAGGGCCTATCACTCGTACCTACCCATTCTAAAATACCACGCTTCTCTTCTTCAAGTTGATAATACCACCCATGTCAATGGCCCAATCTAACCCTAGGAGCGCAGGGTAAGGGTCCACATCTTCCACAATCTGAATGACCTCAAAGTCGACCCAGACCTTAACTCCTGCAATATCCACTACAATGTGTGATAAGCTTCCTAACTGTATGATTTTCTACTGATTGTCCATGCACAACTAGATAGTGGACCATTCCAACTTGGGTTCTCTCATGTGCTACCAAGTTTGCTTGGGAAGCACGTTCGCGTCCAACCCTAGATCCAAAATAAGTTGCTCCATTTCATAATCCCCAATTTGTGCTGTGAGTCGCATTTCCCTACCAATGCATTTCTTGTACTTGTACAATGCGTTTACATCCTTAACTTCCAGGGGTGGGATGGTTTTCTCTGCACAACTGTTTAATAGTGCCTAGAGGTTCTCAACGGCCTACTGGTTGCGCAACAGTTTCAGGCATGCTTGTAAAAATGTTTGGACCCCTTCTGCTTCTTTGGTGACTGCAGGGACTTGCGTAGTAGATGCTTCTATGAAGTCTTGTTGAGCTATGATAAAGGTTTCCCTTTCCTTTTGTAATTCCAGGCCCTCTGATTTGATGACCGCTTTCCTGATTAGAGGCTTATCCGCAACTTTTTCTTCCGCCCCCCAGTGGCTAGGTCGTTACGGGTTATAATATTAATATCTAGTCCCTCGTTTCGAGGCTCCATCATAACCCTTTGCACATTTTGCGTAGGTGTCTGTTATTTCTTCTACATCTTCACCATCAAAGTCGGACAGTCCTCAATCACATGGTCCAGCTACCTGCAATACCTGCAGGATTGTCTTGTAGGGTTCGAGCAGTCCCTTGCAAAGTGACCTATCTCCCTGCAGTTATAACATATTATTTGGCCTCTTCCCCTACCTACACTTCTGACTCGGCCGCCTCCCCTACCCCCCACGGGGGAGCCCCCAATACCGAAGGGGGTCCTTCGTGACGAAGGATCTGTCTGTACCCTATAGAGGTTTCCTCAGTCTATCAGCAGATCATAAGTTTAATAGTTTTTCTCATCATTCCCCACAGACCTAAAAAACCTGTACCATTGCTACTTAACCTCTGGAATACAAGCAGCAAGGTGAGGGCAATGGTTGGTGTTGTGCAACCCTGCATCGCGACAGTCGTCACACCATAGTGCTAGCCTACTAGGCCCCACAACTTCTTTAGGGCGCAGCGAGCTAGGTCCTCCAGCCTGCATGTAGCCTGCTAATAGCATAAATTTATCCTTGGTGTGGCCATTCACCCTACATCGTATGCACTACCTGTCAGGGCTAGCCTTCGCTCCTCATTCCTTTTGCAGATTCTGGATCTCCATGTGCATTTCTTCCAGCTGGCCTTGTATCTATTGTACACCCAACTGGGTTTCATCTTGTGGCGCAACCTCCAACATCATTTCTATCTCCAAGGCCTTCTCCTGTGACTCAATGCCTTGGTGGCCCATCGATATACGTAGGTGGGGAAACAACATAACAATGAACCACTCTGCATGCTGCCTATCATCAGACTAGAATCCTCCCTCTCTGATTACTTTTTTCGATCGCTGGTCAGCTTCCCATATAGACTCAGATGGACCTTGCTTGAAATCTTTCAGGTCGTTCACTATTTGGGAGTAGGCCTTAGGCTTCTTGAACTGTTTCAAGGCATTCTTAAAGTCCTCAATGCTCGCATTCACATGGTGGTCTAGGTACCCCATGTACTAGTCCAAGGTCCTTCCTTCAAAAGCAAGAGATAGCTGCGCTCTTTTCATAGCATCGCTCACTAAATTCTACGCAGTCCATACAGACCCTATGAGAAACTAGAACCAATCCATATATTTGTCCCCCACACCCTTGAAGGTGGGCAACTTCATCTGTGAAGTCATATTGTCTTTCGGTGATGGCAGGAGTGAGTTTTTTCCCTTACGAGTATTCGAATATGGTGTTGATGGAGGGCTATGCACAACAAAGTTAGTCATTGGACTGTAGGCAGATGGATCTCCCTCTTGATTAGTTCTGTGGTACTTACCACTGTGCATTGTACCCTCACTTTGGTCAGAGCTCATTCAGTTGGTATGGCTACACAAGATACTTTTCTTGCACAATAAGATTTTAATCACTAACGGAAAAATTTTTAAAAGCTTACCCCGAAAACCCTTGAAGAACCTCCACTCTGCTTCTAAGTAGGACAAAAATTGGTCAATTGAAAATTCAGTCATAAATCCTCAATGATATACCGTGCGAGTAATGGTATTATTAGTCTTTTCCAACTGCCAGATCAGTTCTGGATTCCAATGTGTGACCCATTCATCATTCCAACACTTCTAAAAATCGACCAGTCTTAGGAGCCACTACTGCGCTCGATTGCAAAAGTTACAATGAAAATCTCATATATTTCCAAGAAAATATACTTATTTTTCCACTCCTCCGCAGTAAAGTTCGCACTGCGATTTTCTTTTACAACGAATTCTTGAACTTGCTTTTCAAACCACTCATTGATTTCTTTCTTTCCAGACTTCCAATATGACCTAAGCATTATCAAATCTCTCCCTCAAAATGCTCTCGGTCCCAGAAACGGAGCCACTTGTTGGCTCAAAGGGGTCCTAACCTAGGTTTAGAGCTGAAGGTTTGCCAACAAGCCCCTATACTACTAGCCCTTTCGGAAGTGACCCACTTGCACAGGTCAAAGTCTCACCCAAAGCAATATGGGAGGGCACTGGAACTGGTTTTCCACACCCTGAGAGAGAGTAGGTAATAATGCAGGCCCACAATTATCAGATCTAAACAGAAGGGTGATTCGCAGGGTTCCGGAACGTAACCAGACTATAGTTCTTATCAGATATTCTCTAGCAGGTTTTCATCCACGTGCGTATCATCAATTATAACCGTAAAAAAGTGTAATTGCAACCAATATTATCAACACAGATAGTTAGCATTCGTTAACAGAGATGCAATCGGTAATAGTCACATCACAGTAATATACTAAATGTAGATACTTTCATACCACAGAGATAAAATAGACGAGTTCACAACTTAATCAGACAATGCATTAATCATAACAGAGCAGATCCAAATAACATCATATGTTTCAATAATAATTCGCATATATTACTTATCAAAATCCTCTTACATTCCCTAAATACCACCTGCACACACAACCAGCAGGGTCCGCACATAGGAGGACATAGGATCTTCGCGCACAAAGCCAACAAGAGACCTAACCCGAACAACCCAACCCAAATACCTAGTATGTCGTACTTCGCATCAATCTCTATTCATTCTCTACCTATCGACTCAAAAAGGTTCAACTACTTATACTACTTTAGCCTACCCATCCCAATGGTCTGCAAATCGTGGTTTGCGGACTCTTGGTCTACCCTTGACCCGCTTATAATTAATTAGGGTTTTTGACCCACCCCAAAACCCCTGCATTAGACTAAATATAATAAAAAATATACAAAATGAACCAGATTCACAGCTTTGTAGGAGACCCTGTTCCAACACTTCCATAACACTAGATTCTACGTAAAATATTCCATAGTAATATATCCCATTGAAAAAATTATGTGGAAACAGCTATTGGAATCACAAAATTTGTATTAGACTTAGAGTTATTGTTATCTTTCAGATAAGTAGATATTCTCAACTATAAGAAAATAATATGGAATTAAATACATTTATTAACGCATAAATTTAGTTCTTGAAGGAATAAAATGAGATGCCCACTAGCAAGATAATACTAAATTTGACATCCTTATGGACTAGTAAGAAGGAAATATTCAATGGATGGATTTAAAGTGCTTAGTGGTAGGGAAGATTCCAAAGCGTGGATTTATGCATGTAACAACTGTAGAAAATACAGAAAGGTGTATTTATGCACCCAAAAAAATTTAGAATATTTATTCTTAGAAAAAACATTCTGAAAGAAAATTATTGAGATTTAAAATTATTAAGTTTCCCACCAAAGGTTGTGACACTTCACCCATGGCATCAACTATAAATAGGCATGGAAAACTTTTCTCTTATATTTTTGGTCTTCCCATGGATGAAATCTCACTGCATTGAGTATGATTTCATTTCGCTCATTTTGGTTTGATATCCTTATGATTTTTGTGTTAGCACTCCAATGACATAGACCTTCCCTCTCATAGATCATTGTAACTCCAAAATGCCCATCACTTTTTCTCTCCTAGATCTGTAACTCTAGACTTCGCATCACTATGACTAATATCAATATTCCATAACGACATTGCAATTGATTTCAGGTTATTCCTGCCACATTATTTATTTTCTGTCAACTGTATTTGTATATTTTAAATGAGGGACCAAATAATATGCAGATAATAGAGTGTTGTAATGGAAATCATTTACTGGGTATCTGATTGGTGTAGTGGAGCATAAGATGTTGCATTGATTGAATATGCATAGTTGAACAATCGACCATTCACAGTGTTCAATCTTGATAATGGAAGGCTTAATCCTGAAACATATCAACTCTTTGCAGAGGTTGAGAAACACTATTAAATTCATATGGAACACATATTTCTTGAGGTTGTGAAAGCTCAAGCATTGGTAAGGTGTAAGGGGTTATTTCTTTTTTATGAATATGGACACCAGGAATGTTGTTTTTGTACTTATAGGTTGAAGGGCATGAATTTATCGGTAGCACCATTTCCAATCTCCTAGAACTCAAGCAATCGTTCCAATTTTGCAGGTAGTTACTTTCTTGAGAATCTTTCATCTCCACAACAATAGTACAATGGTACTTTCCTATCTTAATCAATTTGTCAGTTCTACAAGCCAATTTGTTTTAGTTGGGTTAAAATAGATCTATAGGTTACTTGTATGGGTTACCAAGATGGAAATCAGGAATATTGTGGTATATGTACTATAGGTTTAAGGGCACAAATTATTGGGTAGCATTATGGTAAATCTCCTCGAACTCGAGAAACCATTCCAATAGTGAAAGTAGTTACTTTCTTGAATTTCTTAAATCTCTGCAGTTATAGTACATTGGTATTTTACTACCTTTATCAGTTCATCAATTTCTAGTAGCGTTTTTATTTTAGTTGGGTTAAAATAGATCTATGGGTTACTTCTGTGGGTTATGAATATGGACACCAGGAATGTTGTAGTATACACACTTATAGGTGTACTTATAGGTTTAAGGGCATGGATTACTGGTTAATGTTGTGATCAATCTCTTGGAACCCCAACACCATTCCCGTAGTGTAGGGGTTATTAATATTGAATTAGAGGTGAATCCCCTTGCTATGGCAAACTGAAAACCCTTGCAAAGGAGGATCCAAAACCTCCTTTTCTCCTTCCAAGACCTTCACTACCATTCTCATCCAAAATTTTGTATGGGAATCCTCCTGAATGCATAGAACTGATCTTCAATACTCTAATAGCTTCATTTCTATCAAAATCATCATCACCTGAAAGTCTCAAATTTATCACCTCCAATTCTTTGCCAACAACAACCATGGAAAGAATCCATGCAGGGAAGTAACACTTGTCGGAATCAAACCCCTTAGTGTCATTATTGTGCCCTGAAATAATCTCGAGAGCCACCAATCTGAAGCTGTAGATATGGCTCTTTTCAGTGATTTCACATTCTAGAAGCCACTAGGAATTGAGGTAGCTGGGATTCCTCACATGGTGGTCACCACCTGACTCTCCCTTGGTATCATGATCCTCACCATGCCAAAATCAGAGATCTTGGGCACCAAATTATTCTCTAGAAGGATTTTCTGAGGCTTCACATCTAAGTGAATGACTCTATAATGACATTTAGGATGTAAATATGCCATGTTGTGAGCAGTTCCCAATCTGATATTAAATCTAATGTGCCAAGTCAAGAACTTTATTTTACTTTCATCAAAGAGGTATCGGTCTAAGGAGCCATTTGGCATGTGCTAGTATATGAGAATCTTGTGAGATTACTCCATGTAGAAACCCAACAGCTACACCAGATTCCAGTGATGGATCATGCCCAATATTGCAACCTTTGCGTAAAATTCCTTCGTGCCCTGCCTTGCGAGTTCCAGCTTCTTGATAGTTATCATTTTTTTTCCTTCAATCACACCTTCGTCGACCGTACCAAATCCCCTTGATCCGATAACACTATACACAATTCCAGTACCAAACTCTTATGTCCGAATAATATTGTTTGCCTCTAGTTTCGACCTTTGGCAAGGTGCTCCCATATGACTTGGCTGTTGTCAGTAAAGAATCAGAGGTGATTGATTTGAGACTTACAGGTGATGATGATTTTCATAGAAATTAAGCTAACATAGTACTAAAGATAGGTTTTCTATGAATTTAGGAGGATGCCCATTGCAGACCTTTGATGAGAGAGGCAGTGTGGATGCTGGAAGGAGAAAAGGAGGTTCTGGATGTTGGAAATTAATTCCAACTGCAATATGAGCAAGAGGAAAATGAAAATTCAATTTCGATTTGAAGAATGGAGGAAAACAAGTGCAGAGATTTTTTTTTCTGAATTTGCACACCATCGTGCATTCATTTCCTAGTTTTAATATTCATGCAAATCTATTTTTTGCTAAAGGCCATAGCCCTTTCTCTGCTGTAAAATTGTGGCCAATCCACGCTACCTCCGCATTCATAAACCACTCATCTACCACTTTAAACTCCATATACCAACCGCCATTACACCTCCTGTGCATTTTCTTCGATTTCAAAACCCCAACATCACCTTGAGTGGAGCCCACGACTCCATGTCACATTCTGAAAGCAATCAACGCTCGCTTGCATGAACCTTAGCCTACGTCACCACCTCCCTTAAACTACGCGATAAGCTTTGGCCCACCTCTGCCATGTCAAATTCCGATAGCTAATACCAGTCTTATTGCACCATTTGGGTGCACAGTCAGCTAACCCTCAAATGGATGTGATAACGCATTGAACTATTTTTTAATTATGTTTGAAATCCACCAGCACATCTGCCTCCGACCAATGAGAGCATTTTCGCATCGTTTGGTGTACAGTCAGCAAGGACCTCAGATAGATGTGATAACATTGAACCATTTTTCATAAAGTTTTTAAATCCACGAACTAATGTTTTATAACATTTTAACCTTGGGTTAATTTCTCATATGTTTGAATATGCTTGCGATAGTTTATGCTTTAGACTTAGGGTTATAATATATAGTTTTATTATATATATTATAAACATAATATTTTTATAATATATATAAGCAGCAGCGTGAAATGTAATGTAAGAAGAGAGTGCATTGACTATGAGTAATGTAATATATGCCCGAAGGTAGAAAACAAGATAGTGTGACTATGTGTGTTGAAGATAGAGTGAGTTAAAACAGAATTTGAAGAGCGTTTTGTTGTTGTATCAACCAAGTGAATTCGCATTGGAATCCAAAACACAATAGTACTGAAGAAATTCATTTTTGTAACAGTATTTTGTTTAAATGAAAAGAGTTTTTACTCCATCTCTCCATCCATATTGTTTTTATTAAATCTCCATGTTTGCAGAGGAATTTGCTTTCCTCTCTGTTGTTAAGAATAACCAGAAATTTTGGCATGGCATCGGAGCTAGTCCAGGGTCTTTGCATTTGCCAAATAATTTGAAGCAAGAAGAATTTTGTTGAATTTTTCTCCAACAGTGTGAAGGTTCAGAAAGGCGAGGTATTTACCAAAACAATTTTTTTTGTTTTCTTTAAAGAATACAGTCCAGAGAACTGTAAGAAGGAAGTTTCTTGAAGAGAGGGTTTATCTCTCAGCAGTGAAAAAGTTTGGTTAAGAAACAAAATCAAGTTTTTAGCATAGTTCAGTAAGATAGCTATGGCAGGAGCAAACACAAGCACGAGTATGGGAAATACTCAAATCCCATAGTTAAATGGGAAGAACTATGACTATTGGGCAATCACAATGAGAGCCATGTTTTCCTCTCAAGATTTATGGGAGCTAGTTAAAGATGGTTTAGAAGAACCAGCAAATGAACAAGAATTTAATGCCTTAACACAAGCAGAGAAAGATTTGTTGAAGATTAATAGGAAGAAGGACTTAAAATCCCTCTTCTATGTCTATCAAGCAGTGCATGAAAGCACATTTCCAAGGATTGCAATAGAAAAGAGGTCCAAGGATGCATGGGATACCGTCCAAACAACCTACCAAGGTATGGAGAAAGTAAAGACAACAAATATTCAATTAATGAGAAGATATTTTGATGTAATTTGCATGAAAGAGTCTGATACAATAGAATCATTCTTCACATTGTTAATTGGGTTGGTTACCCAAATGAGATCTCATGGAAAGACAATAGAAGAAAGAAGAATAGTGGAGAAAGTATTGAGGAGCTTACCCTCAAGATTTTATGTGATAGTAACAACCATTGAAGAGACAAAGAATCTCCTATTGTTTACTGTTTATGAGCTTCATGCATCATTGATGACACATGAACAAAGATTGAGCAGAACAACAAATTCATCTTTGGGGCATGCCTTCAAGACCCAAATGTCATTTGGAAGAGGAAGAGGTCAAGTTAGATCAAACTATAGAGGAAAAGGAAGAGGCATAATCCAAAACAAAGGAAGAAACAACCCTGTAAATATAAGTGGAAGGGGCCGCAATCAAAGTCAGAATCAAAGCGAGGGCAGCAGCCAACAAGGTGGACAAAATCAAGCACATGGACAAAGAAATGATAAATCCCAAGTCCAATGTCATTACTGTAAGAAGTATGGCCATTATTCCAATGAATGTAGAAATAAAAAAAGTGACATGGGTAGTAGAACCAGTGAAAATTTTAATAAAGAAAATATCAGTAAAGAGAATTTGTTTTTAGTATGTAATATGGCTGAAGAAAAGAATGAAGATATATGGTTTCTAGATGTAGGATGTAGCAACCATATGACTGGAAACATTTCTATGTTTTCCATGTTAGAAGAAAATGTAAAGTCTCAAGTAACATTGGGGAAAGATAGTAAAGTCTCTGTCATGGGGAAACGTAGAGTAAGTGTTTTAACAAAGAAATGAGAGAAGAAAACCATATCAGATGTTTACTATATGCCTGGTATGAACTGTAACCTTTTGAGCATTAGACATCTCATTCAAAAAGGCTACAATTTATTCTTTGAGGATGATGTATGTTCCATCATTGACATACCACCAAGAAAGCAAAAGATTGCACAAGCGAAGATGACAAGAAACATAATGTTTCCTCTCAATATTAGAACAGATTTGAAGAAAGTAGCTGCAATGGCAGAAGTGACACAAGAGACATTACAAAGAGAAGAAAAAGATGAAAATTGGTTATGGCAATTGATATGTGGACATATCAACTTTGGAGGTCTGAATTTGTTGCATAGAAAAGGAATGGTAAAGGGATTACCATTGATTGAAAATCCATACAGTCTTTGTGAATGCTGCAACTTGGGAAAACAACATAGAGAAAGCTTTCCATCAGCAAAGAGCATAAGGGAAAAGGAACCCTTAGAAATAGTCCATTCTGATTTGTGTGGAACAATGCAAACACCATCATTAGCAGACATCCATTATATGATGACCTTTATTGATGATTACACAAGAAAAACATGCATATATTTATTGAAATTGAAGAGTGAAGTGTTCGAAAAATTCTTCCACTTTAAAGCTCTTGTTAAGAATCAAAGTGGGCATTATATTAAATTCTTAAGAACAGACAGAGTAGGATAATATATCTCCAAATAATTTCTACGTTTTTGGATATAAAATGAGATACACAAATAATTTACAGCAAGGTATTCACCACAGCAAAATGGAGTTGCTGAAAGGAAAAATAAAACCATCATGGACATGGTAAGAAGCATGTTAAAGGAAAAACATTTGCCAAATGAGTATTGGGGTGAAGTTGTACATTGTGTAGCATATGTGTTGAATAGATGCCGAAAAAGAGTGTGATGAATAGAGTTCCTGAAGAAGCATGGAGTGGCATAAAATAGTTTGTCACCCACATGAAAGTTTTTGGTTATGTGGCTTATGCACACATTCCAGATCAGCTAAGGAAGAAGTTGGAAACTAAGGGGGAGAAGTGCATATTTTTTGGATACAGTGAAGAATCCAAATCATACAGATTGTATAACCCATATTCTAAGAATCTTATGATAAGTAGGGATGTACATTTTATTGAGGAAGAAGCTTGGGATGGAAGCATTGAGAAAATAGTAAATGTAGAAAGTTGTTTGTCTCATGATGAAGATGAGGAAGAAATGGCCGGAAGACATCCCTCATTAGTAGCACCACCTCCACCAACACAAGGATAGAAAGGGACACCACATCTGGTATAAAAACACCCTTTAGAAGTAATGATAATGCTTCTCCAAGAACATCACAAGGAGCATATTTAAGTTCTTCTACAAGCACAAGTTCATCAAGTGAAAGAGGAACCATATTCAGAAGTATGAATGAAATTTATAAGCAAGAAGAAGGTACAAACTCTTTATTTTCATTATATTTAATGTATAAGATCCTATTCATTTTGAAGAATCAGTAAAAGAAAAGAAATGGATAGATACTATGGATGAAGAATTAAATGCAATGGAGAAAAATAAGACATGGGAATTAGTTGATATCCCAAAAGGAAAAGAATTTATTGGAGTGAAACGGGTTTATAAAACCAAAATAAATGTTGAAGGTAAGATTGAAAGGCACAAGGCCAGACTTGTTGTCAAAGGCTACAAGCACCAACAAGGAAGAGATTATGAGGAAAATTTTGCACCAGTTGCAAGAATGGAAACAGTAAGAGTAGTGTTGTCCATAGCATCACAACGCAAGTGGAGAGTTTACCAAATGAATGTGAAATCAGAATTCCTAAATGAAGTATTAATGGAAAAGGTATATGTTGAACAACCTCTGGGATATGAGAAAGAAGGCCAAGAGCACAAAGTATGAAAATTGAAGAAAGCTCTGTATGGGCTGAAACAAGCGCCGAGAGCGTGGTACAGTAGGATAGATGCCTATCTAATGGAAAATGGGTTTCAAAAATGTGAAGGAGAACCTAAATTATACATCAAAGAAAAGGATGGCCAGATGTTCATTGTTTTTTTTCATGTTGACGATATGATATTCACAGGTAATGATGCTTACCTTATTGAGAATTTTAAAACATTCATGAAAGATGAATTTGAAATGACGGATATGGGTCTGTTGGGATACTTGTTAGGAATAGAAGTAGAGAAAAATGAGAATAAAATTTTTAATTCTCAAGAAAAGTATGTTAAATAAGTTTTGGAAAGATTTAACATGCAAGATTGCATGGCAACAATTACTCCTACAGTGATGGGATTGAAATTAAGAAAAGAAGACAACAGCAAGGATTTTGATACAAGTTTGTATAAGAGAATATTTGGAAGCCTCATGTATTTGACTGCAATTAGGTCTGATATTATGCATGTTGTAAGTTTAATTTCCAGATTTATGGAAAGGCCAACGAAGACACATTGGAAAGCAGCAAAAAGAATTTTGAGGTATGTGAAAGGAACAAAGAGGTATGGTATTTTATACACCACTTCAGAAATTTTTTAACTTATTGGATATACTGACAGAGATTGGGCTAGAAGAATAGATGACAAGAAAAACATGTCTTGATATGTTTTTAATATGGGATCAAGAGCCATTTCCTGGGCTTCTAAGAAACAACCAATTGTGGCTTTATCAACAATAGAGGCAGAGTATGTGGCAACCACATCAGCAACATGCCAAGCAGTATGGATGAGGAGAATGTTAAGAAGTTTTTGTCATGAACAAGTAAAAGGCACAACATTTTATTGTGATAATAGCTCATCTATAGCTTTATCCAAGAATTCAGTGTTTCATAAGAGAACGAAACACATTGATGCAAAGTATCACTACATCAGAGAACTACTGAATAATGGAGAAATTGTTTTACAACATTGAAAAACAGAAGAGAAGTTTGTTGATATATTAACAAAACAATTGAGGTAGAAGAGCTTTAATTTTCTCAGGAAATGTTTGGGTATGGAAGAAAGCAGCATTTGCAATTAAGGGGGAGTGTTGGAAATTAATCCCAGCTGCAATTTGAGCAGAAGGATAATGGAAATTGAATTTTGATTTGAAGAATGGAGGACACATTAGGGGAATTTTGAGGTGTAAAATGGGCCTCCTAAGGACATTATAAAATAATAGTGGAAATAATAAAATAAGATTTAATTACATCATCAAATTTTAGAGGGAAAAAAGAAAAACTACTTTTTCAACTCGTATTTTCAACTTATCTCCCTATGGGTTTATTCAAATTTTGAGCAGAAAGACTCGTTGGATGCATAATTAAATTTATCATCCAAAGAGTACCCATGTTGCATAATTTTGATGGACCTTGCTACATGAAAATAATAAATACATGAAAAATCTGATTGCAAACACGTTTTTTCATGTATTTCTCATTTTTCGAGTAATAGGGTTCATTAAAAGTATGCAACATGGGTACTCCTCGGATGAGGAATTAAATTTTTCATCCAACAATTAATACTGGTAAAAATTTGAGTAAAAACTTAAGGAGATAAGTTGAAAATACGAGTTGAAGAAGTAGTTTTATTATTCAATTATTTTTTAATATTTGTACTTTTTTACTCCAAAAATGGTGAATCATCCCCCATGGTTGACATCATCATCTTGAATCCTATTGGTGCTTATAAATTTTATTTTTGTTGTACATTTTTCTTAGGAAGCCCATTTTAGACCTCAAAATTCCCCTAATGGTAGGTGCAGATATTTTTGTTTGAATTTGCACACCATCATGCATTAATTTCCTGGTTTTTATATTCCTGCAAATCCATTTTTTTGTTAAAGGCTATAGCCCTTTCTATGCTATAAAACTGTGGCCAAACCATGTTACCTCCGCATTCATAAACCATTTATCTACCACATTAAACTCCTTACAACAACCACCATTACACCTCCCACACATTTGTTTCGATTTGAAAACCCCCACATCACCTCGAGTTGAGCCCACGACTCCACGTCACATTCCACAACCAATCAACGCCCACTCGCATGAACCTTACCCTACGTCACCACCACCCCTAAATCATGTGATAAGCTTTGTCCCACCTCCACCACGTCAAAGGCCAACAACCAATAACAGTCGTATCACACCGTTTGGGTGCACATTCAGCTAGCCCTCAAATGGATGCGATAACACATTGAACCTTTTTTGAATTGCGTTTGAAATCTGCCAGTGCACCCCCCTTCGACCAATGAGAGTGCTATTGCATCATTTGGTGTATATTCAGCAAGGACCTCAGATGGATGTGATAACGCATTGAACCATTTTTCATAAAGTTTTGAAATCCGCGAACTAATGTTTTATAGGGTTTTAACCTTGGGTTAATTTTTCATATGTTTGAATATGCTCGCGATAGTTTATGCTTTATACATAGGGTTATAATATATAGTTTTATTATATATATATATATATATATATATATATATTATAAACATAATATGTTTATAATATATATAAGCAGCAGTGTGAAATGTAATGTAAGCAGAGAGTGCATTGACTATGAGTAATGTAATGTATGTCCAAAGGCAGAAAAAAAGACGGTGTGACTATGTGCGTTGAACAAGGAGAGAGTTAAAATAGAATTTGAAGAGCGTTGTGTTGTTGTAACAGCCAAGTGAATTTTCATTGTAATCCAGAACATAGTAGTTCTGAAGAATTTTATTTTCATAACAGTGTTTTGTTTAAATGAAAAGAGTTTTTACCCCATATCTTTGTCCATATTTTTTTTATTAATCTCTGTGGTTGCAGAGGATTTCATTTCCTCTCTTTTGTTAGGAATAACCAGAAATTTCAACACTAGATCCTCCTCTGCAAGGGGGTTCTCATCTTTCCATAGCAAGGGGATTCAGCTCTAATTCAAGATTAATAACCCCCTATATGGAATTCATCCTCTGAAATTTTATACATGGCATAGGGTTTTAAAAATTCTTAAGCCCTTTCTTTGCATTATAATATTTCTTCCACTAAAAAAACTATAGCTTTTGATCACCATAGCCTATAATTTAAACCTAAAGAGCAGTCTTAAGATCTACTCATTTGTATTAACGCACTTTTTATTTTGTAGAATCATCGGTAAAAACCATATTACATGAAGTAGTTTTCACATCGAAAAGAAAAAAAACCATTGTATATAGAGTGGACATAAAAGAACTCTGAATAAATTTTTATTCATTTTCGTTCAAATTTAATGGTGCGAGTTGTGTTTTAAAAGTTTTTTTGGTGGATTTTTCTGGTTTAATTTCAAGTGTATTTTAAGCCATATTCTTGAAAATAACTCCAAGTTTTTTACTATATATGTTATAGTAAGGCCACAAACTTACCATAATAGAAACACAACATCAATACAAGTAATTTATCTAGAGGTAGAGTAGAAAAGGAGTTGTATTGCCTTCAAAGTGATGGATCTTCCATGCCGTGAAAAAACAAAAAATGTTGGCCAACTTAAAATGACCTTTTATAGACATAGATGGACTGTTAAACTATAGTTGTAATTAGAATTGGTTCGATGACAAAATAGAATTAGTTCGATGAAAATTTATTCCCCATTTTCATAATGTAGGAGTCTAAAGATCAGTATCCATCTTCTTTTTTGCAATCATGTATTGTGTCTTTAAATATCATAGATAATTCCATTGAGACATCATCTTTGCTACAAAGTAGTCAAGGTGAATTAGGGTATAGATGTGTAATGGATCATCTTCCCACCTAAACCATCAATATCATAGCACAAATTCACAATTAAGTTTTAAAACACTTCAAGTGCTTGTTCCTAGCCACAATAATTCCAGATTTGGCTTGGCATATTCTTTCAATTTAACTCATTTTGTTGCTCACCCTGTGGCTTCACGAAAAATTTTGGATCTTCCCTTCGCTCTGATCCCCTAAGTTCTGAATTCCTATCACCTATGACACCATAATCAAATGGCATTCCTTTATCACACAGCAAAAAAATCACAAATACTTTTTTCTTTGTCTCCTATCACACAATTTTTACTACCTTATATGAAAATGATTCCACCTCTACCTCCATCTACACCACCCCTTCAACATCAATAGTTTCAACCACTAAACCATCAACAGTAAACTAATTTCATGAAGCATGGCTAATAAAAAGTTCAACTTCCTTCTCTCCATTCATTTTGAAGGTCATTCTTCATTGTACTTTCAACAATATCCACTTAAATCACTTGGAGTGGTGGAGAACACTTTGTTCAGAGAGAGCCTCTCTCTGACATAGTTCAGACCCTAAAATTTAACGTTGAATGATATGTCCTTTCCTCAAATTTTGGGCCCTCTCTTTCCCGAGACTATGAGATCAAGAAGAAGCCTTTGAATCAACCTCTAGTGATCATGAAAGACAAAGGTATGTAGAACTTAAGGTAAGTATTCTTTCTAAGTATAGAATTTGTAAATGGTATGCTTTAAATGTATTAGGGTTTTGATACATATTCTGATTCTAGGGTCAACCAAAAATGAGAGGATAGTATGCTTGGGTTGCTACTCTAGTAGTTTCGACTTCGGTTAAACCTTTTGGATTAGATATATTTTCATTAAGTGTGAGCCAACTAAGTAAAATGAGTAATGGTTCAAGTGAAAGTTCCAGAAATGATATGATGAGAATGTCCCCTAGGGAAATGCTCCAACAAGCAGTAGGAATGGATTCAATGAACCAGTGGCATGCAGAAAGTGTTAAACAAGACTCATCTCTCTCAAGAATAGTGAAAATGGATTCTCAAGCGAAAAACGCTCCTGAACATGCAAAATTTTCGCAATCAAAGGTGGTAACGATAGGCTCACAAAACAACACTATGAACCCAGGGGAGGCATTAAATTTATTTTCTCTGTTTGGACATGAAAGAAATAATAATCTATGAATATTATGGATCCTTGTAAGAATTTCAATTTTCAGTATTCTGCATCCTTTTATCTCAATGGAAAATATTTAATTCTTAGGTTGATATCATATTCTTGAATTTTTTGTAGGCTTTTTGTAGTGAGCAATAGTTTCTTTTGCAGGATGTTCTTAATTCAAATTTATAAACCAATATAAGAGAACAACTAGGAGGAGGATATCCTAAAGGTTTTTTTATAGGTTATGCTTCTGCAAACTCATCTGTATTTGACAACACCACAAACATGTATGGTTCAAACAAATCAACATCTTTATCAAGGTAATTTTTTTGTACATTATTTTGTATTAAGTAATTTGTTGATTTGTTGTTCCACTAGATTTTACTAGTTTTATATATTATAATATAATGAGATGTTCATTTTCTACTTCTAAATTGTTTTTATCGAGAGAAAAAAGTATTGACCTTTTAATAAAGTAACATAATATGAATGAAAGTGACACATTAAAGCACAGTATTTAGTGAGCATAATGGATCTGTTCACCCCAACAAATCTTATTCGCCTGATGTTTCAGTTACTCATTTTGGTCATAACCAACCTTAATGCCTCTCTCGCTTCAGGGCATTGGACTTAGACTGGCTCCACAAGCCCATTTATTGCAAAGGATGAAAAATTGATCTTTACAAATGAGTGCATATATGCAGACTCCAAATGTAATATTGAATAGGTAGATCCATCCATGAAATGGAGAAAGTTCCCTCAATAGTGTAGCTTTAGAAACTCATCAAAATTATTTATCAAATGAAGGTGATGTTGCCACAGCTAAAGGAGAAAGCTTGCAAGTAATCACCTCAACGATTCCAGTAATTCTTCCCTCTAGATCACCACCAACAAGTGTAAAAGTGAATTCTATGAATTTGGACAAACCACCATACTTTATAGCCTCTGATATTAATCCTTGGACATAGTTAAAATATATTCAACACCTAAATTTCATTTTACAACTTATATCAATTCCTCAATCAACAGTTCCAGGTGCAGTCACCCAAAAAGATGCCAACATGAAAGGTAACATGATCCCCACTCGTCAACTTCAAGGCTCAATATATGTAGTTGTTGTAGGGAAAATAATACCATCTTTACATTCAAAAACACCTTCTACTATTTCTTTCATGAATTCTGCTATAGAAAGGGAAACTAAGATGTATGGCTCTCTCACCCCCTCAAATCGACATTTTAGTCAAATCAATTATCAAAATACTTTACTTGTTCAAGATGGACTTCGAAAAAGCCATTATTTTATGCATGCAAATAGCAAATTATCTAGCCCAAGGAGTTTTGATGGGTTGCAAGAGTCTCAGTAAACATCTAGACATCAGCTACTAGGACCTTCTGGAATGCCTTAGAAAACTAGTTTTTCAAAGCTCTGCTTAATGCCCTCAAAACTACTTTAGAAAATTGGAAAAGGATGTCAATGGGAGCTGAGAGGATATTTCCAAATAGTTTTGACTCATTTAGACCATCAAGGCTCCAGGGATTGAATTATCAAGCCTCTAGAATAACACCAGGATGACCACAGTTGTTCCCTCAAATTGGAAGTTTTGTGCTGGAATTTAGTGTGGATTTCCCTATCAAGAATCATCTAGCAACTAGAATATGAAACTTACGTTCCAAGATAATCATCTAGCAGACCATAAGCCAAGTGTACTGGTGAATTTTCTTCAAGAATTTGAGTGATGTGATTAGGACTATTTTACAATGAATTTTAACCTATAAGATGCCAAATGGTTTGGACTCTAATGTGCCTGTGGTCTATAAAATTACGACTTTTCTATTCAAATTGCAAGTGCTTTCAAGTACATTATTATAATTTATTGTTATATTTTATTATAATTAAGGTGGTTGTTATATTATTTATTATAATTTGGCTTAAATTTGTTTGGCTAAATATTGCAAATGGGTTATTATATTATTTATTATACTTTGGTTTCATGTGAAGCAATAATTGATGACTAAAAAATTTTTGAGTGGGTTTCCTCGCTGCCCTCTTCAATTGTATTAATAAAAGCGTCATCTCGTTTTAAATAAATATGGGAAACTTTGTGAAACTCTTCTGTAACTGTACCTGAAAATAGGTGTATGCCTCTCTTTAGGCACACCAACAATTATCTTATCAATGTCCATATGGAACACCATATCTATAAAATGGTCAAATTCATAAAAGTATGAGCACTTGCACACCCATGAAAGTACTTGAGACAACTAGGTATTCTCTATATGGTCCTAAATTCTTCCAGGAGTGGGCACTAATATTTGGAAAAGATTTATTTGTAGCCATTTATGTTCTATTTGTAATTTAGTGCCCCCACTAACTACTTGTACACCAATATTTTCATGGAATTTAAACAAAACATTGGCCTCGGAAATGACTTGACTTATAAGTTCCCTAATGGGACAAATGAAAATAACAAGAATAGTCGACCTTTATGAATTTGGAGTAATGGTGACTTCACTATCACCTTAATAGAAGGAAACATAAACATTATTGCTTGTCGGTGCAAGATTTAGCATTGGCCAACACATCCTTGCCTTTGAGAATCGATGGAAGAGTTGCTTCTTGTACAATGGTCATACACTCATATCCCACTATGTTGGTGACCTGGAGTGTCAATTGTGAGATATTGTGTTGGTCAGATATTGATTGGATCAATTAATTAGCATCCACAGTAACCTTCACACTACTTGTTTTTGGGTCTTCTTTTTCAAGAAGGCTCAACATTGGTTACGTGTTCCCCAAAGGCTTCACTGAATCCAATTCATCATCTTCATCTTCATCTTTAGACTCATATTCATCATCACTAATTTTCAGTTCTTGGATACCAGAGGATTTATAGCCTCTTTTGTTCAACAAGTCGCCTTCTCCTTGGATTCCTCTTGTAGAGACCCCATTACATCTAGAATTTCTAGAGAATCAATCATTACCATTATTTATACCATGATTCAACCAACCAAAAATAGATATATCCCACTTATTAAAATATTTATCCATATCCAGTTCCTCTTCAACCCGATGTTGGAATTGGTCTCACCTTCTATTACTACTTATTTTTTTAAAATCCTTTTGTTTTGGGGAAATTTGCAGAGATGAAGAGGTTTCATTCTACCAGTCACCTTAAAATATGCAACCTTCATGACTTCTTCCATGAACATCACTCTTCCAAGATTGCATAATCTCAAGTGATATGTAAAAATGTGAACCACACAATGTTTCTACCATCCTTTTGTGTTGCAAGGTCATGAATTCTGCAATTTTCAGTACCACATTCTTGTCATTTGTTGAAAGGATTATTTTGTGGTTTTGAGTCCCTATGTATATGATTGTTTTCATGTATAGATTTTAGTCCAACAACAAGTTGTATCATTATGTCTCTCACAAAAACTTTCGAAAACCTTCCATAGTGTTGAATATATGCAGCTAAATCACCAATAGACATAAACTTTGTTACCATGCACATATTTGGTGGCCTTGTGCAAGAACCAATAAACTAGACTATATTTTTATTCCATACTTTCCTCGAATTGAAAACCTCTTATAATTTTGAAAAATGTGTTTCAATACACAATAAAATTGTCGTGAATAAACATGTTTTTGTAGTTAACATTACAAAAGCTTCTTTGAATAATTAACAATATGTTTTTCTTGCAGTGCTACTACAACCAGTGCCTTGTACATATATGTTTGGATTCCCACCACAGAATAATCAAATCTATCTTGCATATGCATCTAAGGATACATGCCTAGACTTTGAAAGTTCAATCCCTAAAGATGTTTCTCTTTAAAAACAATATAAAAAATGTCAAAATGCTTCTCATGTGAAGAAAATAATTGATGACTAAAAAACATTTGAGTGAGTTTCCTCACTGCACTCTTCAATTGTACTAATAAACTCATCACATTGTTTTAAAGCAATCTGGGAAACTTTGCTAACCTCTTCTAGAACTTTAGCTTAAAATATGTGTATGTCTCTCTGTAGGCACACCAAAAATTATCTTATAAATATCCCCATGGAACCACATATCTAGAAAAGGGTCGAATTCATAAATGTACGATCAATTTCACACCCATTAAATGACTTGAGACAGCTAGGGTATTCTCTATATGCTCCTAAATAATTCTAGGAGTGGCCACTAATATTTAGAAAGGATTTTTTTGTAGCCATTTCTCTTCTCTTCGTAATTTAGTGCCCTCAATAACTACTTGTACACCAATATTTGGATGGAATTTAAACAAAACATTGGCCTCGACAAAAAATTGAATTGCAAGTTCCCTTGTGGGACAAATGAAAAGAACAATAATATGGGACCTTGTATGATGTTGGAGGAATGGTGACTTAACTATCACCTCAATAGAAGGAAACGTAAACACTATTGTCTTGTCGGTGCAAGTTTTTTCCTTGGCCAACACACCCTTGCCTTTGAGAATCGATGGAAGAGTTGCTTCTTGCACAATGGTCATACACTCATATCCGATTATGTTGGTTTCTTTGACTATCAAATGTGAGATATTTTGCTGGTCAAATCTTGATTAGCTTAATAATTATCATCCCGTGTAACATTCACACAACTTGTTTTTGGATCTTCTTTTTCAATAGGACTCAACATTGGTTCCGTGTGCCCCACAGGCTTGATTGAATCAAATTCATCATCTTCAAATTCATCTTCAGATTCATATCCATTATCCCTAATCTTCAGTGCTTGGATACAAGAGATTTAGAGCCTCTTTTTTTCAACAAGTCACCTTCCCCTTGGCTTCCTCTTATAGAGACCCTACTACCTCTAGAATTTCTAGAGAATCCATCATTATAATTATTTCTACCACGCTTCAGCAACCCAAACATAGATATACCATGTTTATTAAACTAGTTACACATATCCATTTTGTCTTCAACTGACGTTTCAATTGGGCCTGCCTTAGATTACTTAGGTTTACTTAATGAAATCCAAGGATAAATTATTACCAAATTTCAAGAATTCAAAGCTGAAGTAGAGAAACTTACAGAAAGGAGAATTAAGATATTAAGGTATCATAATAGAGGAGAATAAACATCCAAGGAAATGATAGCCTTCTGTAAGGAACCTGGGATTAAGAGGGAGATGATAGTCCCATATAATCCTGAACAAAATGGAGTTGCAAATAGAAAGAATATATGCATTGAAGAAAGTGTAAAAGCTATGCCACATGATTAAAATTATATTATATAAATGGACACTAAGATGTCAGCCTATCTCACCCATTCAACTTGACCTTTTATTCAATTAAATTATCAAAATTATTTAGTTGTGTAGTTGTCTTCAAGACTGGGCTATAGAAATCATTTCAAAAAAGAAATTTTGAATTCCATATTAATGTAGTTTTGGTCTCATACTAGCGAGATACTCTTATCCTTGTAAGTTTCTTCCATGTATAAGAGTTTGGGTGAATCTGGAAGTTCTAGAACTTTAAACTCTAAACAGATTCCTTCTGGGAGAAATTTTGAGAATTTCTTCCTTGGATAAGGATTATTACGAATAATCACCATCCAAACTAGTGAGTCAAACATGAAAGACGTTGAATCTGCAGTAATTTTGCAAACCCCAATAGTTGTGTTAGTGCTAATGATGGAGGGCCACATTAGATATCAACACCAATATTATTTATCTAAAGTAAACATTGGAGCTCCAGTTTCAATTATTCTTTTTAAATGTAAGAAACATGTGTCATAACTCATTCCATGGAATGTAGATATTACTCAAGCTTGAGGGCATATTCCCACTACAAGATTTTGAGCTACTACCTACAAAATTCACTTCTTTTTTTATAGTGAGTATTCTGTGAATTTAAATCAATGGTGTTATTTTTGTTTATTCCTTGTAGTTTGACATGGTTTATGCTCCTTTATGAAGTCTAAGTCAATGTTCATTTTAGGGAAAAAAAAATTAATTAGTGTTGACCATTTATTTTCAATGATATCGTGCTAGCATGGGCATGGGCATATGAAAGAAACAACTTCAAAGAAAAGGTATGGTTATATTTAATGTCCTCCTATCAATAATTTACTAGTATACTAGTAGTTAAATAATAAAATGCATACCTTCAAATTTGAAGAAATCATATAAATATATTTATTATTCCTGAACCCAAATTATTCCTATTTTGGCTATAAGAGAAAGATGAGATTGATGACCAAGAATAAGGGGAAGGATCAATACTTCGAGTAAACAGAGGGTTAAAACTGACAATTCAGTTGATGTAGCAACTAATTGCTCCAATACATGTTGTGATTGTTGATGGAAAAGAAAGTGTGGAATATGAGAATGGAGCATATACTCTTGCTAAAAGATCCTTGCGAGGTGCATGCAAGTTATCTTCCACCTCCAATATATATATGGGAAGGAAAGTTGAAAACAAAAAAGTGTATGTATCTAGTTGGCTTCACTTAGAACAATCAATAAATTGTATTAAAATTAAGATTTTGTTAGTTCTACCTATAGTTTTATATCTAGTCTATTGTTTTATAATATTGACATCTCTATTAATTTTTTTTTTCTATCTGAAATATGCAAGTTTTCCTTTTAACATGAAGTCTTCTATGAAATATTGTACACATCTTGTTACTTGCTTGAATTTTCGATCTTTTTACTTTCTTGATATTTTATATAATATAGTTTATGTGGTTGAAATTATTTATAGTTTCACTTGATATTATTTGGTATTGTAATTAACGTATGTAACTTTGTCATTTTATATTAAATGAACATCTACATTGTATGCCATATTTTGTTAATTTAGTTGTAAAATAATACTAATTAATTTATGTTGATTAATAATGAACACATAAAATTAATCTAAAACTATTAAATTAGTAGTTTATGTTTATTAATGATGAAGACAAATAAAATGAATATATGACTAAATTAGTTGTTTATAATGACTATTAATGAAAATAAATGAAATGAATATAAACCACTAAAGTAGTCATTCATATAATGAATATGAAACTACCAAAAAAAATGGCTACTACGAATAATAAATTTGCAATTACAAATGACACATAAATTTTGCATATATACTACTATAAGTGGCTAATTTACAATATCTTATAACACTGCCAAAATTTAGTCATATTTCATTAGTCATTAATTGGTTTCAAATGATGACAAAAATTTGCATATATATGACTATTAGTAGCTAATTTACACTATCTTATAACACAACCAAATTTTAGTCATATTTCTTTGGTCATTAATTGATTTCAAACGATGACTAAAATTTGCATATATATGACTATTAGTAGCTAATTTACAGTATTTTATAACACATCCAACATTTTTGTCATATTTCTTTGGTCATTAATTAGTTTTCTCGGGTGATCATTTAGTAATTTATTTTGTTGTTTATTTGGTCATTAATTATGGAAATTAATGACTAAATCAATGACCAAATTTATGACTGAATATACTACTAGAAAATAAAATTTAGATAACCAACTAATGACTAAGCTAAAAACGACTAAATGTTGGTCACGTTATAAGATACTGTAAATTAGATATTATTGGTCACCAACCGAAAATTTAGTCATTTATATGCCAATTTTACTCATTTTTTAGTAACTAATTAGCCATTTTGTACTGCTGTACTATAGAAAGTCTTATAAATACTACAGGAAGTTACAGTGAGCTACAAGAAGGTAGATCAAAGACAAAGAGCAATCATGAAGGCTCCTGTGGTCTAAAAAAATCATGAATAAGTTCTTACGACCGTTACCCATCATCCTCTCATAACTCCTCCATCTTACTCGAAGATATTTTCCACTCAAACCCTTCACTCTATCCCATCTATAAATAGAATCAAATCTGAAAAAACACAAATTTCCTTCACGTCATTTTTCCAGGACCACACTACTCCTTCTTAATCCTATCACTATCCTAAAGGCTTACCACACTCTCCCTCATCATCCTATGCATATTAGAAGTCAAACAAATACAAATAATGTGTTCTACAAGAAAGAAACATGTTCCTCTAGAAAACCTATGTAGTCACCAGAAAGAAATATAACCAGTTTTATCGATCATCCAAGAAGACATGAAAATTTATGAGGTGAATATGAAGAGGCTATGGCACTCCAAGGAGGAATTTCTCCAGCAGCAACAACCTAGAAATCAAAGAGCCACCTACAAACATACAACAAATATATTAGTAAATAATGCACGCATCAAATCAATAATCAACTACAACACTCACATCATGAGCATCTCAAAAGTAAAATTTAAGTCAGGGGTGTGAAGTAACAACAACAACAAAAGAAACCCCAAAATACCTCTAGATTAAGGATATTATTAATAGGACTTCCAACGGATTATCACATGCAAATTCAGTATCATTTGTAGCAGCTTCAAAACCCGCAAAAACATCTTCAAAAGTCATATCAGCAACCACAATATCACCTGCAAAAGCACATCAAGAATAAGTCCCATGTATGAAATCATATAAACCCTCGTTTGAATCTATTCTAGCTTAAGAAAATATTAAAATTGTGAGAAGGAAAGTTTGTTATAGCCACAATCAATAGCAAAGCATCCACGGGCTTATCTACTAGTTAGCTTCACTTTTCCAACAAGAAATACACTCATGTGGGAGAGGAACAAGACAAAACTAAAGAATACTTGAGAAAGTGGGAGGTAATAAATTCGTTTTGATGGGAGACAAGTAGTGCTAAGGGGTAACTGAGGGCGAACTCAGTTAACAAAAAAATCACTCTGAGTTTATTTTGCATGCAATAAAAAAAACAAAAAAAGAGAATATATCTATATATAAGGTGGACCCACCACCTCTTGGCATGCAAATATTAGCTGCTACAGGTGAAGTAATTCTGCTACAAGAAGCTAACAAAGGGTTGCAAGATAAACATTTTTCTACTAAGATGTTGGACAATAAATAATTAATTGCTGAATGGTATAAAGAGGCACAATAGAGCTACAACAAATTTGCTACAAATAGTTTGGGCTGCAAAATGGTAGATTCTCGAAGGGTGAAAGGTATCAAAGTTTGTATATTGGTTTCATGTCATTCATTTCATTTTCTTTAGGTTATTCGCCATAATTTCACACTCTATAAAAAGAAAGTGTTATTTGTTAAGTGTTTCAATTTCAGAATTTAATAAACAAAGAGAATTCATATTGCTAGTCAAGGGTGTTCCTGCAAATTTACTGAATAGTGTGATGTGTCATGGATAATAATCCAAAATCCACTCTTGTAATTGAAAACTGAGGTCACCATTATTAGTATTATTCTTTTTCAGAGCTGCTGCAGGAAATTTTGTTTCCTGTAGCATCCCATGTTTTCACCATATTTCTTTATTTTTCCCTTGAGAGTCATTTTACAAAGGCTAGAAGACAAAGGCATTGGGGAAAAAACTTTAGGTATGTTATGGGAGGTATCAAGGACACATAGAATACTATAAATTATAAACTGAGTGGTACAAATAAGGCCCTGAATTTTGCACATAAAATTCCCACAATTCGTAGTCTGCAAATATGGGGGAGGATTTAACAGGTTAAAACCCATCAACATAGAGAGAATCCATGAGCATCCTAAAGTTCTTACCATTTTCTAAAATTACAACGAGATGGGATTCTTTGAAAGGCTAAGGGAGTATGGCGATGAGTTTGCACTTGAGGTTGCAGTCAATTTATAAGAACCAAGTGGTTAAGAACATGAAACGAAAGCAAGGTGATACCCTAAAAAATAGGGCCCATTACAGTTGAAGAATCATCTGAGAGAATGAAGATGTCTGAACCTACATTATAAGTTCAATGGGAAACTGAGATAGGGGAAGAAATGAAAATAGAATAGTAGCAAGAAGATCAGCAAGAGGAGAAACACATGGACCAATAAATTGAGAATTAAGTAGGTGATCATACATGAAGAAACACATGTTAAGGAGGATGACTAGGTTGCTTAGAGGATGAGCAAAAATTTTAGTAGCTGGGTATGATGGGCCTCTAAACTAGACATAAATTCAGGCCCATCTAACCTTTCTTAGGCACATAAAGGATATATGAAATCTCTCCTTCTACACTTAATAATTTTTTTTAAGATTTAATGTGTTCTTAGGAACGTTTATAGATAGTTTCATATGTGTGCCTAATATTATTTATTTTTGAATGATATTTTGAGAATATTGGGAAGATTATGAGGATTTGGAGAAGGAGATAATTTAGCGACTTGCTCCTTAGTAAGAGAGGATAAAAATTGGAGAATAAATGAGCAAAATATCATGAAATTATTGGGAGACTCTGTAACTCTAATTATTGAGAAAATCTAGGAATGTGTTCCCTGTCATTTACTATAAACTATTGGTGTTGGGAACCATATCCACTATTTGAGGGATTTTGGAGGGGAAATATTCCTCCTTTCAAGGAGAATGCTTCCTCATAATTTTTTATAACTAACAATAGGAATTGGCGTCTAGGGGTATGTATTTCCTAGTCTTATTTTGGAGAAAACTTGTTGTTTAACAAATTCACTTTCTTTTCTTGTAGGGATGTACTTGGACTGATTCAATAATGAAGTTTGGTTTCATTTTTAGCTTCTAAGACTTGTTTTCTTCCATAGGAATTTGATTCCTCCTTGGTTTTTACCATCCCAGGATCCTTAGAGCACTCTTGAAAATTTTATTTATGTTCTTTTCACTTCTTATTCACATGCATCTCTCATTTATGTTTTGCATATTTTTGTATTTAGTATTATTTCTTTTCTTGTTGTAGGATTGAGTTAAATTATTTAAGTGAGTATTTTTGTAGGTTGTTTGCATATTCAAAAGAATTATTAATCCTTATAATAACTCTATAAGGTGATATTAATAATTAAGGTAGATGGATTTGGTTAGTAGTTCAAGAATAGGATTTCTGGAAATGCCTTGTAGCGAAATAGTGGTAATATTTTTCTATTTTTTAGAATACGTTAATGAGCTTCATATGACTTGATTACAATTGGATTAGCTAGTAATAATATTAAAGTTATTAAAAAAAATTACCCCATTTCATTTCCG
Organism: Pinus albicaulis; assembly: GCA_034641835.2. Taxonomy (NCBI): domain Eukaryota; kingdom Viridiplantae; phylum Streptophyta; class Pinopsida; order Pinales; family Pinaceae; genus Pinus; species Pinus albicaulis. The sequence continues at coordinate 1,174,452,578 of CM076582.1, read as the reverse complement.
CTTTATTAGTGTAGGCATTCGATAGATTAACTAACTCACTTGTTCTTGAATTCCCAGATTTTACAATAGTAATTTTCTGTTACTTTTTAGCACATGTGAAAAGGGGTATTCTGGAGTGATTCCACTTGGAATGGAGACATAATACATCCTAATTACTATAAAAAAATTTCCCATTACATTTTCATTTGAATTAATTACTTGTTCGGTGAGTTTTCTCCAAAACATAAGTTCCTCTAGCAAAAACAAAACTTTTTGTACCACTCTCATAGCATGTGAAAAGTCGACCAAATTTTCTCCCAAAGCTTTATTTTTTTCTCTTAGACTTGAATCATGATCCCTATGATCTAAATCTATGTTTTAGGTAGAATGAACACCATTATAGAAAGGATATTAGGCCTATTTATTTGAATTCATGCTCTTAGGACTTCCAATACAAATTGTTGTTCTTTCATAGGATTAACTTCTTTTCAAAGCAAAAATTCCATTTTCAAAATTAGTTTAGGCTTTGATTAGTTGATAATTAAATTTGGTAGCATTGGGAGTTGCGAAGACATTGTGTCAATACTGAGGCTCATCACTTATATGTATGAACATAACTAATTAATTAGTTTTTTTTAAAGTTATATTAATTATACTATTGAATTCAAATAATTTAATTTGAAAAAAAACCATGATATACAATTCTTTTAGAATACATATATCTAGCATACAAAATTGTGACATACGTCAAACTAGTAATATGTGTTGCTATACTTAATATGATTCTTATAATATTTGTCTAAATATATGTTTATATATCACCTCGATGAAATATTTATTCCTTGGTAGTATGGTGCACATGAATATCAAAGTATGACATATATAAAAGCATGACATATTAAATTGTGTATATATGTAATATTAATCAAATCATACTTGCTAAATTTTATATTTTTAAGAATAAAAAGAAAATTTAGCCCCCGGGGTAGTTCAATTGAAGATGGCCATTGAAATGAACTGTTATGTTTGAGGAAGTTTGAGGTTAAAATCCCCTCAATCCACATGTGCCTGTGGAAAGGGCATATGTAGACACCTATAGGTTGTGCTGGTAGTGATTGGAATCAGGCTCTTGCCATGTGAGTACCAAATTATCCCATTTATTGATTCCTATAGATAAATAATAATAATAATAATAATAATAAGAAATTTAAATTTACAAGTTATTAAGATTATATATTTTATGTCTATATGATTATTATTATAATAGGTTGATTTCCATTCTATTTTTGCATCATGTTTTTTTTATAATTGTTTGATATATATAAATATAACAAAAAATAAGATGTAATAATATATTTTTTAAATCATTTGTTCTACATTAGTTATACATTATTTTCTTATGTTTCATCTCAGAGACATCTTATCATATTTCCCATTCATCTAATGGCTTTGCATTCCTCATGTCTTTTTAACATATTTTTTGCATCCTTTTGCATTCTACTTCTACCCCCCTTCATCATGAAAGTCTCTTTCTCATCATTTTTGCATCCTCTTCTATCCTTATACCATTCTCTTAGCATCCTACATACACTCCTTTAAGTCTCCTTGGGTCCTTTGTTATCTCCTCCCTCTTCCTTTTAAATCCATTAATGCATTCTCTAAGAGATGATAACATTATATAGCATTAAATTAGCTTCCTTAGCTACTGTAAACATAATGCCCCATTAACATCTCATATGTATAAAATTAAAAATAAATTACTAAATAATATTATTGAACATATTAGAAAATAGATTCAAAACTAAGAAATATCCATCTCCGCAGTGAATATTAGAAAATAGATTCTTAAAATATCTCTATGGAATAGACAAAATTTCTCAGAAATCATCATTTTTCATAATGAGAGTGATCATTATATAACATGTTAAAAAATGATCTATTAACTAGTAACTATAACACAACCACCTCTAATGAAAATTTGAGTGCACAATCATGTCTATACATTAAACACTTATATTGAATTTCCATGTATGAATTTCATAAGAACCTATCATATAAAAAAATGTAATATAGTGAATTCATTGTAAAACAATATAGACAAGTGATTCTCTTAAAAATCCATAACCTACTTCCTCTCACCCCCTTTGCATAGATGACATGAATCTATGGTGTTAGAATCAAATCTTATGAAATGGTTTCACAGTGGGAGCTAACTATGTTTTTACAATGTCCCAAAGGGAATTCTGGCTTGACTGAATCCCAACATATCCTCCTTATATCTGATAATAGGATACACATGAAAGCCATTTTAAAATGTTTCCATATATTTAATGAATTATAGGGCACCATGTTAAATTGAATGAATACCTATCTGAAAACTACATTAAGAAAGCAAGGTGTTGAGCAGGGAAATCCACTCTGTGGACAGAGGCGATCCCTCTAGACCTAGGGTGGGTTTAGAAACAAGGGAACATGATGAATTCCTAAATTCCTAGCTTGTAAATGAAATATGGACTGGAACAGATACCCTACCTTAGTCCAATGATTTTGTCGTGGCACATGGTAGCGATCCTTTGATCTTTGTCTTCACGCCTTGCACTCCTTTGGTGACGATGTCCATGCACCTGAACAAAGGTCAAAAAAACGTTGACAACATAAAAACACACACATATATATATATATATATGCATCTACATCTATACAAATAATCAAGGAGAGTTAAACACTTTGAATACAAATTGGAACAAAGTTAGAACCGTAAACCATTCATGTAATATTGATGTATGAAAAAGAATTTTACAACCTTATGCCTCGACGTTGTAGATCTCCTTCAACAGGTTCAGTCGGGCACGTCTCAAGAGTTCATTTTCCATTCGGCTTGATGACGCAGTGGCCTTAAACTCTCTCTCACCACAATGGGGTCTTCTCTTCTCTCTTCAAAACACCAGCTATATCTAATGATGGTTTAGATAGTTGAATCAATGTGAGGAAGAAGAATTTATAGGAGAGGAGGAAGAAGTTTGGGATCCACATAAGGTGGACGAGAGGTCTATCGCTTTGGGGAGTTGCACATTTGTAGTAACTAATAGGCCAAAGGAAGAAACTCGACTTGATCCAGTCCAACAAAAAACCATGACTCCACTCACGAAGTTGTTAAACAATAGAAGCTTTGTTTCTATTTTTAAAAAATTTCCAAAAGGAGCTCGGCACGGGTGCCTTTCTGAGAACGAGCGCCGACTGGTACGAGGCTCAGTGTTAATTTTTTCATGGGCGCAAGGAAATAAATACCTACCAGCGCTGACCCAAAAGCATAGGTTTATAAGGTTTTGCTTCAGGAATGATCAATAGATATCATTTTTTTGAAGGCCAATGATGAGAACCTCTCATTGAATGTGAAGAACTTTCCATTAAGGCATGCAAGCTCCAAGGTACCAGAAGGGAGTTTCTAGACCAGCTTCCTGGGTAACGTCATGATGATGGCATCAAATTTCATTTAGTTTTAACGAGTCTGAAAAATGGAAAACTCTGCTTATTTTCATGTTTAGAGAGTTTGAAAAGAAGTGGAAAAGAAAACTCCAGACGACCCTTTTCATAAATAGTCCCTCATACCCGAAAAGGTAGAAAAAAATTATGAGAGAACCTTTTAGTCACGATTGGCTAAGGTATTCCTTTTTCGTAAATATTTTATCCCAACTTGAAAAATGGGTAGATGTATACTAGGTAAATGAAGTTTTTCAGCCTTTAACAAGTTCAAAATGACAAGAAATCGACAATATTTTCATGTTTTGAGAGTGATAAAATAGATGAAAGTTGACTCTTCCTGGAGGAACGAGTTGTATTAAGGGTAGCAACTGGTTCTGGTGATGGTGGAACTATTTAGAATAGGTAAAGGTCAAGAGGTTCGCTTACAAGACCAATCATTGCAATTGTTCTGCAGGAATGGGTAAAACAATCGAGTGGGGCTATATGATCGGCCGAGAAAATGGTAACGATGGAATGAGAAAGCCAAGGCTCATATGAAAAAAAATACTGATAAAATTTCAATTACGAGAGGTAAAAATAAGAATGGTTTCATTTTTACACAAGCTTGAAATTAGGAAACTCTACTTGAGTTGGTTTCATTTTTACATAGGCTTGAAATTTTTTAGAAAACTGTGCTTGAAACCGGTTTCATTTTTACACAAGCTTGAAATGGAAACAAACTATGCTTGAAATTAGTTTGCATGCCCCCAGCATGATGCCTCAATTTGAACCAATCCTAATGGATTAATACAGTGAGAAAAACCAATCTAGAGGTCAAGATACACTGGAAACTCAGGAAAGAAGCCCAAAAATCAAATTCTATAGGTATCAGCATGACTTTTCAGCAGTAATTTGTGCTGAACAGGTAAAATCGCACCCATTCAAAAGGAAACTTGCGCCAATGGGCACAATTTTCACGAAAACCGAACTGTCGAGCAAGGAAACCAAGGAAAGAGGAAAGGGAAACTCAGGAAAAACCAAGCTTATCACTCTCAGAATAGGTGAACTGACTTGAAATACTCAGATAAGAAAAACAAAGCAAAGAAAGGAAAATACGACCAAATTTGGACAGATAAGAGAAAATTTAAAATGAACAACGAGAGACGATAGATAAACTGATCCCCAGTATGGTTGTAACTTGTTGAGTAGGAAAATCCCCTCTATGGACAGAGGCGATCCCTCTAGCCCTAGGGTAGGTCTAGAAACAAGGGAACATGTGGAATTCCTAAATTCCTAGCTTGTAAATGAAATATGGACTAGAAAAAATACCCTACCTAAGTCCAATGATTTTGACGTGGCACGTTGCAGCGATCCTTCGATATTTTTCTTCGCGCCTTGCGCTCTGTTGGTGATAATGTCCATGCACCTGGACAAATATCAAAAAAAATTTGACATCATATAAACATATATATTCCTATACAACTATTCAACTACTCAAGGAGAGTTAAACACTTAGAATACATATGCAAACAAATTTGGAACCAGAAATTAGTCATGTAAAAATATCAAAAATAAGTTTACAACCTTATGTCTTGAAATTGTATATCTCCTTCGACGGGTTCAGTCGGGCATGTCTCAAGCATTCATTCGTCACATGGCTTGATGAAGAAATGAGCTTAAACACTCTCTCACAACAATGGGGTCTTCTTTGCTTTCTTCAACACACCAGATATATCTAAAAATTGTTTAGTTATCTGAATAAACATGAGGAAGAAGAATTTATAGGAGAGGAGAAGGAGCTTTGGGATCCACATAAGGTGGAGGAGAGGTCTATCCCTTTGGGGAGTTGCACATTTGTAGGAGCTAATAGGCCAAAGGGAGAAACTCGACTTGATCCAGTGGAACAAACAACCATGACTCTACTCCTGAAGTTGTTAAACTATAGAAGCCTCATTTCTATTTTAAAAAACTTTCCAAAATCAGCTTCGTGTGGGTGCCCTTCTAAGAGAAAGCATCGACTGGAACGAGGACATAACTGCCTACTAGCGCTGACCCAAAAGCATAGGTTTATGAGGGTTTTATCGAGGAATGGTCAACGAAGATCATGTTTCTGACATGTGAAAGGGTGCAATGACATTTATGACAATGTATGGCAGTACACAGGGGTCACTGAAATGGTCCTACAATGTTCATGATGCGGATTGTTGGGATGGTGACAAAATACTGTGTAACAGATTCCCCCTAAAGCATGAAGTCAGAGAGAGAGGGAGGGGTTAAATACTTTATGATAACATTCCCAAACCAAAATGTCGACGTCAGAAGACCAACAAGATCATGTACAACTTATATCTCTAATATATTAATATGTGGTATGGCACAACCATCCATAATAGAGAACATTCAATAAGATCCAAGGTATGGATGTAGCCATCCAGTGAAAAGGATCATCAAATAAACTCAGGTATGGTCACATCCATCCAATCAAAACAGTCACACATATAGTCATGATAAATCAAATTGTCTCATAACCTAGATTTTATCAGACAAAATCCAGGGTATTGTGCTTCGTCTCAACCCGAACAAGTACAAATTAAGTCATGTGAATGAATGAGATGAAGTCGAACATGCAATAAAGTCACCTGATTACCAGCCAATGATGAAAGATGTTAAAAGGCATGAGAGAGACCATCAATAATGACAATGTTTCTCAAGGTATTACTAGTACAATCCATGGAATGTGAAGAATGAGTTGGAGTCGAACACTAGCGAAATCACTCAATCGAAGGCCAATGATGAGAACCTATTGTCGAATGCAAAGAACTTGCCATTGAGGCATGCAAGCTCCAAGCTACCAGAAGGAAGTCTCTATATCAGCTTCCTGGATAATGAGCTGAAGTTGACAGGAAGTGACTCGTCAAAGGAGAGCCATAATTTTTCCCACATCAATGATACGAGACAAAGGAATAAGATGATAGTGAATCAGGACTGAACATAGGATCAGGGGTTAAAAAATGCATAAGGAACTTCTCTTGAACATATTGGTGACATGACTTTGGAATTTGGTAGTATTTGACATCAGGGATCCATGGTCATGATTATGAGGAAAAGAGAAAATGAGAGGTCAAAACGGATAACCCAAACCCATGGAGGAAAAATGATGAATATGGGATGTCCCCAACACAACATGAACTACAGACAAGTGACATGTTCAAGAGTGACATACAGCCGATGTGACTAAGAACCGGTTCCATTTTTCCCCACCAATTCTAGCGAGTACCCCAATTATTTTTGGAAACAAGCTTGAAGGGGATAGCATATGCTTGTCATGAAATTTTTTCCTTTGGAAAAATCCATCCTAGTACACTTATGAGCCCTAGGAAGGAGGAACTCGGTAACATCATGATGATGACATCCAATTTCATTTAGTTTTAACGAGTCCGAAAAAGGGAAAACTCGGCGTCTTTTCTTATTTAGAGAGTTTGAAAAGAAGAGGAAAGAAAACTCCAGATGGCCCTTTTCGTAAGTAGTCCCTCATACTTGAAAAGGTAGAAAAAAAAATATGAGATAACCTCTTAATCGTGATTAGCTAAGGTATTCCGTTTTAGTAAAAATTTTACCCCAGCTCGAGAAACGGGTAAACATACATTGGTTAAATGACGTTTTGCAACCTTTAATGAGTTCAAAATGATAAGAGATCTACAATATTTTGATGTTTTGAGAGTCAGAAAAGAGCTGAAAGTTGAATCTTCCTGGAGGAACGAATGGTATTAAGGGTAGCAACTGGTTTTGGTGATGGTGGAACTGCTCAGAACAAGTAAAGGTCAAGAGGTTGGCTAACAAGACCACTCATTGTATTTGTTCCGCAAGAATGGGTAAAACAATCAAGTGAGGGCATATGATCAGTTGAGCAGATGGTAACGATGGAATGAGAAAACCAAGGCTCATATGGAAAAATAGGTTCATAAAATGAAAATCATGAGAGGTAAAAATAAGAATCATTTCATTTTTGCATAAGCTTGAAATCAGGAAACTCTGCATGAAGTTCGTTTCATTTTTACACAAGCTTGAATGTTTTTAGAAAAATGTGCTTGAAATCGGTTTCATTTCTACACAAGCTTGAAACAAAAACAAATTATGCTTGAAATTAGTTTTCATGCCCCCAAGATGATGACTCGATTCGGGGTAAATGCGACCAAACTTCATGGAATTCACTTAAGTAGACAGCTAATTACTGGCAAGTGGATGGAATGAAGGTTCAATTACGAGATCAGACAAAAGACTCGACTGGGATTTTACGAGATCTAAACAAAGACTTGAATTGAAAAGGGAACTTGTTTCATTTTTTTAACGAGGTTGACACAGTAAGAGAACTATCCTCATAAGACCTAATTCATTTTTTAACGAGGTTGACATAGTAAAAGAACTATTGTCATGAAGGGCTTGTTTCATTTTTTAAGGAGCTTGACACAAGAAAAAGAACTATTCTCCGAAAGAATCTTGTTTCATTTTCTAAGGAGCTTGACCCAAGTAAACGAACTATGCTCCAAAGTACCTGATCATGATGAATAAGAGGTCATGGCATCCAATATTTTCTCATCCGATGGGAGAAAAACAGTTTCAAAATTAGGATCCAATGCCACCAGTACATTGTGTACTACCTTACTGACTGAATTATCAGTGGACACAGAAATGGAACAGGTGGCCACATAATTAACCTGTGGCGGGGAAGATATCACTGACAAGGACTAGGAAAGGATGATGGTAAACCATATGTCACGTCAGGATCAAAGAATGAAAGTCGATCAATGGTCACAATCTGACCTTTGTATGGAAAATAGGTCACAAGAAAGGAGACGAGACAAGAGATCCCATGACATAAGTATAGTCACGCCCTAAGAGTAATTTAAAATCCAAGGGGGCTTGGAAAACCATCACGTATATATAGATGGTTTTCCCTCCCAAAGTAATAGGAAACTTCAGAAGGATCCCTAATGGTTGACTGGTTCCTCTGCTAAAAGCCAACAGATTCTGAGTAACAGGCACAATTTATGGAGAACCCAAAGCTTACCAGGTAGTTGAGGACATACTAATAAGCGAGGCGCCTTCATCTATAAACGTGCCCAATACGACCATATTGCAGACCTGCGCACTGATCTCAAAGGGCACCCAAAAAGGAATACAATATCATGTAAATCGACTCCAATCAAAGGAAGTGACCAAACTACATGGAGGGTGTGCCATAGGAAGAGGAGGATCATCCCCTTGCATTACGGGAGCAAAAATACCATCCTCCTCAACTCCAGGAATGAGATAAGGAGGATCACTTTTTTAAACTGTGGCAACGAGAGTCGGAATATCACCTTCTTGGATCCTCGAGATGGGAGGATCACCCTCTGATCCTGGGGAATCAGAGGAAACAAAAAGAACCTAACTAGGATGAGACTCAATCTCGACAGAAAATACCTGATGAATTGTATATGGAACCAAGTCGACCTTTTTCTCAACCAATGATTGGTCAAGAATGGACTCGAGAGACTAACTTTCAGAGAGAGTGGAATTTACTGGAGATGAATCTCGATCAATGACTTGATCAACTATCGGAGGACTCGAAGAGAACATTCGGTAACCGATGGGAAGACAAGACTCAGAAGCCGAGAGGGTATCCAATACTTTAGAGGCTTCATCCATATAAGGACAAAGGTGAATGGGATGGTTCCCTTCACACAATCTACAAGGAAATTTGATTTTATCGTCTTTCTTATGAATCTTATCATCTCTAGCTAAAGGCTCATCATCAATATGATTTCACGAAGTTGATGATGAAGGATGAATCGGGCCAACGGACCACACTTCTAACACCTTAGGAATACCAGGGCAAACACGAAGAAGGTGGTCACCCTCACATATCTTGCAAGAGAATTTGTTTCTACGAGATGAAGTGGGAGGTGTCTCAATATTAGCTGGATGGGTAGCAATAGTTGTTGATTTCCCACTTAGCTTATTTTCTTTCTTCTTAGTCGACTTCTTCTTCTTCTTCTTAGTCACCTGGTTACTAGAATCTATAATTTCACCAAGTGAAAAGGAAGAATGAGGTGAAGAAATAGGAAAATAAGGTAATGGGTCAACCTTAGGTTCAACATGGGGTTGATATGGTTTAGGCGGAGGAGAAATTGGTTGAGAGACATTCAGTATATTCAAAATCACAAGGGTCAAAAATAACCCAACTGGCAGACCAATGGTTAATCCCAGGAGGGACAACGTTGCCATATACGACGCACCAAAATTTCCAAAAGAGGGAAAGGAACCATGATTCCCATCTGAAGGGACCCCTGGGTTGATGGACTTAGGAAGCATTGCCATTGAATTCAATCTAAGAATCACTAAGGAATATAACATTAACCCAGAATATTTTTTTGACAGTTAATTTTATAACATTGAAACAAAACTCCGCCTTTTCATGTTTTAAGAGTCGAGAAAAGGACAAAAGGTGACTCTAGTCACTTTCAATTTGGAATAGCGCGAAAGGACAATTGTTCGATGATCTTTTCAAATTTTAAAGAGTCATGGAAAGATCAAAATGACAACTCAGGAACTCTAGGTAAGAGGGTGTACCAAGCTCCCGTGAACTCCAATATACACCATGGTGATCAAATTAAAGATAAATGATCAAGGACTTAACGTACGTGGAAGAAGTCTCCTCTAATGTTGTGTTCGGTGTATCATGGTTACAGGGCAGCAGACTCGACTTCCTATGGATAAAGAATTACAACCTATGAGGGTCTCCCTTTATATACGTGATGGTACGAGAAGCACAATTCCACACTAGTGTTGTCTAATGCCAGATAGCGAGTGACAAATTGTAGGTTTAATGACGCTAGAACAGGTCACTAACCTAGAACTCTAAGAGTGAGCGTTAAGTTTCAATGGTTTCCTTAGGTTGATTAAGTTACTTTTATAGTTTATATTGAAATTATGTTCTAGTTTCAAGGCTTTACCGAATGTAATCTCAAATCTCTAATGCAAAACTACATGAGAGAAAGCATATCATTTCAATTCGATTAAAAGCTAGCTACTAAAGGGATAAAATTTCACAACAAAGAAGTAATCAATCAAATGCAGGAAAGACACTTTCCTTTATGCTACTAACATATCCAAAGAAGAAAACAAAATAATTTTATGTTGTTTTTCACTTTTTAATGAAAGATAGAGCTACTAATGCAAAAGAGTAATTTTCATTTTCAAATGGAAAAGAAGAATGTAAATTTTGTTCTCTTGTATGAATGCTACGCAATAATGAAAGATTACACTAAAAGGACAAAACCAACACTATCTTTGAGTACCTGCGAACGAAATGATCAAAAAAAAAATCGACCAATTCAAAGCGAATGTAAAACACACTCAAAATGAGACATGCATTTCCTCATGCAGAAAAAGTACTTTCAAATCAAATCAATGAGAAATGCAATCTATGCTGAGGACAATAGAGGGAGGGTTAAACGGACAGCAGGGTGATAGTTCAACAATTCTATAATACATAGAATTGAAAGAAAATACCAAGCAATCAGATGAAAATTTGAAAATATGAATGACTAAATTCACTCATATACAGCTCGGAGACTCAAAGAACATGTGACTAAACAAACAATCAAAGAAACTTAGAAACCCTAGGATGCAAAACACACACTGATCAGACGAGAGATAATCAACTGAAATGAATGAGACATTGAAGTCAAGAACCAATCCAAATGGACTAATCCAGGGTGAAAAACAAATGAAGAGGGAAAGATACACTAGAAACTTAGAAAAGAAGCCCAAAAATAAAACCTAAAGGTATCAGCGCGAATGTTGAATAGTAATCTACGCTGAATAGGGAAAATCGCACCCGTGCCAAAGCCAACTCATGCCCATGGGAGTGACTGTTAGGAAAACAAAGGCATTGAGCAAGGAAAATAAGGAAAGAGGAAAGCGTAGCTAAGGAAAAACCAGGCTTATCACTCTAAGAATATGTGAAGTGGCTTGAAGCAGTCAGATAAGAGAAATAATGCAGAGAAAAGACAATACGACCAAAGTTGGACAGACAGGAGAAACCTCAAAATGAATAATGAAAGTCTACATACACACTGATCCCCAGTATGGTCGCCAACTTGTTGAGCAAGAAAATCCCCTCTGTGGACAAAGACGATCCCTCTAGCACTAGGGTGGGTCTAGAAGCAAGGGAACACATTGAAATCCTTAATTCCTAGCTTGTAAATGAAATATGGATTCGAATAGATACCCTACCTCAGTACAATTCTTTTTTCATGGAACGTGGCAACGATCCTTCGATCTTTATCTTCACGCCTTACGCTCCGTTCGTGATGATGTCGATGCACCTGAATAGCTATCAAATAAACATTTACAACATACAAACATATATGTTCATCTACAGCTATTCAACTAGTCAAGGAGAGTTAAGAACTTCGAATACAAATGGAAAAATATTTGGAACCAAAAACCAGTCATGTAATATTGATATATGAAAAAGAAGTTTACAACCTTATGCATTGACGTTCTAGATCTCCTTCGACGGGTTGAGTCAGGCACATCTCAAGAATTGTTTCGTCATTCGGGTTGATGAGGTAGTGGGCTTAAACTCTCTCTCTCAATAATGGAGTCTTCTCTTCTCCCTTCAACACACGAGCTATATCTAATGACTATTCAGCTAGCTAAAAAATTTCTCAATAAATGCACATCTTTTATGTTTATATCAATTATATAGTTATAACATAAATAAAAAATAAGGGTTGATCATAGTTGATCTAATAATAAACTATGTTAACTATCTTGACAAAGACTAAGATAATTTGTTAGTAGTCTACTATAAGCAAAAAACCTGGATAGTATCCCCTATATGGCTAAATCCTAGTGTGATGTAGAAGATATATCGACACGCTTTTCAAAGAAAAGTATTTTAGGTTCTCTAGCCATTCGAAAAATGGGACATTGTGAAAAGAAGAGTGATTGCATGCTTTTGTCTCTAAAAATAATGGATAACAAGTTATTAGTAGGCTAATAAATTGGTTTCAATATCCTATATGGCTGAAGCCCAACAAAATTGAGGATCCATATCAACATGCTTTTCAAATTCATATTGTCTAATTTTGTAATCATTCGGGGAAAGGGCCACTAGAAAAGCATGAGTGATTACATGCTTTTGTCTTTCCAAATTGTCAAAATGCTTATTTTTGAAGTAAATTCCTTACTATGCTAAAAGGAAAAGATAAATTTGGTTTTTCATTATGTTATACTATTGGGAATTTCTTATCCTTTGCCTCTCAACCAATGCTTCATGAAGTCACCATATTTGTAACAACCCATGGTTGATTTCCCATGTAAATAAAATAATACTAAGGTTATGGGATACGTATTCCAAGGTTAATGGTCGGAAAAACATTATAGACCTTTTATTTGATCATAATGAGAAGTTTCTTATTGAGTTATCGCTGAGTTAGTTCCAGAGGGTTGAGGCTCTTGGGTTTGGGCGCAACCCAATGACCTAGGGTCCTTTTTTGTATTTGCACTTCGGTCTGTTCGAAGCAGCCATTAGTTTCTCGCATTTCAGTAGGAAATAATCCATCAAAACTTGTGGTTGCAGCATCTACTTCATCTCTCTTGTGGGAGCATGGGTGGAAGGATTCACAACCAGAGCCTAAAAGAATTATGTTTATGATTTTTTGGAAAATTATTTGTGTTAGCTATATTTCTATACATGTGCATCTTGTACCTTAGGGGTTGGTTTGTTAAGTAGATTAGATTTTTGACATAAATAAGGTAAATGGATATATGCATGTGATGATTCTAGGGTTTTTGGATGTACCAACAAGGGCACCTTCACCACTTCCATCTTGGACTACCTCACTTTCTCTTATGAACTCCAAATTTTGTCCTAAATTTCCGTTTCATGAGACAATTTTTCTAGGGCCACCAATAACATCACTCGTCATGCAAAACAAGCCTTCAAGAGGATATAAGCTTGGCTATAAAAAATAAGAAACATGCACAAGATAATGTGAATATGAGGAAGGAAACATTAAAAGAAAAACAATAAATTGTGGCCATAACAACATAGCTATTATAGTCATTAAAACAAAAGCACAAAATAACCCATAAATTAAAAAATATATAAAATAATTGAAATGAAGAAGAAAATCTACCTAAAAGAAAAAAAAAAAAAGGCCATAATCAAGTAATATTTAAAATTAGATAATGAACAAAGAAAGTAAGAAATAGAATGCACCCAAAAATCTAAGATAAAAACCTAAGCCACTTACAACCATAAACTAATAAATCACTTTTAAAAAAAAAAATCTAAAATAAACATCCTGAATTTGATATATATATATATATATATATATATATATTCTAAAAATGCCTCCTAACTTCACAAACCATAACAAAATATCGAATAATAAAATTAAACAAACAATAAAATTTAAAAACAATAAACATAAGACCTCTTGAATTTATTAAAAAATAATAATAATACATTTTTATCCATTAAAATAATAATTTATATTTCATATAAAAATAAAAAAATCTTTTAATAAATTATATATATATATATAATCATTAATTATATTAAAAAATTATTAAACAATAATATATAATAAAACATTGAAACATAAGATAGTAAACATAAAACCTCATTCAAGAAAGAAAATTCACTTCCATATAAAAAATAGAACCTACAAGAAAATATAAGTATTAGTGAAAGTATATAAAACCTATGAATAATTAGCCATTATATCTTGTAATGTAAACACAATCGTTAAAAATCTAAACTTATACAATCAAGGCATATGAAATAAGAAAAATATAAAATTTGACTCAAGAAATGTGAAATAAGAAATAAGAAAAATCTAAAAATTTACAATTAAGAAATGTGAAATAGGAATAGACTATATATATGGGGTAATGTTTAAGATTTAATATAATAAGTTTAAGCTATAATATAATAAATTTTTAAATAGATAAATTGCTAGTATTTATTATTATTATTATCATTTTTAATGATATATTAATAATTCATATTAATAATTAGGGAAGTGATTACTTATAAATTTATTGGGATGGTTTGAATTAATAATTAAATGAAAATAATTTTATGGTCATCTGAAAAAACATATAAAATAATTTAAAAAAACATAATATAATTTACGATTAATATTAATGATAGTTAACAATGTGCAAATTAAATATCAAATAAAAAACAATTTCAAGAAAATTGAATTAAACAATGGATAACTTGATTAATGAAAACGAAAAATTCAGTTAAAACTGATTCCTTTTAAATGGCTTTGATAATAATAAAAAATAAAAATAAAAAATTATTTATTTATTTATTTTCAATATTTCTTTTGAATCCAATCATGTCATTTCTAAATATTTTACTTAAATAATATAATCAAAAAATATTTACACCGAAATTGTTTCCCCTCATTTTTGTCCTCCCTCGTCCACTAAGAAACTTATGTGTGGACTTGCTTGACAGACTTATGCATGGACTTGCTTGACCGCAGATGGTATGCACCTTTGAACATTCTCTGTCATCTCATTAGAAGCTAATCATCACCAAGAACTAAGCGGCGAAGTAGCGGAGAAACCGAGCGACGAAAATAAAGAGAGAAACTGTGAAGAAGCCCATCCCTGCAATAACGATTGCAGTAAAGTGGTACCATTACAATATTTCCAATGCCAAGGCACTTAATACTTCCAATTAATTTATCGGCATGATTCCAACCAGCCTTGCTTCCAAGATTTCTTCTGAAAATTCACTGACCAACTGTACATTAGAAAGGTCATTTTAGTAAAACTCAAGAAAACGCAAAGAAGAAACTCGAAAAACTGAAATTAGACATGGAAGCGTCAATGCGAAGATTACATTTTTGAAGAAGCTAAACAATTGATAAAGAAGTTAATTTTAGACAATTTTTGTGATGCCAGATTTAAAAAATACTTGACAGCGAAATTGGCAGCACGACTAAATACAACAACGAAACTAGTCATAACAATCGTAAAATCTTTGCGATAATTTTTAGCCGGATCAAAGAGTTTCACAAACGATTCGAAAATTAAGCAAGTTTGTTCGGCAATAGGGACAATTCTGAAACCTAAGACATAAATTGTTGAATCCGAGAAATTTACATTTAACAGTTTCTGTCTTCAAACAAAGACAAAAAAATCTACAACTGCCAAGCAAGAACCTTCAAATTCATACTGCAAAATTCTTCAAATTAAGAAACTAAATCCTAAAAATGGGAAGGCGGTGAAAAGGAGGAAATTGTCTACTAAAAATCGGTGAAGGAGGAGGAAATTGTCTACAAGAAACGCTGTAGTTTAAGTAGATTGCTTTTTCGCTCTGAAAATAATTGAAATTCAGGTAAGTTTTTAAGAAAATGCTGTAGGAATTTATGTAAATCCAAGTTATAGTTATCAAACTTCAATATTTTAGGTGCCTTACAAGTTTTTGATGATGCTGAATCTATTTCTACCATCAAAAACATGATTTAAACACTGTTATTACAAGATTTCTTAAAAAATTAACCAAATTCCGACCAATTTTAATCGTCCAGATAATTTGTCTAACTACATAGACAACTCCCAAGCAACTCCCAAAGAAAGTATGACCGACTTTTGCGAAAACGAATGATGAAAATCAACAAATCTCAAATACGAAAAATCTAAGCCAGTTAATTGCGATATCCATAATGTTTTCTAAAGTTTTATCGATATTTGATAACTTAAAGTGTCTCGTCACTTTCACCTTATACACTGAAGTTCGAGTGTCGATTTTGATATAAAAAAAAAATGAAACTGAGAACCTCAGGATCAAATTCACAGATTTTTAGTGTCGATTGGATATCAGGATCAAAGTCAGAGATCGAACCCATGATTTATGGCCACTCTTCGATTCTGGGGGCCGAATACTGCGTGAAACGTGAAAAATGGGGTGAAATAGCACATTCGACTTGATTTCAGAATAAAAAGAGATACACGACCATGTTTTGGAAGTTTTTTCTTGGTGGCACTATTATTGTGGCTTATCCGATGACTGCTTATGCTTATTACTATATTCATTGATTTTTGTCCATGAATTAGACTCTTACAGCATTATTGTCATTTTAATGGAAATGATGATACTTTGTTACAGTATCCTTTAATTATTTTGATGGGGAATTTGTGCTCTTAAGACTTTATATTTTAATTAGACTCTTACAGCATTATGGTCATTTTAATTTATGGTAATTTTAATGGAAATGAGGATACTTTGTTACCGTATTCTTTAATTATTTTGACGGGGAATTTGTACTCTTAAGACTTTATATTTCAAGTCGTCTTAATTGGAATACATCAATATTTTCTATTTAAACCCAACCCAAAGCCCACTATACAATCCACAATGCAGTTTCAAAGGTTAAAAAGCAGTGCTATATACTATCAATACTAACAGAGTGAGGTTGAACAAGAAAACCGTGCTACAGGTCACCGAGAACTCTCAAATATTTTAAACAATGCCTTGGATTTTTGTTTCGACAAGGAAGGGAGATAAGAAAGAAAGGGAACTGCACGTTTGATTTGTGATTTTAGGAATTTGTTTTGAGTGTTTTTTTTTTTTTTTTTTTACCTTTTAGTGCAGTTGCTAGTATATTATTATTTTGAAACACCTTAAAACACTTTATAAATCTAAATTTTTGAGTGAGAGATTAAAATTATGATACAAATCTCTACTTCTTAAATAATTATCCTTAGTAATAGAAAATAACACTTTTTGAGAATTGCAGAAAAATTATAATTACAACAAAAATAATTATTCTTCATTCTCACAAATACATTATAAAAAACCTATAAATTAAATGTGAAAATAATTTGCAGTAATCATGCCACGGCTCTCATGCATTAACAACAAATCACTATCCAACAGTATGTTCCCAATGTAATTTTCAACTTAAAAATTGTAATAAATTTTAAATTAATTTAAATCAACAAACTAGAGAAGTCTAGATATAAGTAAGGTATTGGAAAATGTGGTCTCTCAAGATGATGTGGAAGAATAAAAACATAGAAATTACTCTATTAAAATTTGTGAGGCCTATGCAACTATACCATGATTTACAAACTCCTCCACATAAGTTTCTAGCCCTTTTGACTAGTGATGTTAAAATTGTTTCATTACAGTAAAATTGCAATGAAAATTTAATCTTTGATTATGTTTTGGTCTCTTGTTTTTGCAATTGGATTGTTAGAAAATTGTGTCTCTTTCTCCTCAACTAATGTAATAATTTTCCCATATTTTCATAGAGATTTATGATGTAACTTGTTAAACTATATGAAGATCAAGAAACATAAAATAATTTAGGAAAATATACTACCAATTTTTTAACATATAATACAGAAAAAATAAGCTTGTGAAATTGTTTGCCTTGGTAAAACCAACAAGCAACACAAATTTTATTAGTTTTGCAGCTTTCATTGCTTCATTGCTAGAAAATTTCATCAGACTAGCAATATTTTCTAATGAATATCATTATTTGGTAAATATATAACTCAGATGAATGATTCTAAAGGTAGCAACTAGGGAACTGACCTGCCAATAGCAATGTGGAACAATTGAATGCACTATTATGTGGAAAAGAACCCAAAAATGGGAAATGAAATGCCATAATTAGTTCTCCACAGTTGAAGTTGCTTGATACTCAGAGTACCATCAGATTGTTTCCCAGACTAAGAATCAAACTTTGCTTGTCTAACATAACACATATAAAATTATTGGTAGAGACATCACTGGTAGAAAACGTAAAGACTACTCACGAATTCCAATATGTCAACCGAATGTTCAATGAGATTATTCGGATCGCTTCCAATAATGAGAAAAAGATCCAGAATATATACTCTAATGAAGTTTCCATTATGAATCCTCTTGTTGCGACCCTGGAATATTTTTCTAACTTCTACCATCACATTGCATTACTTCAAATGAAACAAGGTGTTTCTGAGATTTGGCACAGGAGGAAAGTGGAGGAGGTGAATTATAACATATAAAATTTTAATTTGAAACTAACCATTTCTCAGTATATGGATACATCATGTGTGAATTATTGTTAAAGGAGGATACAACCTGTTGGAAGTATAGTGAAAAGAAACATGTTGGTAGGACGTTCTATATGTCAAATTTCTCATGAATTTTCTGACTTTGGTATTACGATGGGTTACTTCATTTATGTAAACGGTCGTTAATGGGGATAGGGAGCGACCTATCTGGCCACCTCAACGAGCCCTAAGAATGTGAAATAGAGATAAGTTCGGTGTTTCTGGACCAGGTATGGAAATTATGAACTTGTTGTGGTTCCTTTTGGTTTAACTAATGCTGGAGATACTTTCATTTGTTTGATGAATAGTCCGTTGCATCCTTATGTTGAAAAGTGTTTGATAGTATTCATTGATGATATATTGATATATTGTAAGAATGAGGATGAGTACTATGAACACTTAGAAAAAAAATTAAGACCGTTTAGAGAGAATCATTTGTATGCCAAGATTACTAAGTTCAATTTCTTTTAGATAGAGATATATTAATTGGGCCATGTTGTTTCCAAGGAATACAAAAAAGTGGATCTAAGAAAGATTAGACCTATCATGAAACAGGAAGCTCCTAGCAATGTGGGTGAGGTCAGATCATTCATGGGGATAACAGGTTATTACAGTAGGTTCATCAGGAACTTCTCACAAATTTTCTATCCTATTATATCATAAGAGAGGAAAGAAAACAAATTTGAATGGACAAAGGAATGTGTAGATAGTTTTGAGCATTTTACGCAATTTCTTACAAACTCTCTAGTTCTAAATACTACAGAGCTAGATAAAGAGTTTTTGGTGTGTAAAAATGATGCAAGATATTACTTAGTGTCGTGTTGATCCAGGAGAGACAAGTGGTATACTATGAGTCAAGGAAACTGATGCAGGAGCATTAGGCTCAAACCAATATTTTGTATATAAATAAACATAGGGGGTCTCTTGTTTTAAATTCCCTGTGTAATTATTTTCATTCAAGTAATTTTAATTAAATCTAGAGAAAATTGTAACTGCCAGAATGATTAATGGGCACCTAAAGAGATTTTCAGTTTCATAAGTTTAGGATAATTTTAGGAGTCCAAGAGTCATCAGGGAAGCTGAATCAATTGATTCCTAATTTGTATAAAAATAAAATCCCTGTGGCAGAGTTGATAGACCTGCATGTACCTGTAGAGAGCTGCATAGATTGGGATAGTTAGTAAGAAGGCCGTAGAGATGAAGACCTGGCCGAGATAAGAAGTTTGTAAGAGAATTCATTTAATTAGAAAGAATTTGTTCAGTATGTCATGTGCATTGTGATTTAATTCTGTGTGATAAAACATGTGTTAAGAGCCACTGACAGTGTGTCAATTAACTTCAAGGATCGACTGTGTGGAAATGTGTTATAGAATCCTCTGTTACTCATGCGGAACCATATAACCCTTTTGAACTGAATACCACATAAGTGATTGTTGTTTGTATTCGGTTCATGGGGACTGAACTTGTGTTGCAAATAAGCCTTCTCTCTCTTTAGAAGTGACTTATACCTAGAAGAATTGGGTCCGCTGTAAGCCACCCACTGAACAAAAGTTTGTGGATCGATTATGGGTGAAGGGAGTATAGTGGTCACCGCAGAGCTCAATACAGGTTGAATAGTCCGTAGGGGGCTACCATAAGCTGCGTTCTTCAGCAACGAATGTAGACTCATGAACTATAACAATTAGTAGGATAATCGTTATGAAATCGAGTGTTAATGGCGTGGCAGAGTCGAACAAAGAAGAGTGGAATGCGTTGTTGTGGTTTGGACCGGGCAAACAGAGACTCTGTCGAAGAACAACTCGAAGTCGGGTTTTGTATGTTCAAGGAAGCAGAGTTCATTGGCGTTGAAACTTGAAGCAAAACCTCAAAGCGGAGAAACGGAACCGTGAAGTATAAGAGTGAACGTGGTTTCGAGTTAATCCAGAAGTATATCGCAAGTTAGAAAAATGGTAAGCTATAATTCAGAATTTGGAGCGATCCAATAGGTTGGGTGACACGTGGAGGAAGTGGTTTCATGATACCAATATCATCATGCTTTATCGTTCATGCATATATCCTGCGCGATATCCATTGAATGCTGTCGGATCAGTTCATTGGGCATGAAGAGATGGTGATCGTTGGATAAAAAAAAAGGTATGTATGATGTGGTCCAATGTTCTGTTGAAGTCGAGTCAGGCTTATATATATGGTAGCAATGTTCGAAGGGTTTCGTAGAATGTTTTTGGTTAATATTTAATTACCTTGGTATCAAAAATAAAAGTCAAGGAAGACGCTTTTACATGCGTCATGAGTTGGGAGTAAGTGTTGATTCAAAATTATACCCTTGATCCAATTTCATGAAAGGTAGGAGTTCGTGTGAACAAATGAAATTGCCATGAATGCAAAGTTTGTGAAATACCAAACATTTATATAATCACGGGTTGAGTGTAGGGTCTTTATAGCCTTGGTTAATAAAAGTTTCCACACAAATCAAATTGAATTACCCAGATTGGAAAGTGAGAAGGATAAAATGAGAGTGGAAAGAGGAATTGATTTAACATCTCAAATCTCAGATTTGAGATGTTAAGGAACCCAGATTTATTTGTTTAAATTTCCAGCTTAGGATTTAGGACATGTTGACTTAGCCCAATTTGTGAAATGGACTGGGAAATAAAAAATATTGAAGAACCGGGACTGTGGGTTTACCCCATCACCAGAAACTGAATGAGCATGAGAAAAACTATGTAACGCATGATATTGAGCTGAAAACGACCATTCATGCATTGAAGATGTTGAGGCACTATCTTCTTGGTAGGATTTTTGTGTTGATGAGTGATCAAAGTGGGGAAATATACTTTTTTAACCAACCTAATCTGACTGCAAGGAAATCTAGATTATTAACCATGCTCAGTGAGATTGACTTCTAAATCAAGTAGATTAAGAGTTAGGAAAATAGGGTTGCATATGCTCTTAGCAGAAGAGTGCAAGTAAATCACGTACTAGCTATGAGTTCACATGCGACAGATTTACAAGATCAGATCTTACAGGTAGGAAAAAATAATGACAGGTATAGGGAGCTTAAGCACAGGTTATAATAGCAGGGTACAAGTGATTAGGATGTGGATTATCATCTCACGACAATATCTTTGTGCCAGACAACGGTGAACTCAAGATGTTTATCTTGATGAAATTTCATTTTTATCCATATTCAGTTCATTGAGGATATCATAAGAATATTACAATTGTAAATAATTTTTACTACTCCTTGAATCTAAAGAAAGAGGTAGTTGAGTTCGTCGCAAGGTGTTTGGATTTTCAACGGGTAAAGGTAGAGTGTAAACATCCATGTGGTTTAATACAACCAATTTTGATTTTAGAATGTAAATGGGAGGTCATTTATATGAATTTTATTACATTTTTTCTGAGGAAATCTAGAGAGCATGATTCCATCATGGTTGTGGTTGACAGATTTACCAAGGTAGCACACTTCATTTCAATAAATTCTACTAATTTATCTAGTGAGGTAGCTCAGGTTTTCGTCAGGGAGATAGTGAGGTTAAATGGTATTCCTAAGAATATTTTGTTAGACATTGGATAAATCAGCTTTCCTAGTGTGTTTAATGACATGTTCTTAACCACCTCTCATGGATCTGTTAAGTCTCATGATGCATTTTTTTACTAACACTTGTGGGTTTTGGTGTAATGATAATCATGATTCCAAAAATTGGTATTTTAGCCAAAGGCATCGAGCTCGAATCAAACCTAACTCATGCTGGGCGAGAGATTGTTAAACATTGGATAAAATAATGCTCCATGTGTGTTTCGCAACATGTGCTTGGCCACCTCCCATGAATCTGTTAACTCCGGTGATGCATTTATTTACTAACACCTACAGGTTTTGGTGTAATGGAAATCATGATTCCAACATGTTTTATATGGAAGATATTCCAAGTTCACTTCCAAGTTTTGCAAGGAGTCATTTGCAAGTTTGGGTACAGAGTTGGAATTTAGTACAACTTATCATCCATAGAAAGATGGATAGATAGAGAAGGTCAATGATATTCTAGAGGACATGTTGAAAATGTATGTCATGCATCAGTAGAGGAGGTGGGAGGGGTATCTTCCACCGGTTTAGTCTTATTACAACAATGGGTATCAACAATCATTAAGGATGAGTCTGTGTCAGGCACTTTATGGGTGAAGTTGTAATACTCATATCAACTAAGGTGATCCAATGAACAAGGTATTGATTGCACTAGACATGTTGGAAGAGTAAATGTAGGCTATCAAGAAGAATCTAAAGGTAGCACAGGGAAGCAAAAAATTTATGCAAACCAACACACGGGGTATTTAATGAGTTTCAAGTTGGGGAACATGTGTACCAGCGCATTAAGCCCAAGAGGAGTTCCTTGAGGATTGGATCATGTTCCAAGTTGTAACCTCCATATTGCAAGCCTTTTGAGATAATTGATAGGATTGGACCAATGGCCTATAGACCTGCAATGCCACCGATATTGAAAGTCTATGATGTTTTCAATGTTTCATAGCTTAAGAGATATGTGAAATATTTTGATCATGTTATTGAATGGTATGTATTGTAGGTGTATACAAAATGAGGATTCCGACCCAAACCTCAATGCATATTGAAGTGGAAAAAAATCATGCTCCAGAACCAAGAAATTGAGCAAGTTAAAGTGTAGTGGAATCACTTTGGGCCCAATGGAGCTACATGGGAGATGGTTCATTAGATGTGGGTTATGTATCCTTCATTGTTTTCTAGTTAAGGAAAGGGAGTATTGGTATATGCACATATCTATGTATGATTTTTACTGTAAATATCACAATGATTTGTTTTATAAATATCTAATAAGTGCTATAATTGTCATGTTGTCATGTTTGTCATGTTGGTTTTTCTTTTCAACAGGTTGTTCATTGTAAATATTGCATCTAACTAAGTTATAAAGCTCCATGGGATGTATTTTTTTCTTCTCAACTGTTGTGTTCTTCATAGGTGTCATAGAACACTCAAGAAGGTGTTCCCCCAAGGGGGAGGGGTTTCTAACAGCCCCAGGCTAAAATTTCACATAATACAATTAATAAGGGGAAAAGAAGACCAAGATCTTGTGACATAAGGAGAGATGAAAGGTCACGGGTTTGAATGAGAGGTAAATTTAAGGAAAAATTTGAGGAAATTGATAAAAGTACAGGCCTAAAAAATAAATAGGCTTATGATGATCATTTCACAACTTTTTTTTTTAGTTTTATCTTGGTGCTCTCTCTATTCTCTCATCCTCTTTCCCACTTAGAGAATTCTTGGAGCACTCTAGCATTAGGGAAAGGAAATCAAAGGAAGGACATGGAAGTAAAGGAATGTAATGGATGAGCAAGGAAAAGTTTTATAAAATAGCTTCAATAGGAAGACTTGTAGGTAATGAGTTGCACGTGTAATTTCCTAGCTCTGTTGTGAATGCATGGTACATGGATGTGTGTATTTGGTTCTCTTGTTATCATTGACATGGGTTTTCCCAGGCGTGAAAATGGTTTCAACCTTTCCTTTCCATTTTCGGATAGCCGTGGTGTGATGGGGTACTTTTATTTTGTTTAGCATTGGATTTATGGATGGTTTTGGAACCAAGTGAGGTGGTCTGAAGAAAATTCCCATAGGTCCTAGGAATCCCTTGACTGGTTTTGTGGGGTTGCGGTAATGCCTCAGGGTGGACACTAGTAAATTCCTGAAGGTATTGGTGAAGAAATTCTGAGGCATCCAAGCCTGTTTTGGGAATAATAATCACTTGATCAGTTTTACAAGATTTCAATAAAGCCTTAGGGGTGAGGTGGTTCAATCTCTGAGAATCCAGGTGTTTTTTTTTTTGTCTTGAGTCCCACATTCATACTTCAAATATGACATGGAGATGATTGGCTGAAAGAAATATTTGGTTCAACCCAATCTATGGTGAAGTCCCTGACTTGGTCATATTTTTCATATGTTAATAAGATTTTTCATATGTTAATAAGAGCTCTTCTCCTCTTGTATTTAATGAGTATTTGTACTTGTTATTATGTGGCTTTGATGGTTGTTCTATCAGGTTTATTATTTTAGTTATATGTTTGTTATAAGCATGGTTACATAACAAGATCTAGCTATGTATCTTGATATATTTTTATTAGTCGATGAATATTTAATGAATGCATGAGCTAATAAATTTTATTGCAGCTAGTATGAGATGGAATTAGACCCTTATGTTCAGATATTCATTCATGGCATGTATATTATATCTTCTTAATATGTTTAATGAAATGATTGTCATGGTTACGGCTAGTTAGGTAAAGTCTTTGATCAAGTTTGGTATGCATGGTTTTTCCTTGATGTTACCTATCAGTTTTGAAATTTTCATTGGGTTTTGGGTAGTCGTCTAGATACAATCCCCAAAATGTGGCTCAGCAATCCCTAAAAAGTGTCCCTAAAAGGTGGCTTAGAATCTAGCACTGGAGGCTCAAAAACAACATTTTTGGGCCATAGCCGCACCCTTACAGGATTATGCACACAACTAGAGGCCTATAGCCACATGGAATCATTGTTATGTAGAGTTTTTGGGCCCGAGTCACTAAAAAGTAATCCAACTGAGGGTTTGCGAACCTGAAATGGTTGTCTTTCTCGTACGGGGCCTATATCTCATAAGGAAACTTAGTAAAGTTTCATATTTTCGAGTCCACTTCCTTAGCTGTACTTAGGAGACTGATTCATTTCATAATAGCCCTCAACTCTTATTTACCCTAGAAGACCAATTACCCTGAGAAGTGGATGAAAGTGGGTAAATGTGGAAAATGATACTTCCACCAAAACCATAATAAGTAACCATAATGGGAACAATTATAACAAAATTCATTCTTTTCTAAAAGACATGATAGCCTTAATGATAGTTCAGGGTCGGGTGGCCTTTGTAGAATAAAAAAAGATATAATTTCCTAGTCATAGGAATCCATAGACTATAAGGGGAACTATAACCTTGCAAATACTTTTAGGAAGACATTGTTGATCAGCGGTTGTCATTGATGTCAACCCAAGCAGCACCAGGGGCTAACCTGCTATTGAATGAGAAGTTTGACCTACCAAATTAAAATATTCTAGGTCAATAATAATTTTGATGGTTTCTACTTGTCGAGATGTTTCCATTGATATATGGCACGCCATGTAATTCTTCACGGTTTGTGAGATATTCATGTTTGAAGTTTGTACCCCAGTTTGTGGGCTAAAACCCCATGGGGTTGGGGCATGGGTCATTGAAAAGTCATAATTAATATTTTTTATGCTCCTAAAATCCCTCCCACGTTCACTTGTTGAATCCCCTCTCAACTTAAGCATTCATATATATTGTGATCTTCATTTCCTCCTTAGGCAAGGGATTCGGCCATCTGAAACAGGTCATCATGGCATTTTCTCTCTAAAAATTTTTTGTACGAAGGCTCAGAAGATGAAATTTTTATGAGGTGAAGCCTAAATCCTGAGGAGGCTGCAGTAAAAATTTTAGATCAGGTTGCGCAATATTTTTGGAGATATGATCTGTGGAAGTAAGAGTTTTTGCAAGCTCCTAAAATTCATCTCAAAGAAGTGATCTTGGTAAATTCATCATAACTACCTATCTGAGTATCAGATTGCAATTCCGTAAAAAGTGACAGATAATGCACAGTCTTTGCTTTGAGCTCTATCAATTTTAGAGACAAATGAAGAAACGGTGACACGTGGCATGTCGTACAAGTGCACTGTACTGAAACAGTCCATAATTAGGGCAGTGTGAGAAATTGGGTATAACTCTCTCTTGGAGAATTCAAATTGGATCAGACCTGTGGCATTGGAAAGAAGACTCAGAGGAATACTATAGGACCGAAAATCAGATATTGAGGATCTGAAATAAGAAAGATACACCAGATTCAATATCGAGCTCCTAGAAGGCAAGAAAAAGCTAGATCATGTGTTGTCAAGGGTTACAAAGGAGAAGACTTTCTACGGAAGAAAAGAAAAGAAAGGTACAACAAAGAGTAGCATGACAAGAGAATCAACCAAGGCGCATAACAACAGTAAGAGGTTCATCATATGAAGTCTTCAAGTGGGCAACACTACATACAATCATTGTAAAGGTATTATTGTACTTAGTCATTGTAAATACATTATTGCACAAATTGTACTAGTGTCTATGCCAAGGGTTGAAGAGGCAGTGGTTGTGTCAAAGTTGGGGTTATGGTCTAGTATATCTTCTTCTTCTACATCATTCTATATCATTGTAAATTGGACCATTTTCTCTGGTATGAGAGTCCATTCTTCTTTTATTCTTCTATAGGGTGCTAGGGTGGTGCTAGGGTGAGTTGTAGCTCATTGGGTGTTGGTGCATCCGTTTAGTGACTACTGAAGAATATCAGGTGTTGGAGCGTCCATCCAGTGGAGGTGGAGAACAATTATTTTCTAGATTCTAGGAAGTTGGAGCTTTATTTTCAATTGGAGTTGAAAATAATTATTAGAAAAGCGTTTGGTGGTTTTTGTCCTGGAGTGGGTTTCCACCTTAAAAATTGTGTGCATTTTTGTTCCTCCTGTTTGCTGCTATCATTGTACAAACACTGATAATAATTGAATATTAACTAATGCTCTAATTGTTAGGGCCACTGATTCACTTCTCAAGATTTCCAACAATTGGTATCAGAGCTGGTTCCAATAACACCATCAACTTGAAGGAGGTCATGGAGCATACCAAGAATGGTGTACCTCTATTCAATGAAAATAATTATGCACTCTGGAAAGGAAGAATGGAGGTCTATCTCTTCGCGCAAGGTTACGAAGTATGGGACACTGTTCAAAATGGATTTACATCAACTACATATGAACAAGGTAAGAAGAATTTGGTAAATGATGCAAAAGAAAAGAATATTATTATCAGTGGACTTATTGAATTTTCTTATCATAAGGTGTTGGGTTGTAAAACTGCCAAAAATGTATGGGACAAGCTTGAGAATATATATGCAGGTGACTCAAATGTCAAAGAAGCAAAGCTTCAAATCTATAGAGAAAAATTTGAGCAACTCAGAATAAGATAACATTGCAACATTGCTGCATATTTTGAATGCGTTGATGAAATAACCAATACTTTGGAAGGATTGGGAGAGCCAGTTGATGAGAAGACTATTATACAAAATATTCTTAGAACATTACCAGGGAGATTCAACCAAAAGGTATCGGTCTTAGAATACAGTGCAAATCTGGACAAACTCAACAAATAGGAATTACATGGAGTTCTCATAGCATATGAAATGAGACTTGATGAAGATGAGGGTACTTCGCATCTAGAAACTGCGTTCGTTGCATCTAAGAAAACCAATAAGGATAAACAACCTTCAATTGAAAATACATGCACCTACAAGTGTGAAGAAAAGGGAGATGATGAATAAGGTCTTTCAGATGAAGAATATGCTTACTTCACGAGAAAACTACAAATTGGTAAGGGAAAATTCAAAGGTAAACTTCCATTCATATGTTTCAGCTGTAATGAGTTTGGGCATTTTGCAGCAAAATGTCCAAACAAAAGTAATGGCGACTCAAAGAGAAATAAAGGCTTTAAGAAATTCAAGAAGCAAGGATCCAAAAGGAACTTTCTCTCTAAAGAAGATAGCTCATCATCCGATGAAGACAATGATAGTGAAGAAGAAGCCAATGAGAGATTATTGTTTATGGCCAAGCACAATAAACCCAAGCACAATAAGCAAGAGGTATCAAACAACAAAGAAGAAGGATGGACCATAGATGAATTTTATGAGGAAGCAATCAAGCTTATAAAAGATCTCAAGGCGGAGAAGATCCGTTCCAAAACTCTTGAAGAACAAGTTCAAGGTCTGAAAATTGAAGTTGAAGGACACAAATGCATTGAAGAGTCACTTCAAAAGAAGTTGGAAGAAAGTAA
Source organism: Pinus albicaulis (assembly GCA_034641835.2). NCBI lineage: Eukaryota > Viridiplantae > Streptophyta > Pinopsida > Pinales > Pinaceae > Pinus > Pinus albicaulis. Next base: position 1,174,424,088 of record CM076582.1, on the reverse strand, counting down.
CCAAGAAAGGGAAGAATTAGAAGCCCAAGTAGTCTCGCTGCGTGAGGGAGTGAAGAAAGGAAAAACTATCCAAAACTATGCCAACAACTCAAGGGCATTGGAAGAACGCATCAACAATCAACGATCTTACAATGACAAAACTGGCATCGGTTCCAAAGAAGAAGAAGCAAGACCTTCTACAACAAAATACAATGAACCTATGAGATCTGACATGCATGAAGACTTCATTGGACAAGATTCGCAAGAAGAACCTTGGAAGACAATTCCTCGACAAAAATTTCCATCCAGGTACCAACATATTTTTTATGGCTACTGTTATTCATGTGGAAAATTTGGTCATAAATCTGTAGAATCTCGCACGTACCCTGGGAACGAATATAATTCCAGGCGATCTGTCAAATATGAACCTCCCAGGGCTCAGCGAAATATCAATAGATTTTAACATTTAATAAATAATATTGAATGTTACAAATGTCCAAACTTTGGACACATAGCCAAAGACTGCAGACTTCAAAATCCTTCAGAAGAATCTTCTAAGCCACAGAATGAATGAACATGGAAGAAGAATAAGAATGATAATTGTGCTCTCGCTCTCAAGGCTCAAAAGAACAAAGATGTGTGGTATGTTGATAGCGGTTGCTCAACACATATGACTGGAGATAGAAATAAATTTGTATCTCTGAAAGAGAGGAAGGATGGAACCGGGTCCTTTGGAAATGATGGGTCTTCAAATGTTATAAGATCAGGTACTATCACTCTCGGAAGAAAAGATTCTCTAGCCAATAATGTTCTACTGGTTGAAAACATGAATCACAATTTTCTTAGTGTTGGACAAATGTGTGATCAAGGACATACAATACTATTCAACTCCACGAAATGTGAAATCAAGAAAGGCGTGTATGGTGAAATTGTGGCTATAGCAAGTCGAGCTCCAAATGAAATATATGTTCTGGATGAAGCAACTAAAGCATGTCTAATAGCTAAAGAGGATGATACAATAATTGGTATAAATGATGATCGACTAATTAAGAATTTTGCTACAAAGGTGCAAAGTGATTTAGAGATGTCTTTACTTGGTTGGAAATTGAGCATAGATGACTCATCTAAGGATGTGTATCAAAGGTTGTACAGATCTATGATTAGTAGTCTTCTATATGTAATAGCCTCCCGACCAGATGTTATGCAAGCAGTTGGACAAGTAGCAAGATTCCAAGTAGCACCAAAAGAATCACATATTAAATATTCCCCAGCATTGGAATATCTTCGCCTGAAGCTTGGGATTCTCCCAAGCTCTCATTAGATTTTCCATTTTCAGAATATAAAGGGGGAGTGGAAGTGTGTGCGGTTCTGCAGGACAGTTGTGTGTCAACGTGAGTGGAAGTGTGTATAGGTCCGCATGATGGTTGTGTTTTAGGGGGAGTTACCCTTTTCCATTGATGTCAAAGGGGGAGAGAATGTTGTAGGAAGAGGTGTCATGATTGCAGGGGGAGTACTTGTGTTGCCATCAATGCCAAAGGGGGAGATTGTTGATCAGCGGTTTTCATTGATTTCAACCCAAGCAGCACCAGGGGATAACCTAATATTGAATGAGAATTTTGACCTACCAAATTAATATATTCTGGGTCAATAATGCTTTTGATGGTTTCTACTTGTCCAGATGTTTCCATTGATATATGCCACACCATTTAATTCTTCACGGTTTGTGAGATATTCATGTTTGAAGTTTGTACCCCACTTAGTGGGCTAAAACCCCATGGGGTTGGGGCATGGGTCATTGAAAAGTCATAATTAATATTTTTTATGCTCCTAAAATCCCTCCCACATTCACTTGTTGAAGCCCCTCTCAACTTAAGCATTCATATATATTGTGATCTTCATTTCCTCCTTAGGGAAGGGATTTGGCCATCTGAAACAGGTCATCGTGGCATTTTCGCTCTAAATTGTTTTCTACGAAGGCTCAAAAGCTGAAATTTTATGAGGGGAAGCTAAAATCCTGAGGAAACTAGAGTAAACATTTCAGATCAATTTGCGCAATATTTTTGGAGGTATGATCTATGGAATTAAGGGTTTTTGCAGGCTCAAGAAATTCATCTCAAAGAAGTGATCTTGATAAATTCATCATTACTCCCTCTCTGAGTATCATATTGGAATTCCGTAAAAAGTGACAGATACTACACAGTATTTAATTTGCGCTCTATCAATTTTAGAGACAAATGAAGAAATGGTGACAGGTGGAATGCCGTACAAGTGTGCTCTACTGAAACAGGCCATAATTAGGGCAGTGTGAGAAATTGGGTATAACTCTCTCTTGGAGAATCCAAATTGGGTTAGACCTGTGGCATTGGAAAGAAGACTCAGAGGAATACTATAGGACCGACAATCAGATATTGAGGATCTGAAATAACAGAGATACACAAGATTCAATATGGAGCTCCTAGAAGGCAAGAAAAAGGTATATCATGTGTTGTCAAGGGTTGCAAAGGACCAGAATTTCTATGGCAGCGAAGCAAGGAAAGGTACAAAATAGAGTTGCATGACAAGAGCAGCAACCAAGGTGCATAACAGCAGCAAGAAGTTCATCATATAAAGTCTTCAAGTGGGCAGCACTGCATACAATCATTTTAAAGGTATCATTGTACTTAGTCATTGTAAATACATAATTGTACAAATTGTACTAGTGTCTATCTGCTAAGGCTTGAAGAGGCAGTGGTTGTGTCAAAGTTGGGGTTTTGGTATAGTATGTATTCTTCTTCTACATCATTCTATATCATTGTAAAGTGGACCATTTTCTCTGGTACGAGAGTCCATTCTTGTTTTATTCTTCTATAGGGTGGTAGGGTGGTGCTAGGGTGATTTGTAGCTCATTGGGTGTTGGTGCATCCGTTCAGTGACTACTGAAGAATCTCGGGTATTGGAGCGTCCATCCAGTGGGAGCTGGAGAAGAATGCTTTTCTAGATTCTAGGAAGTTGGAGCTTTATTTTCAATTGGAGTTGAAAATAATTATTAGAAAAACATTAGGTGGTTTTTGTCCCGGAGTGGGTTTCCACCTTAAAAATTGTGTGCATTTGTGTTCCTCTTGTTTGCTACTATCATTGTACAAACACTGATAATAATTGAATATTAGCTAATGCTCTAATTGAAAGAAATATTGATTCACCTCCCCCCCCTCTCAGTATTTCCAACAGACATGAGTTTTAATGCGAACATGGAAACTTGTTCAGTTATAACCAAAAGCTACCCTTTTGAAGTCGAGCATAAATATCAATCGTAAGGCACAGGAACCCAACCTTATTAAAATATGTAATTATATAACCCAAAGGAAAATTATTTGAGCATAATAAAGGTAAATTTTTACTTGAACAATTTTGCATCAAAAAACCACTTCTAGTAACCCTATTTGGAAAAGGACAAAATATAATTTTATTTGAGGAATACCCATGATAACCACTTGGGTGGAGATTTCGGGGTTGCATGGAATATACCCATTGCAAATGAAATACGTTAACTCGGTCTCATTTCCAGTCCCTGGAATAGTATTGCACCGAGAAAGATCCCAAAGCAACTTGGCAAGCACTGTATGGAAAATAGTTGAAATCGGGAGAAAATTCTGGACTGCAGTGTGAGGGAGGGAACCTACAAAAACAAAAATTATTGTTTGTCATTGGAACTAAAATGAAAACAATTGTAATAAAACCCTGGAGGGTAGGGTCATAAAACTCCCCTGTGAAGGTAATACTGGGAGGAAACCATAACCCAACACATGCAATAACTCAAAATATTATCTAGGACCAACTAGATATTGTGAGTTGTGTTACAAACCCTTTTCAGATGACTTTTAAAACAAATTACCATTGAAATTCCAGCTATTAGGCTCCATATCACCTAGAATAATAAGAAAAATTCAAGATAAAAAATTGACCTGCAAAACCATGTCTAGTTAAATGAAGCTACAAAATAATACACCTAACTGAAAAGGTAAACATAAAGAAATTTTAACCAATAATTTACCAAACAATAAGCCAATATCATGAAGGAAAACTTCTATTGTGCATAAGTGTTCCCTGGTTAGAAAACCACAACGACAATTCACGAGGGTCTAAATGAGTCGGATAAGCGTCATGGCGAGGAGGTGGTTATTCCCATAACCATCATTGCTAATCCTCACCATCCAATCCAACCCTAAACAATCGGGATTATAAATCTAGTGGTTATTTTTAATCCCCAGAGAGAGAAAATCATGAAGTCTAATAATCGTGGTACAAATGTACGTCTATAGAAATTTGGAAAAGGAGACTTGTAGACCACCTTAATAAAGGATCGAGCATGTAATTAAACCATTGGGATTAATAAAAAATTTAAACAATGTCTAAAGATGATGTATGATGCTCATGCGTCTCATGGATAATAACTATCAACAAGACCCAAGCCATAATGGAGAACCTAGAGATTAATCACCCTAGATAAAATTAATAGAACAAAATATAGAATGATAGTAAAGACTAGAGAATGAGAACAATAAAGTTGATTACATACATATTTAATAGAAACTTATATTGACAAGATGTATTATGGAGGGGTGGGCTACATCATGGAATTGTGGGAATAATGGCCATATAGATATATATAACCAAGTATTTTAACTATACTCACATCTTAAGGTAAAGTTGGTTATTTTCTTTGAGACATGTTACAAAATGTTATTTGTTTATTTTAATTTCTAATATAACTCATTTCTTCAAGTATGAAAATCCCAATAAATTAGGTATATTTACAAATCTTGTATTGTTTGAATTTTTTTATTAGTAATTTAATTATTAATTAGTTTTATTTTTTAAGAAAAAAATTAGTGATATAAATTTTGTTATTCAAAATTCATTTTTTATTTATTTATAATTGGATTCAATATGTTGAGAAAACTTTCTAATAGTCAATTTTTGTGAGAGAAACTCAAGAAATCTTTCAAATTCTAAAAAAAAATTAACTAGAAAACATATCTCATAGATAAATATAATATTCATTTTATAATTTATTTAATATAATTAAGTGTATTAATATTAAAATAATTATATTCTTAAATAGATAAATAAATATAGTATTCATTTTATAGTTTATTTAATATATTTAAACATATTAATATTAAAATAATTATATTCTTAAATAGATAGATAAATATTAAATAATTATATTTTTAAATAGATAGATAACTAGTATTCATTTTATAATTCATTTAATATACTTAAACATATTAATATAAATGTCATCTTGATCATTTCACTATAAAATAACTTAATTTATTATTAAATTTTGAATATCATTTTTCGTTCAATTTAAATATTGTTATAATGTAATTTAATTTTTGATGTTTTGGTTTTTATTCAAATATATATTTTTAATTTTTTTTTCAAAATCTAAAAAAAATTATTAAAATTAAAAATTTGAATTATAAAATATACACCATCAAAATATTCTTGAAATTAAATCTAATTATATTTTTAAAAACATGGAAATTCATAATCTTGCCGTGATTTATAAATTGTAAAAAATAAAAATAAAACATCGAATAATTAAATTAGAGATATTATTGAAGTTTCTCTCACTAAAGAAAATACTTAAATTAGAGATATTATTGAAGTTGCTCTCACTAAAGAAAATACATAGTTTTCTTTATACAATGAATACATGCTTGGTGGATGCTCAGAAAGCATTAGCATGCCAAGTACGCGATTGACATTAGGAGAGAAATATTATTGGTTTTGAAAACAAATACATGTAATGTTGTTTTTTTTTTCTTTTTTTTTTTGTGTAAATTATGAGGGACTATTCACATTAATCATAAAACATATAGTACAAAAAGAGCCACCTTGGCTATTTTCCTCAGAACAAGAAAAAACGCAAGTTCAATCCTACACTCACGGATCTAGAAATAGGGGAAATGAAACTGAGTAGGGAGACCGAAAACATGGGAAAAATGAAAACGGTAAGCGCGCAGGCTCAACGAAACAAAAACCTAAGGAGCAGGCTAAAAACATGAGAGAAAAAATGAATTATAGGCCCAAGGGGGGCGACACTAGATCTTCGTCGCTGAAAAAGTCATCAATGTTGATCGGTCTTTTGGGAGTACCTTCCTCCAAGTCAAAGTGAGAGCGTTGAGATTGTCCAACCTCTTGAGTTGAGCCCTTGGAAAGGGCATCGGCCTTAACCCTAAGATTAGGATCATCGACTTTCTGATGAAGCACCGATTTTCCTTTCAGCAACTCGTAATGTGGGGAGGAGCTATCAACAAATCTCAGATGATGAATCGTCTTGACATAAGTTTCAAATTTGTCTGAAAGGGCTTGAATCATTTTATCTAACTACCTGCTAACTCTGCTCTGTTCCTGGAGCGCAAGAGAAAGGAGATTTTTTGTATGCCAACGAAGTTCTATGGCGCATGTGTAGAGGTTCTCCCTGCCTATGGTTAAACATTGGTCCAGAATCTAATGGAATTCATTGTCAACATTCTTGGTAGGGGTGGGCCGTCGACAAGCCGTCTCTTCAGCTTCCAAATCATTCAGAATCTAGCGCGTAGGCACCGAGGAGCTGTCTCTATAATGACGAGTTGTATTACGAGCCAGAGTCTCTACTTTGGTAACAGGGTGATGGGAGGGATTCTCCCATTGGGTTGTGCGGCTGTGCCGAATACGAGGGGGAGGATGTCTTCGGCGAGGGGACATGGTAGAAGACTTAAACTAAGAGGGGAGGTGAGCCAACGACAGGCACTACGCCGAGAAGCCAAAAAACTTGCTACGAGAGGGCCTGAGGGAGAACAGGGCATGGGAGTAGAAGGTCGAAAGGCAGCAGTGAAACTTAGCAAAGGGAGAGCTGAACCACGAAGCGAAGTGAGGGAAAAAAGCCAGACAAGGAGAATTTATGGACACAATCCACAGATGGCTAGCCGCGGGTGAACAACTATGACGCACACAGATATCTTTAATGGAGTCATGCGATGAATAAAGGATGAGCATGGGAGCATGCCATGGTGATCTAATCAAGGACCGGTCACCTCTCGAAATAATCGATTGATCATTAAATGAGTATACTATCATCATGGGTTTGAGGCCTGGGCGGCTGCGACATGACCCCTGCCTTGTGCAGGTCATTGTTGTTGATAATAAGACAGTCCTTCTTAACTTTAGGTGAATCGATTACATTCCACTCGTGGGAGACGAGTTGATCCTGGGTTGTTACCCCTTGGCCGGCGATGTAGTCGTCCAGACTATTGGCCTTTCTTCTGATTGCATGAAAAGATAGCCCTCTCACCTCCTTGATGTTGTCATTGATTCATTGAAGAATTCGGTTGAGGCACCAACTGTCTGAGACTTTAGCCACACTTCGGCCCTGCTGCAATTTCTTGCATGCTTGGGTAGCAACATTTGAATCTCCTTCGACCTGAAGGGACCAATAGTTATTTTTCTTGGTAATGACCAAACCCTTGGCTAGCACTTGGAGGTCAGCCACATTGTTTGTAGTATGCCCTAAATTTCCATAGTAAATCCACAAGATGGAGCCCTGAGAATTGCGAAAAACACATCCAAAACCTGCCATACTAGGGTTGTTTTTGGATGCCCCGTCATAATTGAGCTTGAAAGAAATTTGGTCAAAAGGATGCCAGATTGTCAAGGGATCGGGATTGAGAGAGTCTAACCGGGATGAAGAATCAATGAGGGGGGTGGGAAGATTAATGAGAGAAATGATTCTGCACTCAACTATGGATGGAGGGTGACGGGAATCTTGGAGCTTGGCAATGGAGGCAGATTCTCTCAAAGTGAGCTTGATATTGTTAAGAATATGTTCTTCCTTGGAAGCTAAATTCCTGAATATTTGAGAATTTCTTTCTTTCCAGAGAGCCCAAAAAATGATGCCCGGGAGAAGGTTCCAAGCCAAATTGATGAGAGGATGGCTAGAGAAGGTGGGGTGCCAGTTTTCCACGGTGCTGTGAATGGAATCAAGCGAGTGGTCAGAGGTTTTGAAAACCAACAGGAACCAAGACCAAATGTTGGAAGCATAAGGGCAGGTGTTGAGGAGGTGGTTGGTCATATAAGAGTCAGAGAGGCAAAGAATACAAACCAAGGGGCCTTTGAAACCTTTCTTTTAAAGATTTTCCCACGCTAGAATTTTCCTGTGCGTGACCAACCAAAGGAGAGTGATCTTCGGCCAATGCTTCCTACTCCAAAGTATTTTCCATCTTCTATCCGCTTGAATAGAGGTTGGATTTTGCAAGATGTTGTATGCTTCTTTGATTTTGAATTTCCCTGCTAAATTGGAGCCCCATCGAAGAATGTCCAGACCATCTTCTCTTTGAATTTTCCTGTTGATGAGCTCCTTAGCTAGAGAGTTTATAGGCTGATGGAGGTGGATAGGAAGAGAGTCTTTGAGATTCTCCCAGTCCCTCTAATCTGAAATTTCTGTGGGTTTCGAATAATATTTTACTCTTCTTTTGTTTTTCTTTTCAAGATATTCTTTTACCGACTTGTAAATCTCTTTATCCAATCTAGGGCATTGCTCCCAAACATCCTCCCAAAATAAAGCTTGCTGACCATTGCAGATCTCCCAGAAGCTGTGCTTTTGAATCAGCGATCTATTTTCCCAGGCGTTATTACACATGGGGGAACCTTTAAGGTTTCCTGACAGCCTAATGAGAGATGCCCAAGGGGTCATGGGGGCATATTTGGCCTTCCAAATCATAGCCCAGTTGGTGGAAGGATTTTTTATCCAACGCCACCAAGTTTTTACACCCATGGCCCTACCCAGGATATTAGCATATTTAAGGCGAAGACCTCCTTCATGAATGGGAATGCACACCTTGTCCCAGGAAACCAGAGCCCATTTACCTTTGATGGCTTTGCCTTTCCAAAGGAAGTCTCGTTGAATTGTTCTGATCTAGATCGAAATGGAACGAGGAGCCGCAATGGCCGAGAAACGGTAAATGGGCATGGCTTGAAGGACAAAGCGAACCAAGATTAATCTCCCCGCTAGATTAAGGGCCCTAAAAGTCCAATTGGAGATTTTCTTCCTGAGCTTTGAAATAAGAGGTTCCCAGTTCGAATAGGCCAGAGGTTTGTCAGTGAGGGGAACACCTAGGTTTTTTTAGGGGAATAAGCTTTTCTAGAAACCCAGGAGGCGAGAAGTATGAGTTTGAATGGCCACAGGGGTGTCGAGGAATAAGATTTTGGATTTAGCATTATTAACATCCAATCTAGAGGCCAGGGAGAAGTCTTCTAGGATTTTTTTGAAAGCAAGGGCTTCTTTAATAGGAGGGCAACCCATGAGGAGTGTATCATCAACAAACTGCTAGTGAGTTGAGGGAGGGAGCTACGGATAGAGCAGAAGGACGGAGATAAGACCGCTGGAGGAGGCGGACGAAATAGATCGACCTAGCCCCTCCGCCAAAATGATAAAGAGGAAAGGAGATAGAGGATCCCCTTGTCTAATGCCTCTCGAAGGATTGATGATTGAGGTGGGGGATCCATTAAGGAGGATATAGAAGAAGGCTCTAGAAACAAGGGCCATGATCCACATGATGATCTCTTTGTTGAACCCAAATGCTACAAGAAAAAATCGGATATAATTCCAATTGATATTATCAAAGGCTTTCGACATATCCAGTTGGATTAGCATCCCTGGTTTACCTTGGTATTTTAGTGTGTGGATGATTTCCTGAGAGAGAATGATGTTGTCCATGATCTGTCGACCTTCCACATATCCCATTTGGTTTGCGGAAATCAGGAGAGGTGGGAGAGGTTTCATACGATTGGCAAGGACTTTGGATATGATCTTGTACATGAAATTTCAAAGAGAAATGGGCCTAAACTGATAGGGGGAGTCTGATATTTTAGATTTAGGAATGAGAGCAAGAAAAGTTGCGTTGAGAGAGGGAAAAATGGATTTTTTATTCTAGATTCCTCCACCAAATCATAGACTGAGTCCTTTATCGTGTTCCAGCAGGCTTTGTAGAAATTGATGGTGAATCCATCAGGCCTAGGGGATTTTCCATTCGGCATTGACTGAATCACTTCTTCTAATTCCTCCATTGTTATCTTTTTTAACAACATTTGATTGTGTTATTTAGTTAAGATAGACAAGATATGATTGGTGATTTTCCTGATATGTTCTTCATTGTGCGGGTTGCTTTTAGTAAGGATGCTCATGAAATGATGATTAAGTTCTTCCTCTATTTGCTAATGAGAGTCAAGCATGTGCCCTTGCTCATTCCCGAGGTTGAGGATCCTATTATTTTTCCTGTGTTGGATCATAGATTTATGGAAGAATGATTTATTTCTCTCCCCATCTTTGAGCCATTGGATCCTTGATTTCTATCACCATAGTGTTTCTTCCTAATATACCCGAACCTCCCATTCTCTCTGGAGTTCCATTTCTATTTGTTTGGTTTCCTCTGTTATCTCGTTCTAAATGATTGTTTGTTGTAGTGATTTCAACTTTGACTCTATGATATTTCTCTCCGTAGTGATATCTCTGAAGGTTTCTTGATTCCATTTTTTTAGTTCTTGCTTGATCAACATAAGTTTTTGGTGGAAGCCATTCATCTTGCTCCCCTCAAGGGGAAAATCTTTGGTCCACCATTCTTTTATTTTTTCTTTGAATTCCTAATGGGAAAGCCAGAACGCTTCAAACCTGAAGGGAGAATTTTTTGGTCGCACAGAGATTTGAAAAGTTAGGACGATCGACCAATGGTTAGAACACGCCTACGGAGAAATAATAGCCTCTATTTCCATAGAGGAGAGGAATAAGTCTTCACAGAGAAGAAAACGATCTAGTTTGGAGGCTATATGACGTTTTCCCCCTCTCCTGTTGTTCCAAGTGTGGATGTCATTTTTGGTGGGGGTATCTATGAATCTTAGGTCATCAATCATTCTTTGGAAAACTTAAGAGTCTGAATCCATACGAAAGATACCTCCCCTTTTGTCATCCAGATTTAGGATCATGTTAAAATATCCCGCGAGGATCTGGATCTTGTGATCAAGAGGCCGGAGAAATATTTTTAGTTGATTGAGTCAGGTAAGATGCTTTCTAATAGTATGAGGACCATAGACATTGGTGATACATATCTTCTCTTGGGTACCTGTGATTTGGATAATTGTTGTAAGGGAATGCCTAGATGCAAAGGAATCAATCAAATGAAACCTTGAATATTTCTAGAAAGTGGCAATGCTTCCCGTAGTGCCCGTTGCAGCAATGGCCATATGACTGTTCTACTTCCTGAAGCAGGCCTGCTAAATGTTCTTCATTTTAGACAAGCCGCTTTTTGTTTCTTAAAACATTAGAATGTCTATTTTCCCTCAGATTATTTTGGATTTAAGAATCCTTTTTTTTGTAGGGTTGTTGAGTCCCCTGATATTCCAAGATGTGTGGATCATAATAAAATATTAGGAGTGAGATAAAGAACCTTTACCTTGCCTGCATTGATTAGGTTCAATCACAACTCTTGGAGGTGTTTTCCATTGATTTTTTGACCCCTTATTTTTTGTTGTCCCTTGGTGATCTGGTTATTGGCCTTGAGAGTCACTTTTATGCCTCCATCTTGGTTTTTCCCTCCCTTTCTCTAGTGCTCTCTTTGCTTTTGAAAGTTTTGTTGCAGAGAGTATGCCTCTTCTATTCACTTGAGGTGGTCTTCTGGTATACCCTCGAACCCTTTTGAGGTCTAGTCCTTTTAAATATTCTGAAAATCCATCCCCATCAGGATTTCCTCTATAGCTTTTTCCTCTGAGGTGGGAAGGTCCTGTATGTAGTCCATTTCCGTTTCTTCCTGTGATTCCTAGTCTGTTGGTGAGAGGTTGATGGTGTTCTCCATTTCCATGTCCATTTCCTTGTGCTGTTCCTGGGTCTGTTCGATGTAGTTGCTTAGTTGTCCCTTTTCTTCTGTTGTTAGTGGGATTATTTCGTATCTGTTTTGTGTCACTGCCTGGGGTTTTCCTTTCCCCCATTGTTCCTTCTTCCTTCCTTGTTTTTGTGTATTATTTTGATGAAACACTGTTCATCCCTAGCCCCTGTTGGGCTCTCTTTTGGGGGTGGTTTATTTTGTGGGCAATCTCTGAAGAGATGGCCGTGCTCATGGCATTTCCAGCATCATAATGGTATATGTTCATAATCCACCGCCTGGGTCCACGTTCTGTCCCTGAAGTTCAGGATGATGGCTTCAGGAAAAGCCCCAGAAACGTCAATATAGGCACAAATACGAGCATATGAGATGTAGTGACCATTCCTTGTGCCTTCTGACATTTTGATGTATTCTCCCAGTCCGCTTCCAATGGCTTGAAGCACTGAGGGTGCCCAGTAGTTCGTAGGGAGAGAGTATAGTCTGACCCATACGGGAACACGACTGAAGTTTTCTCTGTCAGGCATGAAGTTCTCCTTCCAGAACCTCATGTATAGACTGGCCGAGTTGAAAAAATATTGCCCTTCTTCGAATATGTGATCCTTATCCTCCAGAAGAGCGAAAACTACGGTGAAGAAAACCTTCAAACCGAGCTGAAGTTCTATGGCCCCTTTAGGGTTCCATTTGACCTGTATCCAACCTTTCAGAGTTCTAGATTCCCATAAACTTACATATAATAGCATGTTCCTTCATGTACTCTCTGTAAACCTCTACGTCGGGTTCTTGAATGATTATTTCTGCAATTTTTGCTGCTTTTGGATGACAGGCCTTCGCAGATTGAAACTTGTCCTGATCTGTCGTTGTGGCTCCCAAGCTGGCGGTGTCAAGGTTTTTTGAAGGATGTGAAGTGCAAGACGTATCTCCTGACTTAATTTTTCCTCCATTGTCAGATGCTTCCTGCTGAGGGGTTTTGATAGCTTTGTCTTTTTCATGACTAGGAGAGCGAGGGCGGAGTTCCTGATCTGAACAAGGAACGACAAAAGAGGAGGTAAGACGCGTGAAAAACGAAGTGTTAGGTGCGGGGGAGGAGCCCATGACCTGTTCGCTGAAAGATGGGCCCGCAAGAAGGACCCCCTGCTCCATGGATGGCGTGCTCAGAGAGTGTCTAGGGGAGCGCCGTGGGAACCCAGACTGCGAAGGCAGAGCCCGCAAAAGCCCACGGCAGGAACCGAGGAACCTAGGGTTAGGTCATGCACCAAAGAATCGGTTCACCGTTCTTCCAAATACATGTAATGTTAAATTCGTTATTAAAATTAAATTAATTAACTAATTATTATTATAATATTTTAGAATTTTCTATTTAATTTATTTATTTGTGAAAATATTATTCATATTAAAGTAGTTGAATATTTTGAAACAAATGGAAAATATTATATTAACCATTACCATTAACCTCATTTATTCGTCTATAATGAAACGAATTATTTGGATGTCTCTTTAATTATTTATGTGATAGAAAATTATGGTGCATTTAAACATTTAAATAAATTCCATGGAATCATTTTGCAATCCCTTGAATTACATGTTCGTGAACATATTTGAGATTATATATTTTAATAAAGTTTTAAATTACGTCTGCATGACAACCCAATGGCTTCATTTTTTACTTTCCATGTGGTGATGACATGTGTCTCACCTAGGACACGAAATACTCGGTGAGGGCGTGAACCCCTTCTTGATGGTTGGGAGGTAATGAAGAAATTTCTAGAGACTCATTTAAACATCATTTAATATGGGACATTATGAGATTTGAAGGTTCCAAATGCTCGATAATTACGGAGGAAATGGGTGTGGAATGAGGAGCAATAAATTAATCATACGAAATATGTGGACATGGCATCACGGAGTTGGGAGGTAAGTAACATTTTTTCTTCACCTATACTGATTTCTCTTTAAGTTTCAAGGTTGAAGTCAACCTAAGCATCGTTTCACAATTCCCTAGCCTAAATGGTTTAATGTGAGTAACTCCATGTGAAGGAGAACTAAGCATATTCTCATGACTCGGTGTAGTTTGAGGTGCAGAGAAAGGGCATTCCCATAAAATCATAAAATGGAGGTTCCCGTAAAACGCAGGCTCTTACATGAAAAAACATATGTTTTTTTCAAGTATGTCATGGGAGTTCATATAGTCTTTGGGGGACTTTTTTTTCTTTTTATTGCTGTAGAAAAATGGTTAAAAGGAAGGAATTTGACCATGAGGGAATGAAGAGGAGAGGGTACGGTTTGGTAGGCTAAGCATCCTCTTTCTCCCTCCTTTGTTCCCACTCCGGCCTATTAAGGGACGCCGAAAATACGTTTGATAGACCAGTCATAGTGGTGGTGTGTAGGTTGATTGAGGATATGAGAAAGACGCACTTGCAAAATGAAATAGCATATGTAAATACCAAATTTTCTAGATGGTTGAAGACGCGATATCTAACCCACTATATTCTAAAACATAAGACATACAATTTTATAAAATTATGGAAGTCTATTGGATAATAAAAGCCATAATAGCCTACACATAGGAGAAAACCCATACGATTCATGAAGGCATCCTACACACCATTCATAAACACATCCTACACGCTTAGGATCATTGAATGAAGATTTGAATTCATGTGTAAAGGAATACATGGAGCTAGATTTTAACAGCATCAACCATAAATGGAGACAAAGAGCATTAGACAAAAGATTAATTCCAACCATCACCTTTTTAATAGTCAACTTTAAACATTGTTTATTTCCTACATTACTTATTGAAAAATAAAAATCTAGTGTTATTTTTAAAATTATTTTAAAATAATTTTTTTAAATACTTTGAATTTCCAAATAGTTATACTATAAAAACATGAGATAAATAACTAAATACTTAATTATTTAAATACTTTAAATTAATATTTAAATCTTAATTGTTTAAATACTTTAAATTTCCAAATAATTATTTTACCAATAATTACTGTACCAAAACATAAAATAAAAGAATAATTAATTTTCTTTAAAATAATCATAAAATATATTTAATTTTAAATTATATATAAAATAATAATTGTTTAATTTTTTATATTTATAAATAATTTCAATTTATGCATTATCTTTCCCATCACCTCCACACCTTTAGTATTATGATAGTTTAAACGGTAGGGATATGATGGATATTAAAATACAAAAACTCCAAATTATTTTTTATAATTTTTTTGGATGTTTCATATTTTTATTATATTTGAAATCATCTTTAATTTATCAATTTTACTCATAAGAATTAGGTATGACATCTATTTAGGCCACGACAATACTTTTGATGGCTAACATTAAGGTTTGGAATCATTAATATTCATATGAGTGATTTAACGATACGTTGTTATTTTATAGTTGATTTCTTTGTATGTTCGACATATATTTATATTTGATAATTAATAATACTAATTTTATTTATTTATTGGCGTTTTGGCGAGATTCAACCTTTTATAAATGTCAATATCAAAATTTCATATGTGTTATTAACCAATGCTAGTAATATTAAATTTGAATTTAAATGTTTTAATAGTTATTCAATTTTTACAAAAACTTATATGATAAGCTAAATTATAGTGAGTATCATCATAAGTATATATCCATAAGGTCATTATCAAACTTTTGTCTTCCATTTTGGGAGACTAGACCATCATAAAAAAAATAAAAAATCCTTCTTTTCACGCATTGTTCAAATTTAAATTAAACTAAAAAATAGAGATCTAAATACTAGACTAGTTCACAGTGAGGCTATTAGTGATCCAGAGTTTTCATATAGACAAAAAAAAAACATTTGAGAAACCAGGAGTAAATTAAAGTTGACACCTCTATAGATATGATTGTCTCTTTGTTGTTGTTTCCAATAGCAAAGCCCAAACCAGTAATGACATTTGTGAGTGTCAGCCTACTACCCATAATCATAAAGTGAAATTCAATATCTTCAAACATTACGAAATTTTCATCATTAACATCATTACACTCAATCAAAACCTTTTGCGGGAGAGACTTAATTTTCCAATATAGTTCAACTGTGTGCAAGTTTTTGTTTTGGTGGCCCCGCATGTCCATGGTATCAAGTACTGAGGTGGTTAGCTCCTCTACAACTTCAAAATTAGAGTGATGTTCCCTCCCCTTCAACATGTACTCCTCATCCTCTTTGATTTTATGTTGAACATATGGAGGACTTTGGATATGGAATAAACATGATAAATAATTTTCTTTGAACTTCAAGCTCACTATCGACATTAAAAAAAATACCACCCTACCCCACTCCTGGATCGTGCACAGTATCTAGTCATTGGTTAAGGTGCTAAAAATAAATTGAAAAACATAGAAGGAATGACTTCAAGGGAAAAGGTTGCAGAACCAAGAGATAGCTTTAAATCCCCCATGGTTAGAGGAAGGTGGTCATAAAATATACAATTAAATCAAAATAGATCTCGTCATGTGACAAAGAAAAGGGATGGAAAATGTAGCAGTTTGTGTCCAAGAAATCATATAGGAAAGGTATACCACAGAAGAAATTGACAGAGGAGCATGGAAAATGCTAAATGAATTACAACACCAATATGAAACAAAGAAATTGAAGACTAAGAACCATATAAGAGTAAATCCGGAACGAGGAGTAAAATAATATCCTACATAGTGAAGGAATGACTCGAGTGTGTGGAAATTAAATCACCTAGAACTATAACAATGCCACTCAAAAAATTATACATGAGGGGTGGTAGGTGATCACTGCCTCAACCATTGCTTCAAGTAATGGAAATTAGTCGGTCTCCCTTATTTACATCACTTAACATCACAACCCTTGATACAAATATTGTTTTATCAAACATATTTTTTCTATATTGATTCAAAATACTGCAATAAAAATAAAGATTAAATTACCAGAAACTTTTATTGAAAAATTAATTAAATAGGAGAAATTAGTAATACTCACTTTATAGTTGATTATACCAATAACTTTATTGGAAAAGATTCTGAATTTAAACACATTTTGGAAAAATGGATTTGAGGCTCCGTGGTTGTGAGAAAACTCGAATCAGATTAGGGTTTGGATAATGAGGGTTTATGCAGAGGAGATTTTCTCATCACGAATGGCATAATATTGAGAAGTGAAGGCCTACAACATATTTTGTTCTCGACTTCAGATTTGGATATTCCGACACTGACCTTTTACTCCAATTTTTTACCGTGTTACTTTCTGCCCATTATAGAGGAAGACCTCCTAGAATATTCACTTGACTCCCTCGATTATAGGTCAATTTGGGTTGTGGATCCACCTCAAATCCTTTCATAACTCTCACCGACTATCACCACACCACCAGACCTATAGGTAAGCACATTACCTATCACTACAGAAGAAGGCGAGGTCAATTTCATCAGGTTATGGTTAGATCAGGAAACATTTGCACAACCCTCTTTTGGTGGCCACTTCTTGTCTAACTACTATGCACATCCAACTTTCTTTAGCCCATCTCCATTTGAATTCCAAGAATGGACGTTGGAACACCATATGGCATCTAGCTCGGGCATGAACCTAGTAATATGTAAGGCAGCATCAATATAGCGAGAGGAACCAATGAGTCTTTACAATTATTTAACAAGAACAAAGGGGTTTTTCTCCTTTCGAAAATGGCATAGAAAAATCCTATTCCCAGGCGATATTATGGTTGTTTTGAAGAGGCTCTGCATATTTTCATCTCCCAGGAAGAAACAAGGGTTTCAGATTCGGGGGATTTCCAACCCTTCGAGATACTGAAAATATCGGACGCACAACTCAAAAAAATGGGGAAATAATCCAAGTGCACAAAACATAGGGAATGTGGTCAAAATCTGGTATTAAGTGAAGACATACTGATGGGTCAGGTCGCAAACACAACTAATTCCATCTTAGTGGGCTAAGGGAGGGTATGAATATACTCATCTCCACGATTGAAGTGATGGCTAATGGAGATTTGGGTGCACACTTAGGAAAAATTCCCTTAGTTATTACAATGACCTGTGGCTGGTTTGCCCTAATTTTCTCTCACCTGGAGTAGGAAATATGGGAAATGTCAAAATATTGGTGTCTTGAATAGGATTTGGTCCTACTAAAGAGATGGTCACCACTATTTGACCCAGAAAAATAAAATTTAGATGCACGTCCAATTTGGGTTCATATACCTTGGGTTATCACCACACTTCTCGTCTGATGATGTCTTTTGCAACATTGGTAACTATTTTGGCACATATCTAGACCATGAAAAATCATGTTTGGAATCTGGAAACATGGCCATTGCCCATATTCTTGTTCACTTGGACACCAAATATGGTCTGGTTGAAAACATGAACCTAAATATTAGTGGCACTCCAAGTTACAAATACTGGATTATGAGAGCGTACCATTCCATTACAGATGTTGTCATCAGGTAAGGCACATCTACAAGGAATGCCCATTTCACAACAATGAGCATAGATATATGGTTCGTACAATGGAAGTGAAGGGCCCTCATACATCAGAAAATGGATGTTACACTCCTATATCGGATTCCCAGTCATATACACATCTGTGTCATAAGGAGTCTCATGACCACACTTAGCAACAACCAGCTCAATGACCTTCAACAAGGGTCACCATATCACACTCTTATAGAGTTGGTTTGCATGAGGTTACCTCTCTCTCCTCCCATCCTATGTATACATCTCTCAATTTAATTCCATATTTAGACTCTGCATCTATAACTCCATCGAAATATATTGTTACATCTTTCACATTGAAGTCCATTTCTTGCTCCTTAGTATCTGCCACACCTATCATCCATGTCCCTATTACTGCCACCCATAACATTGGTATAATCATGTCCTTATCTGATGAAACCTCATATGACCTCACTACCACCTATAGATACAATGTGTAATCTCGAGGTATGTTGAGGTAATTTAATTACCTATCATTTAATTGTCAACTTGAGGGTTTTGTAAAAAAATGGAAGTGTGCTTGCACTATATATGCCAGAAATTAACTTCCAATTTAGATTAATCTAAGTACTAAATCAAATGATGACAAACCAAAAACATAAGGAAACTAAAATCAATCTAAATAAAGGAAAAACTTAATCCACTAAAGTCAATTCAAATCTTATTCACAAAAGTTTTCTGATATGAACGTGCACACAATCTCTTGGAAATGAATCTTTTAATATAGGAATGAAATTAAATCTAATCTACTTGCATGAAGTGAAAATCTCATCTATACACATACTTGCATGATTCAAATCATACTTAATTTAATGAAATCTATAAAAGTAGGAAATCTAATCTAGGAAAGCATTGAAGACGCACTTACTAGAATTGAAATATTAATCGACTACACACATTTGCATGAATAGGAAAACTAATCTGCTTTCATGATTTAAATCAAACTTAACAAGAAAATAAATTTACGTAATGAAAGAAAATCTAGTCTAGAAAAGAAATAAATCTTTGATCTATGAAAAATAGGAAATCTAATCTACGACATATGTATAAGTGGAAATCTAAAATATCACACATGCATAAATAGAAATCTAAACTATGATACACTTGTATAGAATTTAAAATCTAATTTAGGCACACTTCATGAATTCAAAATCTAAAATTCGTGCAAGAATTGAAAAGAATGAATTGAAATCTAAACAATCTTAACTACAATGAAAGCAAAGTGACCAATCCATCTAAAATTGCAAGAGCACAGAAATAAAATGAACATATGAAAACTTAACTTACAAAATCATGTAAATGAACATAAAGGAAATAATAACAAAACATAAAGTGAAAACTAAACTAAAAATAAAGAAATGAATGAAATTATGATACAATATCACACTTATTTACGTGGTTAACCCAATGATACATGAGGATGGCAAGTGAAAAAGCTCCATATGCGAGAAAAACCAAATCAAAGTTAAAGAACACTCATGAGTATGGTGCTAAATCTAATTCTTTATTCAAAACACAACCATAACTCCAAAATTTACACATGCCTTCGAGAGGAGAAGGCTCTCCTATTTATAAAAAAATACAAGACACTACCTCATTAATGAGGATCCACTATTCTCTCCATAGATCCCTAAAAATCTCAACCAATTAGACACATATCTCTTTATCCATAAATTTTCTCCATGAGATATGGTTGATTCATATCCCCAATATTCTTCCAATCTTGAAGAGAATTCGAAATTGATACTTGGAGGCCACATAAGAGTGTCTTGGAAGCTTCCAAATCACCTACACTTGTCACGAAAATCAATCAACTTTTAGATATTAGAAATTAGAAATTTTTCTAATTTTTAATAATTAATTCACTATAAACTCTTCAAAAATATAACTTTACGAAAATAAAATTATGAACCCATATGATGATAGAGATGGAATGAAGGTGATAAAGGTAAAATGAGGTGATGATAGAGATGGAATGAAGGTGATAATGGTGACAAAGTGATGGAATGAAGGTGATAAAGGTGAAATGAGGTGTGAATGAAGTGAAAATATATGTCATTTTAAAGACATTTTGGAGACCCAACATACCCCCCAACTAGAGTGCTTGCATGTCCTCATGTGAATATTGCATCAATTCCTTTGATTTTCTTTGAAATGTCTTTGCTTTTGAATGAGCTTGCCTTATATCAATTCTCTTTAAACTTTGCATTCGATTATATTTGACAGTTTCATTTTTTTTTTGCAAAGTATTCATTGTCGTATATTGAATTGCAACATGTTTTTTTGGTTCTTGTGTGGCAACCAAATTTTAATTGGTATTGGCTCCTATGTATCCATACCTTATTTATTTTTTTTGCAACAAGGTTCCTTTAACATTTTGAGAATGCATCTTTAAATCAGGCATATAATATGCTCATTATTTACACGTCATTTTGAAAATCATACAATTTTTGAACCATAATTCAATAATACTTGATGAGGACAAGTATGTCACGATGAAATGAAGTGAAACAGAATGAAGTGATATGAAAAGTGATCATAGATGGACGCCCCCCCCCCCCCCCGCCCCCCAACTGAAGGTGTTTTTGGTTTTTAAATGAGAAAGGAAATATGGTAAATTATTTTTCAAAAATTATAGTTTCAGTATTTAAGGAATTCTATGATTAAAAGCTAGAAAATAACATTCCTTTACTTACCTAAAAAGTGGAAAATTGTGCATATGTAGAGAAGTGTAGATCCTTTCATGGAATATAATATATAATTCCATCTGCTTATTGGTTTCATAAATGGTGGATGAGGTCATGAAAGTGGATTCTTTATTTCTACTACTAAAACTATTGCATTCACGGCAAAATGCCGAAGTGATATATTATTCACTTGCTACAAAACCTGATGGTACAATTCTAGTCATGCGATAAATGTGTTGTTTTCAAGCATGAAGAGAAGTCATTGGATTACCAACCATTAATGAATGATGTTAAACAATGCGATGAAAACTCACCTTTAGTGCAATTAGTGCCAAGGTACCTAAGTACATCTTGTGAAGTGAGAATAGATGAGATGATGTCGAGCCACTTGCAATTTCTGAAGATCAATGGAAATTGATGTATTCCCATGATTGTGAGTGAGAGAACTTGTCATTAATGCATACAAGCCTCAAGGTACTAATAAGGACTCTAGCCTTGATCCTAGATAATGTGCTAATGTCGATAGGCCAATAATTGTTAGAAGGGAGGCATTAATGAATCCCCTATCATATAATGTGAGTATGGAATAATAATTTTGGAAGGACCATTAGATGAAAATTTGCATCAAGCAAGATTTATTTAATGGAAAGGAAAATAACAAGAGGGTAAACAAGTGAATGAGAAGCAAAAGGATAATTTAGCATGTAAGCAAGTTGAATTTCTTTATTAATGGGTTAATGAAAATGAATGGAAATTATGGAAAATGTAAATGGAAAATATGAATCAAACATGCTACACTTGCAAAGAAAATGGTGACAATCATATTTAGTGAAGATGCTTGAATAGCTTGGGAGTTTGGAGAGAAAGAGTGATGGCATTTATGGATGATAGAAATGGATCTAATTGGTTCGTGTTTCTTGAAATTTGTCATAGAAAACCAATCATGCATATATTGTCTTCCTTCAATTATCTGATTGTCCTGGAACCTGAAAACAAGCATGGCATTAATATTGCAATAAAATGTAAGTGTGTTCAAAGAGAAGTGATCAATTTCTCTCGCTACCTACGCAATTAGTTTTTCATAACTAATGCTTCGTAAAATAGGTTCATCACTTGTCTTCATTTTAAATTATCATGGTTAGTCCAATTTCACAATTGTGATAATAAATCCAATCTCTAAGAAAATGAGGATATGCACAATTTCCTCAATTTATGTTTGAACCATACAATTTCATAAAGATAAAGAAATATTAATTTTTGAATGACTAATGATTCCTGGAAAACAATCTTCAATCAAAATTTGACAATTAACCCCTATGGATAAAGAACTGTTCTGGTTCTTCTTCTTCCCTGTATCATGGTTGAAAACATAATATTAGAAAAAACCAATGATAAATGCAAAAAATAAATATTAAAAAAATTAAATTTGCAATTAAATTTAGTTAAGATGGGCTATTGTGCCTTTATTCAATGAATTTTGTCTTGTGTTTTCTGTTTATTTCCTTTTTTTCTTGCTTCAATGAGGTTTTTCAGCTACAGAATTGCAAAGTTTCTGTAGCTAAAATCCTACACAGATAGCTATGTGAACAATCAGTTCGATATTTCAATTTTAATTATGACCTTATCCACAAAGATGAGCAAGTTCCTACTTGTTGTATTGATGCAATAAAAAAATTTATTAAAAAAGAAATTTTTATTTTTAAGGTGTATGATTTTATGAAAATTACTCAAACCATGTAATCCATATAGTGTCACACTTAACACTTCCTCGATGGCAACATACGTCCTGCAGCATCAAAGTTGCAAAGAGTTGTTCTACACCATCCACTCGAGACTCCAATGGTTGTTAACATATAACCTTTTTTATAATATGTTTTCAATGTGTCCAGGGATACACCGGTGTGTGCGGGGTTTATACAACAATTTAATTTCTAGGAGAGATGAGTTTGAAGCATACCTGGCAGCAATAAAATCGATTACTGACATTATTTTATCGATGTTTTCTTTGTGAATCAAGTTACTCAAGATATCCATTTCTAGTGTTGTTGTGTGCATCTTTGATTTGGGATCCTGGAGCAACATGGAGGTCAAAAATTATGTCGATGTTATGATTCTGAGCCCATATGAATGCGTTACCCAGAGATTTCAGAGATCCTCTTACAAACGGGGTAGGAGGATTGGGATCACTATAAATCCACTCAGATTTGTTCCTTTTAGCATGGCTGCAACTGAAGTATGTATTAAATCAAAAACCATTTTTTTCTCACGTAGTCTCGCAAATAAGGCACTAAATAACCCCAAAAATCTCTCCAACGGTTACAAATTTGAGGAATCGCTCCAAAAAATCATAATTCACCTAGTTCTAAGAAAAAACCATGTTTTATTTTTCTGAGATTCTATGCCAATTGGTCAAAAAATGTTCTTTCAAATGATGGTTCAAAACTACTGTGTTTTTTGGCTTCTGCTCTGGCAACGAAATCATTTGTTGCTTCATGGGATATACGTGGGCTCCTCTTGTTATCAATGCAGGCCATTTCATTGTTGAATAGATGGTTCGAGGAATAACGCCAAATATCGGCATCGTTGGCCCTCTTGAAGGTGATGCCACCATCCAACACCAATTTTGATCTCCCATGATTTCTTCCCATAAAACTACATCTCTAGCTATAAAACCACACACATGTAAAAATATTTTAATTTGTTTCAATTATATTTGTTTTTTTTTCAATTAACAGAAATGCAACCATCTATCGCATCAATCAGATTTTGAAATCAACGTGTCAAGTTAATTTCATGCCACTCACAGTTTTAATTGAATATAAACTCATTTCCTTGTAACAAATATCCAACAGATTTCATTTTCCAACAATTTAACATATTTCTCATTTTATAGATTACTCTATTTTTTATGCTACCTTGAAGCTGAGATCTCAACGAAATGCATATTCAAATTATATTTGCAGGTTTTAAATGTGTCATCAAAGTGAGCATGTATTGGGAAAAAAAAAATTGCAGGAGACCGAAGCCCGTCCAATTTCGTTGTTCTGCACGCCATGACCATTGTTTGCAATAGCCGGTTTCATCTCTCATCCCTCTGTTCATATTCAATGATTTCAATATTTCATAGACCCTTGTTTTATTTTGTCATTGGTTTCAGCTGTCCGTTTTATCATTGTATGAAATGAAATTCTATATATGGCTTTTATAGTTTTTTTTTTTTAATCGTTCCATTTGTTTGGTTTTTATTATTTTTTTATTAGTTTTATAGTATGAATGTTATCATTTTTGGGATTTAACTGCGTTACGTAAGTCATTTATCTATGAAAATTTCCATGAGAGGTAGTCGTAATTGACTAATTTCTCATGATTTTTCAATATTCACCTTAGCACTCATTACATCGGGTGATGCTCACAGGGGTGAAGAAGTTGGATTGAAACTAGTGAAATGAATCACATAGCGTCAATCATCACTTTCGGGGCTTGCACCGGGTAAGCAGGACTTTCCGAGAGGTCACACATCCCAGAACTCCTTTGGCTCAAGCGCACTTAACTGTGGAGTTTTCCCCACAATCAAGCGCACTTAGCTTGCTATCCCATTTGCAAAACCATAGCAAGTATTTGTGCCTCAGGAACCATTCATGTAGAGCTCCCTTTACTATTTGTATTTATGTATGAGGGGTTTCCTCGGTGGACTACAAAAACCCCTCATACTTAAATATGAATGTTCTTTTATATTTTTATTTATGTTTTTGTTATTTTTTATATTTTGATTTAACTATTCTATTTTGTTTTTTTTTTTTATTGCTTTATGTTTTTTTTATCATTTTGTGTTTATTTGTTTTTATTTTTGTTTTGTTATATGTTTTTATTGTTTAAAATATTTCTTTTATATATATCTATATATATATATATATATATTGCTTTTTTAATTTTTTGAATCATTTTCCAAATATTAACATAATAGGATAAATATAGGTTCTCTGAAAAAGATAGCAAATGATGAAAAAAGTTATGGGTACAAATTTTTTTATTAATGAATTCTAAATTTTGATTCTAAGCTCACAATTTTTTTTTTTTCCAGGTCGCATGAGATCCTACTCGTCAATTTATCAATTCTTTTTGAAATGAAAATAAAAACAAAAGGGAATTGATTTTATTTCAAATTGTACATTTTCCTTATTCATAAACAGGATTTCTATTGAAAATATTTCTATGTGGCTCTTATTGAACCACTATAAATCCAAGAAAAATAAAAATAGATTAAGGAAATGAAAATTCTAAAAAATTAAAAATTTCAGAATTTAAAGAACTAAATTAAGATCTGAAATTCAATCAGATCTAGTTTTATTTTTCCTACTTTATCCTATACTATTTGAAAGGATTTTTTATTTTTTTTTACTACACGAATGTTTCCAATGGATCCATTTACAGATTAAAATTTCCGAAATGCTCATATCCAAATTTGAAAAATGTACCTGATTGTGTATGAGGACATGAGAAATCATTTTCATCTTTGGATTCGACGCAAATATTGGTTGAAATACGAGTAAATGTCGTGAAATATTCACCTGCTAAAACCACTCTTCGATATAGTCCTTGCACTCCAAAGAATGTTTGATCTGCATTCTAGATCTTACGACCATAAATGGTTTAGTGTAAACAATTTTATTCTATGAAAAAAAAATTGATTGAAATGTATGCATCTACATGTTTTAACAATGCATATAGGAATAAAAATAAAAAATAAAAAGAAAACTGAAAATGAACTCGAGACTAAAGGGTAGTTTCTATGCACACTTACCCGGAAATGACGCCAAAATGTTGAGGCAATTTAATTACCTATCATTTAATTTTCAACCCGAGGTTTTCGTAAAACTTGCGAATTGGGAATGCATTATATATGATATAAATTAACCTCTAATTTAGATTAATCTAACTACGAAATAAAATGATGACAAACCAAAAACATAAGGAAACTGAAATCAAACTACATAAAGGAAAAAATTAATCTAGGAAAGGAAATTCAAATCTTATTCACAAAAGATGTCTGATATGAATGTGCACACAATCTCTTGAAAATGAGTCTTTTAATGTAGGAATGAAAATAAATCTAATCTACTTGGATGAAATGAAAAGCTGATCTATACACTTACATGCATGGTTGACATCAGACTTCATCTAATGAAATCTATAAAAATAGGAAATCTAATCTAGGAAAGCATTCAAAACACACTTACTACAATTGAAATATTAATTTACTACACACACTTGCATGAATGGGAAAGCCAGTCTACTTGCATGATTGAAATCAAACTTAACAAGAAAGTAAATTTACACAAATGAAAGAAAATCTAGTCTAGAAAAGCAAGAAATATTTAATCTATGAAAAATAGGAAATCTAATCTACCACATATGTGTAAGTGGAAATATAAACTATTACACATTCATAAATAGAAATCTAAACTATGAAAAACTTCCATAGAATTAGAAATCTAATCTAGGCACTCTTCATGAATTCAAAATCTAAACTTCTTGCAAGAATTCAAAAGCATGAATTGAAATCTAAACAACCTTAACTACAATGAAAGTAATGTGACCAATCCATGCAAACCTGTAGGAGCACAGAAATAAAATAAGCATATGAAAACTTAACTTATGAAATCATGTAAATGAACATAAATGAAATAATAACAAATTTTGAAATCAAAACTAAACTAAACATAAATAAATGAATGAAATTATGATACAATCGCACACTCATTTAGGTGGCTAATCCAAAGATGCATGAGGATGGCTAGTGAGGAATCTCCATATGCAACAAAAACTAAATAAAAGTGAATAACACTCATGAGTATGGTGCCAAATATAATTCTTTATTCAAAACATGAGCATAACTCCAAACATTACACATGACTTTGAGAGGAGAATGCTCTCATATTTATAGAAAAACATAAGAAGTTGCCTCATTAATGAGGATCCACTATTCTCTCCCTATATCCCTAAAAATATCAACCAATTAGACACATATCTGTTTATCCATGATTTTTCTCCATGAGATATGATTGGTTCCTAACGAAAATATTCCTCCAATATTCAAGAGAATTCGAAATTGATCCTTGGAGGCCACATAAGAGTGTCTTGGAAGCTTCCAAATGACCTACACTTGTCATGAAACTCAAGCCACTTTTAGATATTAGCAATTATATGTCATTTTTCTAATTTTTAATCATTAATTCACTATAAACACTTGAAAAATATAAATTTAGGAAAATACAATTATGAATCTATATGATGATAGATATGTAGTGTTATATAGTGACAAAGTGATGGAATAAAGGTGATAAAGATGAAATGAGGTGTGAATGAAGTGAAAATATTTGCCATTTTAAAGACACTTTGGAGACTGAACATGGTACCTCCAATATGGCGTCAGCCTCTAGATTTGGCATTGGTGAGGCATCTCCTCCCAAGGCTCCTTGTACTACTAGAGGCATACATTCCTACATATCCAAAGCAATTCTACAAGCTGGACTTGAACTTGCATCCAACAAGAAAATTCATATTGATAGGGTTCTTTTAGAAATTATACAAACATATGTATATTAATGGATTCAATATGATCAAGCAATGTACTAAATCTAGATACTAAATCCTTCTACAAATCAATTGTGGAAAATAAACATGAACACTAATCACAACAAGTGTAGAAAGAAAAAAATCAAACCACAACACAGACATTTTCCTGGGAAAATCTTGCTGCTCAAAACCCCTCTATATTATATTGTATATTCACCAACGAATCATGAAAAAAGTTCAATGCACTCTTCTCACAAGAGTCTCTTGCACTCTCACAACTGTCTCACACTGACCCGGACAAAATCGACCAGCAATTAGATAATTCTCAGCTTGTCTTCAACCTACCTTTCTCCCGCAATTCATGAAGAATGCAATGCCTATTCCTTAGGAATTTTAACATTTCTCAACTGCGATGGGTATCATGGGCATCCTGTGGTGTTTTAACTGCATCTAGGTAGGTTGCTAATATCACAACTGATAGTTAACTTCGCTTTAACCTTTATCTCAATTGAGTCTCCACTGGAACTAATATGCATGCAACTATTAATAGTAAATAATCAGTCACTTGATAGATCATTGCATGTAAATTAAATATGATGTAATTCAATTGAACTCTCACTAGTTCAACAATCAATTACAACTAGTTTTACTGACTTTAACTCACTTAATTGATTTAACTGATTTCTCATGCATAAAAATCATGCACTTAACTGCAACATGAATTGTAAAACACGTAGAATCACTCTATATGCCTCACCAACTACCCTCAACTCGGAATTCATGAGCTAACTGATTTTATCCCACTCAGTTAACTATTACAAGTGATTATGAGATAACATTACATTTTATTGTCCAATTTACTTAAGGGATATTTAAACTTGACACATTTTAAATTTATTAAATAAATTGAATTTCACAGTAATGTATCACTAGGACACATCACTACATGACTTGTGGTCCCATACTAGTTTAGGTGTTTTCATGTTGTTGATGGATTCCAATTTCATTTTTTCTTGTTGCAAACTTCAACACTCCCTCTCAATAAGAAAGCAATGTCCTTGCATGTGCACATGAACCTCTTGCAAGTGACATGCAACACTTATCTAGTGTTGTTTGCACATGCAACTCTTGCATCCAACACTTCTCTAGTGTTTCTCACACATGCAACTCTTGCATTAAACACTTATGAAATTGAATAGCCTCCAAAAAACTGAATCAATATAATTCATCTTTCATTAGAGTCTTTTGACTACTTGTACCTATTTCACATGTCTATTGGATTCTCTGCACTATTGACATCTTCAACCATGCACTATGCACTACTGCCAACTCTCATCTGCACTCCAATATCTGACACCTGTCACTCTGATTTTTGTCTTCCTGACACCACTTCTTCATGGGATACTCATAGCCAGGTTTGATCCATGAGACACACCATCTCTACAACCCTGTCCAAATTTCTTCTCGGGATAAACTCTCCACATCACCCCACATCACACTTGGAGGTATAGCTGCATGTACTCCCTCTTCCCATCTGGCTTGAAATTTCTTTTCTTGAGTGGTTTATGCCACTCCATGATCCTCTGCACGTGGCTACTCCACATCTTGAGGTTCATTCTTTGGAACCAAAATTTCCTCATCTGCGTGCAAATCGAGATCCCTCTCAAGGGACAATTTCAGGGCTTTCTCACACTTCCCAATGGTACATCGCTTCCATGTGTCTATCTGTGCAAGACTACTCTTTGGAATCTTCGTAGAAATCTGTTGCATGACCTTCAATTCTCCATGGTGTAGATGGCCCAATATCCTATGCCATAACTCACGCTTATCCCAGCTCACCACTTTGTCTACCTTACCCGTCAATGTTGTGCATCTATCTCCATCAAGTTTATAGAGATTCTTCACATGAATCCAAATATTCTTGGGTTGTCCTCTTGCTTATTATCGAAGGAAAGCTTTTACTTCAATGAAAACAACATGATAGCCTCTATCCTCCAACATTGTGACTGAGACTAAATTTTTCTTCAAGCCTGGTACATGCATTACATGTTTTAATAAGAAGGGTTTACTTGACTATCTCTGGAAGGTAACTGTACCAATCCTGGTAGCACTTTACCACCTGTCATCACCCATTTAAATATGAATCTAAAGGTCCTTCTCCTCTAAGATACTGAAAATTTCTTTGTCTCCTGTCATCTGAAAGGATGCACCACTATCCAAGTACCACACCGATCCCATTGCACTTGACACAATGCATTCAATGAGCAAGAATTCAAGCTCAAATTTCAATGCCAAAGGATCACCAACTGCAAATCCTAAAGCCTTCTTGTTCTTATTCTTTTGTGGACAATTAGTGGCATAATGTCCATGGCCATGACAGTGAAAACACTTCACTCTGGACATGTCGCACTCCTTTCCTTCTTCATCGGACTCAGTTTTGGAATAGGATTTATTTCCCTTCCCCTTCTTCGCCTTCCCAGCCAAGGAGAAATTTTCTTCATCATCTTCCTTAGATGAAGATCCATCCCTGGTATTCCACCTGAACTCTTCGTGCACCAAATCCGACCAAATTCGTTCCCAATCTGGAAGCTTCTCCCTCCCATTGAAAAAGTCCTGATAACTATGCCAAATATTAGGAAGTCATACAAGAGCTAGGATCACCAAGTCATCATCCGCAATGGGAATGCGGATGCTCGCAAGATCATCCCAACATTGGACAAACCTTGTTAAATATTTTGGAATGATGTCGCCTTTCTCCATTTTG
Organism: Pinus albicaulis; assembly: GCA_034641835.2. Lineage (NCBI taxonomy): Eukaryota > Viridiplantae > Streptophyta > Pinopsida > Pinales > Pinaceae > Pinus > Pinus albicaulis. Next base: position 1,174,393,675 of record CM076582.1, on the reverse strand, counting down.
ATTTTCCTCAGCTTCTCCTTCAGTGCCAATTTTCTATGATCACTACTGCTCTGAAACAGATCTGTAAAAGCTTTCCACATTACATATGGTGTCACTTTTTGATGGAGACTTGAGGCAATGTGGTATCATACTCCCTCCAGTAAGATCCTCCTCGTCTTTGCAACCTTCTTTTTCCAAGCATTAAGATTTGCGACATTTGCTGCAACGGGTTTAGGAATGTCATTATCAATGAATTCTTTCAATCCATTTTCCTCCAGTACTACCTCCATCTTGTCTTTCCACACAATATAATTGGAACTTCCATCGAGTTCATACTCCAATCTCAACCCACTGAAAGCCATTTCGATCTTGATTTGTCTATCGCACCAAAAATACTTTTGCAAATTCAAAATCTATTCAGTCACGAACTCACCTTCTCATCCACAATAGTGATTTCATGTGCTCTAATACCATATATAAGTTATACAAACATATTTACATCAATGTATTCAATCCGATCAAGAAATGTATTAATGTTAGATATTGAATCCTTCTACAAATCAATTGCAGAAAATAAACACGATCGCCAATCGCAACAAGTGTAGAAAAAAAATCAAACCACAACACAGATATTTTCCAGGGGAAAGCTTGCTACTCAAAACCCCTCTATCTTATATTGTATATTCACCAAGGAATAATGAAACAATTACAATGCACTCTTCTCACAAGAGTCTACTACGCTCTCACAACTGTCTCACACTGACCTAGAAAAAATCAACCAACAATTAGCGAATTCTCAGCCTGTATTCAGCCTGCCTTGTTCACGCCATTCATGATGAATGTAATCCATATATTCGTTAGGAATTTAAGCCTTTCTCAACTGCGTTGAGTATCATGACATCCTGTGGTGTTTTAACTGCATCTTGTCAACCTGATAATATCACAACTGATAGTTAAATTCCCTTTAACCTTTGTATCAACTGGGCCTCCACTGGAAATAACATGCATGCAGCTATTAATATTAAATCATCAGTCACTTGACAGATCACTGCATGTGAATTAAATATTATTTAATTCACTTGACCTCTTACTAGTTCAACAGTCAATTACAACTAGTTCAACTAACTTTAACTCACTTAATTGAGTTAATTGATTTATCATGCATTAAACTCATGCACTTAACTGCAAATTGAACTCTAAGACACATAGAATAACTCTGCATGCCTCACTAACTAACCTCAACTCAAAATTCATGAGTTAATTGAGTTTATCACACTCATTGAACTATTACAATTGATTATGAGATAATATTGCATTTTATTGTCCAATTTAATTAAGGGATAGTTAAATTTGACACATTTCCAATTTATTAAATAAATCGAATTGCACACTAATGTATCACTAAGACCCATCACAACATGACTTATGGTCCCACACTAGTGTAGGTAGTGTCATGTTGTTTCTCAATGCCAATTTCATTGTTTCTTGTTTCAAACTTAAATAGTTCTTAGAGAAAGAGAAAACCTTGGCCCTGTTACTTCATGAACTAAATTTTTTTCAACTGCAGGGGCTTGGAAAACATGGACAAAAAAAGCAACCTTAGGAGATTTGTAGCATTCGAGAATATATATGCGCTATTTATACAAGAAACCTTGGGAGATGGAATAAAAATATGTAATTTTCTCAATTATTTCCTCATTTTATAGAGCTTCCATACTTTGGATGCAAGAGGTTGATCGGGAGGACGTGTCATTGGTTTTAACAAGAGATTGATGACGATAGCCAATACCTGGGGAAAGGAGGGGAATATAGCTACTGAAGTATTATATGAAGAGCTCAATATGACTTTGCATTTGATCAATATATATGGACCATGTCACAATAGGGTCTAATTTTATTTTCGGCTTGAAAAAGAAAAAGGGAAAAAGGAATAGAAGTTGATAGCCGGTATGTACAGTTTGGAGGGATATATGTCATACCTTTAGAGATCCACCCTAAAACATGGAGTCAAATATCCAAAATAAATGATTTTTTGCCTTCATGAAATATATCCTTAAACCTTTTTCACACTCATGTCATGACGAAGTACTACAGAAAAAAAATGCAAAAGCTGATCCTATTTATCATAATCGATTTGGGAGTCTCTATTGGGTGATTTAAATTTCTTTCTTGGGAACAATGAATCATGGGGGAATCATGCCCAAATCGACTCTCTTATGAAATTATTTTAACATAGTTTGGATCAACATAATTTTTTGACCATCGATATGGCTAGGATCTAGCCCACATGTAGGAATATGTGCATTTGGGATGCCATGGTCGCAAGAAGACTTGATCGATTACTCATAAAGGCTCCCCTGGTGGACAGATTTAATGGGATTAGACACTGGGTGGGTCAAGGAGGCATATCTGATCACTCTCCCACCTACTTGGAGGTGCGTCTAAATTTCTCTTTGGGGGAAACTAAATCATAGGGGAACCATGCCCAAATCAACTTTGTTATGGAATTCCTTAAAAATATTTTGGATCAATATTATTTTATGAACATTGACATGGCTATGATCCAACTCACATGGAGAAATATGTGCATTGGGGATGCCCTGCTCATAAGAAGACTTAATCGATTCATCATAAAGGATCCCCTAGTGGAAAAATTTAATAGGATAAGACAATGGGTGGGTCAAAGAGGAATATCTAATCACACTCCCATCTACGTGGAGATTGACAGCCCCTACCCAAAATGTAGAGCTCCTTTAAAATTTAATTCGAATTGGCTTAAAGAAGAAGAATTACATCAACTGGTTAAGGAGACTTGGATGAATTCTAGCCAAGCCATAGACAGGGCCCCAACTGAAGTTTTCGCAAAAAAATTATTGAAACTCGAGCATAAAAATATAACATGGATCAAGAAAAAGGGAAGGAAGGACGCAGATAATTTGATTCAAATCAAGGCTGACATTCATACATGATGGATTCCAATAGCACATGTGTCATATTTATGGGGAACAAGCTCATTTTGACCTATCTGGAAACTGAAAAGATTAGAATTCTAAGATAGAAGGAAGAGGAATGGAGACTTTGAAGTAGAGCCATATGGTTACAAGATGGGGATGACAACAAAAATTTCTTCCAACAGTGTGAAAAATGATAAAAAATAACAAACATCATCTGGGCTTCAAAAGCTAGTTTGAGGAGGGAAGCTACTTCTTTATACCATATTGTAGATAGGACAGTGAGAAATTTTAGTTAACTCTTCATAGCCCCCCATGAAGCTACCATTAAAAAAATTCTTAGGACTTCCATAACTTTCCTAGGGTTTGTTGCTGAGGAGGACTCTAAAATATTAAATAATCTTGTCACCCTGTGGGAAATTGAAGTTTTATTAAAATGGTTTCAGAAAGATAAGACCCCTAGGCCTGATGGCTAGCCCATATACCCCCTCGGATATCTATAATGGTTTCTCAACACTACGAGATCTAAACCTGATATCTCTACCATTTCGAGAGTTGTAATACACTCAATCAATGTCATAAAACAAGTATTGGCTTGACGCATTGGATCGGGTGAACAACTGCGTATTGCATATGATGCATTGTCAGGAAGTGGTAATGTCCATCTCCTTTCTCAAGACCTGATAATGCTCCTTGACACAATCAACATCAAATATATATCCCACATTGTTGATGATGAAAACACAACACTCTACAGACAAGCCTGGAAATCAACCAATACATTAAGGATTCCTATATAATTTCATATAGAATGGAACAGATATATTAATGCACTTTGAGAATCCAATGGTAGGATCACTAAACGAGATGACGAATTGCTCTGGGGCATCTGAAAAGATGGATGTTACACCACTAAAGAATGTTATTTTACCATTCAAGCGGACCGGGAACTAGTTAATAAATACTAGTGGTGGCGACCCCTCTTGAAGCTCAAATCCCCTCTGAAATCCCCACCAAATATAATATAATGCTTCAAACATTCCATAAACCATCTTGATTTTTCTTATTCAGAAACATCTCTGAATCTATCTCCCTTATTTTTATACCATGTCCCATTACACAACATGTTTGGCTTGAACTCGTAAACGCTTAATATTTCTATCATGTGGGGAGGCGAGTATTTTACCACCACATGGCATCACTAGTGGAACACAATAGGAAAACATAAACATCGAAATCTCAATGGGTTGATTTGTTTGGGCATATGGATTTCTTGCAACAAGCGAATATTCTGAAGCAATTATACAGACTGGAAACTCGGCCGTTCACAAATACAAGGGATCTACAACCTGATCTCGGATGAGGATCACACCCTGTGTGAGAGATATTATACTCGATATTATTGATAAACCACACTCATGAGAATACTTTCATGGATCAGGCTGATGAATGTGGAGGAGGAGAAATCCTATATCTCTTTGAGTCACATTATTTCAAACTCAAAATATGTTTGCGTCGGGGTACTAACAACAATGCGGAGCTAAACTGTCATCGATTACTTCTTATATTTTCTCATGAGCAGAATTGCAGATGCATACAAATATTTGGAGACTCTAAGATTGCTATAAATTAGTTCAATTCTATATCTCAATGCCACATGCACACACTCCGAGTAATTCTAGAGGAAATATCATCACGTAAGACACATTTTGACTATATTAATTGTAATCACGTTACAGGTAAAGGAACCAAGTTTCTGAAAACCTTTCCAAGGAAGTCACGCTCCTACATATTGTGCATTGGACGATTGAGAAACACAAGGGACATGAGTATCATCAATATTACCACATGCCCTTCATCGAATATTGGGAGAATGTACAACAAGGTCTATAATCTACAACTTATTTTTGTCATTTTTGTTGATATGCATTGACTATTTAGATGAGTACTATTAACACTTCCTTTGCTATGTATATATCTAATTTTATTTGAACATACTCAATAATTGATATGTTCCACCATGATATTCCAGATAAGCTATGTTTTGTGGATACAACATGTAATTTTCACTATTTATTAATGGAAATTATCATTTTTCCTTGAGAAAAAAATCTTTATTATAGAATATGAATAAATTCTAATATCATTGATTTTTACTGTATTTTCATATTAAGTGAATAATACTATTAAGTTTTTTCTATCAAAAGCATAAGAGAATTTGAAATTTACAAAATGTTCAAACTTTATATATGTAAATTTTAATTTCACAAAAATAAATAAATTATTTTATATATGTATTTTAGTTTTTATTTTGTAAATGAAAATGAATGTTTATGAATTTAAAATTTCAATTTTTTGTTAAAGATATTTATACAATTATTAAAAAAAATAAACTAATAATTTCAAATAATAATAATTTATTTTTTACACCAAAACTAATTTTAACATCAAATTAGTGTACAAGTCTCGAACTCTATTATTTAATTTCTAAATTCTATAAAATTTTAATTATTCCAACTTCTCTATATTTTAACTTATGATTTCTTACACATAAATTCATACTCGTAACAAATTATAAATTAAAAAAATTTAAAAACTATACTTATTAATTTTAAAGATCAAATCTAATATATAATAGTATATACTATATAAAAATTCTATAATATAATATCAGAAAAATTCTTCCAAAATAATCTCTATTTTTTTCTAAATATAAACCTATCATATTTTGATATATTTTTTATATATAATATTTTATTTTTACTATGTTTCTTATAAATTAGAGGGAAAACTCTAACTACTTACTGGTATTTACATGTTCAAATTTCCCTCATCCCAAACACTCATACACCACAATTAATTATCATTAATAAATCGTTTTATTTATAATATTATAAAACCACAACTAATTATCATTAAGAAATCTTTTTATTTATAATATTATAAAACCAAATGAAATAAATTAAATAATTCTATTTCATGTTTTTTTTCATTATGTTATATACATAATTTTAATTTAAACTTTTAAAATATCGATAAATTTGTATTTATATTATATTGTTTTAATATATTTTTCAATAAAAAAATAGATAAAAAACATAACAAATTCTTTAATTTAAATTTAATTTCTAGATAATGATCTGGTCGATAAGATTTATAGAAGTACATATACTCTAACTCCTTTCAGATTTGAAGATATAATTTCTTTATAGAAAAGGTCTGCACTTCAACTATTATTACATTCCATATAAAAATAACAATAACAATAAACAATTATTTATAATGGAAGTAATAACATTATTTTATTTTCTTGCCACAATCTTATACAAAATTAGAGTAAAAAAATAAAGGGGCTGGTGCTGAGTAGAACCCAATCGCTACGGACCATATAAGCCAAACTTTCATGAAATATGTTCAACTTTAGATTACATAATGTATTATCTCTCGTACTTTTCTGTTGTTTCTCATACGCGTCTTTGGACCATATATGCCAAACTTTAATGAAATATATTCAACTTTAGTTTACATAATGTATTATATCTCGTACTTTTCTATGGTTTCTCATATGCATCTTCGCTTTCTAAGTTTTTAAATGTTCCGGAAAATGTAATCCTCGGCCACTATACTGGTCTTATCTGCAAGAGATGTCCAAATAATGGCGGGCATGCCACTGTCCTTTTTTCAGAGGTGGCCACATGCATTAACCGCGTTTCCTTACGCGCAAAAAATGTTCAACTCGGCCCATGTGCGCCGAAAATATTCACTTTCATCATGCCACATCGAAATTTACTCTTTCCTCTGCTGTTGCCATTATTTGTATCGAGACCTTTAAGCCGTCCAATCCAACAGATTCTTCGGAAAAAAAATGCTTTTAAGGTCAACAGCGAGTGGCCACTACAGGAAAAAAAAAAAGGCTTCAAATTCAGAGGTTCAGCCAACTCTGAAAAGACACGAAAGTAAGAGAGGCGGGGCTGTTGCAAAAAACCATGGCTACGCGTTTTATATAAAATCAGCTGTAATAGCCTAATGATGTGTATGATGTGGTTCTCACGCGACACAGTAAATCTAAAAGGGAGATATCCGTGAGGCTATATATATGCTGCTGGAAAGTAGCATGTGCATCTGCACGGGGACCTCATGCTGCTATAAGATTTTATTTCAGTGATTTTGTGTATGGTTCTTTTGATAAAGTTCCAGCTCTCAAGGTTCATTTACTATGCATCTTATTGGTACACATTACTTCTAATAGTAAATATAAAATTTCTAACAGACTATTTTGGTATAAAAACTTTACATTTTGGATTGGATGTATGCTTAACACTTTTTTATGTATTTATAAACTATAGCTATTTTATGTAAATAAATATTTTTAAGATTACACAATGGTAAAGGTTAATAATTTCAGAAAAATAATTATGTTTAATGATGGAGAAGTTGAATAATAAAAACTACTATCATAGAAATAGATATATAATGATCCAAATTAATTGCTCATTTTTATTTTTCATTTTTCTTAGAATTTGTCATTTCCTTATTTATATAGAACTTATTTCTTTTAAGCTAGATGATAGTAAAAGAAGAATGGATTATAAAAAGCTTTTATATATTTAATTTTTTTAGTTTTTGATATCATTAAGTTTTTGTCAGATAAAAATGTGAAATTAGTGAAAATTAAGAAATTTAAGTTTCAAATTTTTTAATTTATGACATAATTTAAAGGGAGAAAATAAACGGTAAATCCAAAAATTTACTACTAATTACATGTCAAACATTAAATAAATTATTAGATTCCTCTAAAATTATATAACTTTTTATTTTTATTTTAATCGACTATAAACATAAATATATTTTATTTATATTAATATTTTTATATATTTCAATATTATAATAATCTGCACATGTAAATACCATTCGAATCATTGATACTTTTAAGAAATATGAATTTGCAAATTTGAACTTATTATTGATATTTTTAGCATGCATTTTACAATTTTTTTAATAGTAGGTTGTTTTTCAATTTATTGTATATTAAAATTGTATTTTTATTATTATAATTCATTACAGTGAATGTAATTTACTTTTTCAGTTATTGAGCAACGTTTAAGTATGTTTGTGTTGAATTTGGAGTTGACATGTGTCTTGCTTTAACTAAAAATAAAATATTTTCTAACTAGAAAAGTAATGTAGCCTATAACCAACATAAGTCAACAGAGATTAAAATAGTTTAATATATTTTTAAGTATACATCAATATTAATTCATATTAAAATATTTTATTGATGACCCACATCTGATATATTCAAATATTTTCTTTTAACTTTTTTTCTATATATAGATATATATGAAGTTTTACCATTCATAGTGTTTGGATTTCACATTTTGAAAACCCATGATATTTTCTGATGATTTTTGAAACTTCATATACATCTATATAAAAAATGTTAAAAGAAAATATTTTAATATGGTATCTAATAAAATATCCAATATGAGTTAACAATAAGATATTTTAATATAAATTAATATTGAGGTACATACATATAGAAACAAAGAAGTTTTCATGGTCAAAACATTTGATTTTACAGATTAATCTTTTCTTAAGTATGTTTTTTTTTGGTTGAAATCAAACAAATATTTTTGGACTTACAAGTTTAAGTTATGTAGTTTTTATAACATTAAAAAATACAATTTAAATAATGAAAAATTACACATTCATGTTAGATTTGTGATTAAGTTGGACCTATGCTTACACGTTTAATTTATGTAGTTTCTATAACATTCAAAAATACAATTTAAACAATGATAAATTACACATTGTGTTTGTACTCTAAAATAAGCTTGCACCTAAAGAAATTTGATCCCTCTTCCTTCATGTTAGAGTTATACTTGAAATAGATATGTACTGGTGCAATAACACAAAGAAATCTAGCTATTTGATTTACATAAATGTGACACCGTCAGGAAATTATTTTTTTAGATTTTATTATTTTATATTCTTGTAAATATTGAGGTGGAAATGTTGACTCTAGGGCTAAGAATAAATCAAATTGGCATTGGTGAAGAAATTTTAAATCAATATATAATTTTTTATTTTTTTGGAAATGATATGGGAAATAAAACTTGAGTAATGTGGGTTTTTTTGTTATCTAAATATGTTTGAAGTAGTTAAGTCTAAATAATGAATCTTCAAAAATTCTTTCAAAATTTTAGGGAAAAAGAATGCAATAAGGAAAACAACATTATTGGAAAAAGATTATGTCGTACAGAAAAATAACCTTAGCTAAACCGAAATAATAAGTTAAATAAAAATATAAACATAGACATTGTGAAAAAGAAAATTTGCTAAATATTTTTCTTATCTTAAAACAAAAAATAAAACTGGGAAAAAAAGTGAACAGAACTTAAAAGCAGGAACAGAAAGGTGCTAAAAATTCTAGTGGGGAGGAGATAATAAATACCAGTGATGAGGACTCGCTTTGTGGACAAACCTAGAGAGAAAGGAAGAAATTTTAACTCAGTGGGTGTTGGGAGTTGCGAGGTGTGCCGGCCAGATAAGTTGTTAATTATATTCAAGGGTATGTCGAACATATTTTACAGGATACTAAATTCATGCATGCATGTTGATCTATGTACAAAAGTGTGAGTAGATAGTTTAGGCGTACTCATGCATGCTCACATAGGTACGTTTGGAAAATTTAAATTTGAGAAAATTGCTAATGATATCTATTTTTCAGGTATAGAGAGCATGGTTAATTAATTTTTCTTGATTATATTTAAAAGTATTAATAGAGAATATGATGATTTTGATACGGATGAGGAAGTAGTCAAGTATAAATGTAGGAATATGTTAATTTTTTCCGGAATCCTTTTGTTAATTTCAAATGATTCTAATAGGCTTCCATTAATGCTATAGTGTGATCAAATATGAATGACCTAACCAATTTATGACATGCAATTTAAGTTCAATGTGAATTTATATAAGTTATGAAATTTCTGAGCAAGAATAATTATGCTATTAAAATTATATAAGTATCCTACATTACAAATTAGATGTAATATACAGTAAAACTATATATTGTTCGAATATAGGACTGAATAAGTGTTTGTATATATGATATACTTGTAAGCTATGGAAACATGGAGCAGAGAAAACTAAGTGGTAAACCTTATTATCAAATGCAATAATAATCCCACTTTTTAGTTTGCTAGATACATAAGTTCTAGACTCGTGAAAAGAAATGTTAGAATTCACTCCTAAATATCTATTGAAGTATTTTTTTCTTACATACAAGTTGTAATAATATACGCCTCTGGCCTTATATGTTTATATTAAACAAAGAAAATTTTGAATTGTTTTATGAATTATTGAATTTTATATTAATTTTGTGAAAACCAAAATGTGGGAAAGATGGAATAATACAATAAGTATTCCAAGTAATCAAAACACAATTATAAAAAATCTAAAACCATTGATACATAGCTTAGCCAAGCTAAATTATGTGGATCATACTCGAATTACCCAATGGTTTTCAAATTGCATAAAATAAAACATATGATATGAGAAAATAAGACAAAATTCTTAGGACCGGGATAAAATTATGAAGTTCTTCATCACAATACAATGACCATGTACATAACTTAAGGAATATTGGTGTTTATTCATAATAATATTTCAATAAATACAAAAATAATGCTCAGTAGCTAAGAGAAAACAACTACAAACAATTGTATTAGCTTGAAAATAAGTTATACCTAAATGTATAAAGAGTAATTCAAATGTGGACTCTCAACCTCTAGTTTATAATATAAAAATACACAAAGTGGACATAGATTCGAGTCATAGGGTTGAGCACTAAGGGTTAACAATTTGAAGTATGGTACATAATAATAAAACTTGACATAGAATCTAGTCTAGAGATTAACAATCTTTTCGATCGAACCATAGCCAATCGCTTAAGCAAGAATCATTTATAGGCAAGGGGGCTCTGCAAAGGCATGTAGAAGAGTTTAGTAGTGTGGAAAGTACCTAATGGTATGATTGAAGTAATTACTAAAATGATAAAAAAAGGAAGGGTTTAAACTAACCTGCAATAATCCAAAGAACATCATATATAAAATAAGAACCTGAAATTCTTGTTCTACAACCCAACCATAAATAAATTCGTAGAAATATAAGAAAGGTTACGTGTTATGAACCTAGTTTGATCATAGTAATGTCAGACATTGAAATAAGGGCATAAATTAGAAAACCCTTAATAAAAAATGAGTGAACAATTAAATTATAACATAGGATTTGAACCCATATAATATACCAGATAAAGGGCTCATAGCATTACATGAGGATGATCGGAAGATACTCAAGGAGGGAGTGTTGTTAACTAGAACCCACCATGAGAAAAATCATGAAAATGTACCTGTAAACAAATAGAGACAATTAAATTAAGACCAATTTGAAGAGTATTGCTCTATTTAAACCCTGGTTAATTTATACAAAAACAAAAGTTGCAGAGAAGGACCAAGCATCGCCAAACCTTTGCGTATCATATCAAAATGCTAGAAAAACAAGGATGGTTGCAAGGAAGCTAATCCATACCTTGAGAAGGAGTTGGAGCAGTGAATCCAACCATTGAGAGTAGTGAATCCAGCAATTGAGAGCAGTGAATCAAGCAATTTGGATTTGGAGCAGTGACTCCAGAAATTCAGAGCAGTGAATCCAACAATTGAGTTCATGGATGAAAATTCAAGTCATTCAAAACGACCATGCTAAGTTCAATCTTAGCAAAAATGGCTTCCAAAAATGTACGAGGAATTTCTTTGTTGAAGATGTCAGCAAGTTCAACCCTTGGTTGAACGAATGAAACAAACAACTCATAGAGACATTGGAAAAGAAGGGAACATGTCCTCTGCCTCTAAATAAGAACATGAGATTGAAAATCCTACACTTTTAATAAACGATCTCTTGTTATTTCTCCTTTCATTAGCTTCACTCTGAAGACATAGAACAATTAAGAAGGTAATGTGTCCTCTACCTCAAAAGAAGAACCTGAGATTGAAAATCCTGCACTTTTAATAAAGGAGCTCTTGTTGTTTCTTGTTTCATCAACTTCACCCTGAAGACATAGCACAATTTTGTGTTTTATCTATGAATGAAACATATATAAGAATTGAAGTAAAACTCAAAGAAGGGCATCGGTTAGCCTATTTGATAAAGCAGAGTGAGAACTCCAGCCATGCTAGCTTCAGATGTTATTGTTCATGAATATCATGTCTTTAAGAAGTCCCATTGAATTGTGATATGTAAAACCAACTAATGTAAACTCAAGATTTCATTTTACAGCTTTTCAGTTTGGAAAATTTTAGTGCAAAGGTTTAGATGATGGGTTGGATGCCTTGAACATGAAAAATATATCTATTGTTCATGACTATCATGTATTAAGTATTCCCATTGAGTTGTGATATGTAAAAGCAACTAATGTAAAATGAAGGTTTCATTTGCAGCTTTGCAGTTTCGAAATACGTTAGTGAAAATGTTTAGATAATGGGATGGATGCATTGAATATGAACAAATTCATGCAAAGCTTGGTTTAATTTACACCTTAAAATTGGGAATTGCAAATTCCATGTTGCATATCTATAATTGATACCTTGATATTTGGGTAAAATCATATAGATTCTACAACCTTGAAGTTTAGAAACCTTGAAGTGCCAAGGTTCATCTTTGTACCGTTAAGGTGAATATAAAATCAGGTTTAGATGGGTCTGAGCTTTCAACAGAAATCTGTGCATGTATTACTGTGATACTCAAGTGAATCATTTCCTTTTTACCATGTATAATTTTGGATATCGTAGATGAATGTAGATTTCACAATATCTTCATTTGAATCATTGAAATTGTTTTGACCTCCAAAAACATAGATTGTTTTTTCCATGAAACTGATTTACCACTCTGAACAGAGAGAAGCCAAAAATTCATCCAAGATGGAAGAACCATTGCTTTTGAAAGCCATCCAATCAAAGGAATTATTTACAGAAATCTATTTATGAGAAGGAAATGTTGGCAATAGTACATGCACTAAAGAAATGATGAGCTTACCTAATGGGAAGACACTTCAAGGTAAAAAATGGTCATGATAGTCTTAAGCACTTTTTGGAACAAAGAAATCTTTAGAAGAGCAACAAAAATGGGTCAAAAATATGTTGGGTTATGACTTTGAAATCATCTACGAAAAAGGGAAGCTAAATGTTGTTGCAGATGCACTCTCAAGAAAGGATGAGGATGTGGAAGCATTGATTTGTGCCATTTGTATTATCCATCCCGATTGTATAAACAAAGAAAGGGATGAATGGAAGAATGATGAAGAAGTATGGACACTCATTCAAAAGTTGTAGCAAGATCTGACTACATATGATACATTTAGTTGGAAAGATGATTCCTTATGGTAAAAATATCGCTTATATATTTGTATGAATTCCCAACTAAAAAAAATATTATTTTGGAGTTGCACTCCTCTCCATTAGAAGGACACTTGACATTTTTAAAAATTAACCAAACGGTGAAGAATTTTTTTTTTTGAGATGACCTTAAAGTTGACACAATTAAGACCCTAGGTTTTCTACAACCTTTATCCATTCCAAATGAACATTGGGATGAGGTTTCAATGGAATTTATCATAGGTTTATCTAAGTCTAAAGGAAAGAGTGTCATCATGGTGGTAGTAGATATACTTACCATGTATGCACACTTTTATACATTATCTCATCCATTTAAAGCGAGTAGAATTGCTACTACATATATGGAAACAATTCAAAAGCTACATGGAAACCCAAATATTATTGTAAGTGATAGAGATCCCATAGTCACTGGAATTTTTTGATGGAATTGTTTTCTTTTTTGGGTACTCAACTAGATCATCGCTCATCTTATCATCTTCAATCTATTGGGAAAACTGAGATAATGAAATTTTTTTTGAAAGGATATATTCACTGATTAGTATCTAATAAAAAAAACAATTGTTAAATTGATTACCTCTGGATGAATGGTGGTATAACACTTCCTTCCACACTGTAGAAAAAATTACCCCATTTATGGCACTACATGAATATCATCCGCCATCCATCACATCATATTTAAGAGAAAATTCTAATATTCAAGTAGTGGAGAATCACATTGAGAATCAACAAAAAATTCTCCAAATCTTAAAGGATAACCTAAATTTGGCACAAAATTGAATGAAACAATAGGTAGATCAACATCGTAGCGAGAGAAGTTTTGATGTAGGTGACTACGTATTTTTATGGCTACAACCATACAAATAAATATCCCTCAAGAAAGCTAAGAAGGATAATAAATTATCGCCAAAGTAATATGGTCCTTAAAGGTATTGCAAAATATTGGTACTACGGCATACAAATTGGAGCTTCAAGCGTCTTCCCGAGTGCACCTAGTTTCCATGTTTCATGCTTAAATAAGGTTATAGGTGACAAAATTATGGTTCAAACAATATTTCTAGAACTTTACAAGGAAGGAAAAATCATATTGGAACCTGAAGGACTCAGGAAAATAAGAACTCAACAGCTATGAATTTGATCAACTTCAGAGTATCTCATCAAGTGGAAGAACTTACCCACTGAAGATTCCATATGGGAGGATTAGGATTTTATACTGAAACATCCAAAACTACTCAAGCATTCAGGACAACACTTTTTTGATGTAGATGGGCTTGTCAGGGCCTTATATTTCTTGTGTAGTTCCTTATTGATGTTAGTGTAGCCCCCTTATTGTTATTTTTGTACCCATGTAGTCCCCATATTGTTATTATTGTGCCCCATAATAGCCCACTATTGTTGTTTTTGTGCCCTTACATTATTATTTTTAGGTCGGCTAGGATTATATTGTGACTCAATGGACTCCTATATATACAAAGGAGGTTTTGTCATTTCTGAATCCAAGAATTGTTCATTTATGTAATGTAAAGGGAGTTTCCCCCTCGAATTGGATTATCTTTAAGTAGTTGATCTCTCTTTTCTTATATTTTGTGATTTGGTTTCATAACACAAATACACTAGCATGCATGGAAAAATATAGTTTTTGTATTACATTTTAGAAGAAAAGGAAGATGAAATCAAATAACAATAAGTGTGTTAGCCTTCTTTTGGGAACTATAATATGAATTCTCACACCTAAAGGGATTTTTTATTGTACTAGTTTTATTTTGGGAGTATATTATGTATAGATATTGGGCTAGGGCTTGTGGTGAGAGGAAAATGTTTCTTTGCATAAAATAATAAGTACTATGTGTTTGATCCCTTGGAAAAGAAATGTGTTTCTTTTTCCATGCAACATTTAGTTAGTTTCCTTTGGAGAGAAACATATGCTTCACATGCAAGAAGAACAAGCTATCAAGTTATTTTCTGTTGGATAGGATAAGTATTTACATACGAGAGATTATAACTATAATGCTAACTTTGTTTGGAATAGATATTTCATTTTTAGAGATAGTAGCCATTGTGAATAGCTATTTTGTGGAAAATATTTTTTTGGAAAGGAACATGCATTCACATGCACAAGTATTGAACATATTGTGTTTTTCCCATTGGAAAATAAAACATAATATTAGGAACAAATAAAAAAATTTTGGGGCTATTTCTCATAATCTTGTTTTGCATTTGCATGCACAAGAAAAATATCTAGTATGTTAGCTTTCCTTTGGAAAAAATATGAAAGTGTATGCAAGATTATGTTAGAATTTTTTTGTAAAGATGATTCTTGATAGTTATTTTCTTATAACTAATGTTGGTACCCTGATTTTAAAGAAGACATTTTGTGACATTTTTTTAATGTTTTAAGAATGCACAAAAATAGATGTTCAAATGTCACTAATAAACGTTGATTATTGTTTAACTAATATTGTATGTTTTATCTGATCATGATATCAAGTGTGCTTATGAAAACAACGACGGGAAAGGATGGTGAATTGTGCAAAGAATAACTCATATTTAACATTTTGGACGATAACTATTTGTTGTTCCATTCAGATTTAGGAATTCCAACTATAAGATGATCCACTAATGGGAAGAAACATGTTGAAAATACTTAATATTCATGGCTTCATGGATAAATGATATCATGATGTCTGTAATAGCATATAGCTAGTTATGATTCAATTAAAATGATAGTTCTTTGTATTATGTTAAACAATGGTTAAGGGATGGACTCCCTTACAAGCCATTGAGTGAGGGGTGAACGCCCTCATGAGCGTTTAATAATAAAATTAAAATTTTCTAGTTTTCAGCCTAAGGGCTTTCTAGGGTATATCAGTGTCTAATGGTGTGATTTGTTGTTGTTCCTTCCTTACATGATATGATGGTTATATTATCAAGAATATGATTAACTAATTGAGTTAAAATAATCATAGAATTGATGCAATGTTACATTCTTAAGTTTAAGTTAATATGATACAACAATGATAGTAAATGGTTGCATAACTCACTATTCCTCTACTAAATATTTCTCTATATAATGATGGTGGTTATTCTAATGGTCATGGAGAGAATATAGAAATAAATTTAGAAAGTTACAAATGGGTAAATATTAAAAAAAAAAACCTAACTCATCTCATTTTCCTGCAAAGTTACTAGAGAATGCTACATACATAGTAGGATAAAATTGTAAAAATTTTTGATGGTATAAATTCTACAGAATATTTTTTAGTAACCTATAATGTAATTATAGAAGTTTCAATATGCATAGAAAATTTTACTGATGACAAAATTTTGAACTTCGTAAGGATGTGAAGACCCAACTTACATATCATGTGAATTGAGAAAGATACTAGTAGTTATATTATAATTGAAAGTGGGGTATATGTAACTTTCGAAGAAAATTATAGGCGACTTCTCCATCTAATATCCCAATAGTCTTATAAGCAGCACAACATATAACGGAGGCCAAGGTGATATAATTTCAAACATTTAAAACCAACAAGGAAAAGAGAAGGTTTTTCCTTTCATAGAAAAAAAATTAAGGTAATGGTGAAATTAGTAGATGTATATAGATATTTAGATTAAAATGAATCTACAATTGTTGATGCCTAGGGTCGCAAAAATTATGTCGATGCATTGTAAGGCTAAAATAAACAATGATAGAATTAAAAAACCATCTATCAGGTTATGAAACGCATAAATAACTTATAGGCCTATGTATCAACGTCTTCATGCCAATTCTGATAGTAAATTGAAAGAAAAAAATCTAGCCAATAAGCCAACGAACTTGAAGTCAAACGTCGAGCTCAGATAGAACCCATTGGAAAAAGTTGAAAAAATCCTCCTTTTTATGTTCATAGATATTATGCTTTTAAACCTTCCAATAAAATAAAATACAAAGAATTAATATATTAAAGCAAGAGATAAGAAATCGTAAGAAGGTACTTATGAGAAAAAAAGTTGCATCACACAATCATACCTCATAATGTCGGTAGAGATGTATTTCCTCTTCGTTCTGTCGATATCAAAGTGGAAACCTTAGTTATGGAGAATAATGACTGAAAATAATAAAAATGATATTGTTAGTGATGCATTATGAAAATTGAAATGATTTGTTTCAGAGAAAAGACAATGACTATATTTAGAGGTTTGAAGCATAAAAAAATACTCTTTATGTTCTTGGGTTGTGAGCTCTATATTTATATAGGCATTCATCATTTGTCAATTAAAATTCTAAAAAGGAAAAATCCATTTCTTTGTAGGAATGGGAAGGTAATTTTTTTATTTTATTGAAAAAAAAAAGTCATAAAACAAAGGGAAGCAGAGAGTAAGTTACCCCAACCCCCATTAGACTTGAAAAGTAGAGACAAATAATTGCCCGCAACCATTTTGATACCCTTGAAAATAAAATTGAATAAGTGATTTAAGATGATGAAATTGTAAATTACCAAAAATGGAAATATATACACTCCAGGTTTGTAAATTCCTAATTAATGAAATCTTGAAAATGATTCAACCAAACTCGATGGACGCACATGAAAGAGAAACACAATATCTACAAAAGTTAACAATTGGATTTATTTTTATTTTTTGCAGAGAAAAACAACATAATAAGGAAATCTCCCAATGTGAAAATAATACCTTAACTTATGAATTCCAAATGGTTTTCAGGACAGCGAGCATGTAATTCATCCAAACCCCAGATGTAGTGAGAGTTGTGTGACAGAGGGCCATAAACCCTGGTAAAATAGGAAGAGTGGTGCTCTGGATGTAAGGAACCAAAAGTAAACCATGACCAACTGAGTGAAGGGTGAGGTTCAGTCGTTTTTTAAAGATCCACCCTCCTCTACACCATATGATCCATGGATTAACCTCATCCATTGATTTGTCATATGATAGACAAGCTATGTGACCTCAAAAGGATCCCTTTTCCTAGTAGGAGCCCATGGTTGCTAGTTGTACCGTGTGGGCCGGAAGGCTATTATAAAGTACCACATATAAATTAACTAACAATGTATACTAAGGTTTTAAAACAGTATCTATCGTTGAAAATTCCAAGCTTAGACATCCCATTTGTTGGTGCATTGATTAAGCATAGAGAAAGGGACATAATAAGCTAGGAAATTGTTATTACAATGGGATAATATTTAATGTATTGAGCACAAGAAACTACAAGATGATATAAAAAATGCATTAATAGTCAACAATTTACCAAAATCATAGTCAAGTTATAAAGGGAATTCTTTTATAATTAATATTGGTCAATATAACCTTTTTACGTTGATATATGAAATAAATAAACGTAAAAAGGAAATTATATTGCTAGAATATATTTAAACATCATTAGAAAGGGCTAAACAGATTCAGGGAAAATAATAACATACAATGATAACTATTGAGAAATATGTCCACCATGACTGTAAGCCAACTCATAATAGAAACTAAATACCATAAAATGTATAATTGACAAATAAAATGAATAGAATTATAGTTACTTCTGAACCACTTCTTTATGATTTAGGAAGTCCACAATTACAAGTGGTCATAGCATAAACGAGGAAGTTTTGAGAATATAATAGTCCTGTCAATGAAGTGAAAAAGTTAGACACAAGTATAAATATAAGTATACTATGTACCATAGACAAGAAGTGCAACATTTCAATAGTATGAGAAAATCTAGCAATGCAAAAAAAAAATTACAAAATAGAGGTACATTACAACCCATTTGCTTGATTGATCATGATCTTCAAGATACCACACCCATGGGTAACAATAGGAAAGATTAAATCACATTGTAAGAATATGGTTATCCTCTTTGATGCAATGCATTGAGCATTCAATTGATTGAGCCTTCACGTACATTCTTTCATTTTTAGTTTTTAGTAGGGAAATAATTTTTCTATTGGTTATGTTTGTATTCGTTTACATTGCTTAAAATCCCATTATTTTTAGGGTAGCAATCCATAATCATAAATATTTCTTAGCATGGCTTGTTTTCATGTGTTTTCCACTTAATATCTGGTTGAAATTTTCAGTTTTTAAAGGACATGATTTCTAGGAATCTAAAATTTACATGATTCATGTTAGGTTGTCTAAATTTTATTATATTTTAAAAAAATTTAATTCACTCAAAAGTGTAATTTACAACCATTCTTTGCATGTTTGAATGTATAATGTTCATTAATGCATAGCATTGTGATTTTTACCTCTATTTGGGTTATCGAGAATTCAAACTATATCCCTCAGTTTAATTTCTATGAAACATGAGGATGCATTGATGCTGGAGATTGTTGATAGCTTTGGTGTAAAATCGATCAAAATGGATGAATTTTTTTGTTATCTAGACTTCTTTCGGAATCTGAACAATTACGATGTAAAATATTGGTTATGTATTACTAAGTAATTTTAGTGGAAGATTGGTCAATGGTCTCGTAAGTGGTTGTAGGTTAGAAGTAGATTAATTCTGATTAATGAAGTCATGCAGAACATATCCATATATTCTATGCACTTATACAAGCTGCCAAAAATTATCAACAATAGTATTAAGTCTAGTATAGCAAAATTCCTTTGGCCAGATCATGGCAGTACCCGAAAATTTCACTTGGTCCACTTTTAGGTGTTTACAAGATAGATAAAAGATGGAGGAAAGGATGTTAAAGACCCAGAAAATTTCAATGTCACTCTACTAGTGAAAAATCTATGTAGGGTATTAAATGGTGAAGGAATATGACAATATATTATTAGAGCCAAATATCTCCAAAATTATGAGTTGATAAGTTGGCTTAATGCAGGGATATCGGAAAACAAAGAAGCTACACATATATGGTAGATTATGATGAAGGCTTTGGATTTTGGGAAATTTGAGGTGGGATGTAAGCTCAAGGATGAGGATGGAGATTGGACTGGATTTCGTAAAAGACATGGTTTTTCATAATCCTCTATTTGTTCAATTATTTATTTTCTTACACAATAACAATATTTATTCTCTTAATCAAATCCATGTGGAGAACAATCCCATCGTGGTCTCAAATGTATGGTTAAAGGCAAGAGAAATAAGGCTTTTGGGTCAATTGAGTTAGAAATCTGACACATATAAGGTACAAATTACACTTCTAGGTATTTATTTTTCAGAAGAGGAGGACAGGTTGATTTGGGAATATAAAATTTTAAAAGTCCAAATCTTAGTTAAATATATCTATTTTCATATTTTCAAGGTTAAAATTGTCAATGATAAAACATTATGGTTACAAAAAGGTTTTTAAATCAGAGTTCGCCCCAAATTAAAGTGTTTTATTCGGTTGTTTTTCCATAATAAAATACTAACGTGGGATACTTTATTTATAAGAGGTTTACATGGCCCCAAGAATTTTAGTATTTATGGGATAAATTATAAAGATACTAGAAATATTTTTCTCTCTTTCTCACTTGCAGCCCCCATTTCGGTTGGGGTTATACAGATTCTTAAGATTTTTTCCAGTTGGGATTGGTCTTTGATAGGTGATTTTCACGCTATTTGGTTTAATGATTATAAGGAGCATACAAAGCTACCATTTTTCATTTTGTGTGGTATATGGAGGGCCATAAATGCATGTATTTTTAAACAAGTTTGTCGAACATAAAGATAATTGTTATCATGGTGGTGGCATATTATATTGAGAATTGGTCTACAACGGTAAATATCATAAGAACAAGTTTATTTTTTAAGGATATTTTTTCTAATATTCATATTGGGATATTCCATGAAGTTTCATTTTTCAAGGCATTTGGTAGTGGGGCAGTGATTTTTTTTAAGGCGAGTAGACATTTTTCACTTTTCTTGGTTGGGTGGAGTTGGATTAAATAATAGAGTGGACATATTTTCTTTATGTGGATCCATATTATTCACCAAGTGGATAGAAATAGTGGATTTTTATATCATGACAGACTCTAAAGTCAACATACTTTAGGTCATGAGGATATCAGACTTTGTACAACCATCTCTTTCAAATTGGATGAGAAGGATCATAATGTTAATCTTGTATTTCAAGAGGATCCCTTTAGCCCACATTTAGAGAGAACAAGATTAGGTAGCATATAGATTGTGAAAGGAACAATGCAACGTAAAATTGGGGAAGATCAGGTTCACTAAATTCAGGAATGGCTTCTTTCATCGAACTTGAGATATTCAAAGATGGAGGACTCCTTATATCTCTCTCTTTCTTGAAATTTTGAATGTTATTGTATGCGTAATGATCTGGAACATGTTATATTTTTCTGATGTTTTTTTCTTTCATGTAAAAATTGAGGACTTGCTAGAGTTTAGAGCACTGTATGGATATTGTTAATGACCATAGTCATAGTTGGAGAGAATAGTTGATAGGCCTTTCTAGACATAGATTGAGGCAATAAATGTTTTCTTCTGGTAAAGAAAAAAGGTTTTAGGGATATTGTAACTACTTTTTATTTTTTATAATGAAAGTATGTTTTCCTTTTATTAAAGAAGAAAAAAACAAACAAATATATCCCTCATATACGTGCTTGAGATTTCAATTTATAATATTATTTTTTATAGTTTCACATACAATTTCATCCTTGCTTGGAAATGTAATTTCTATATTTCTTGTCCAAGATTGAGAAAATAATTCTTAGCTGTCTCAGAATGCTAATGTTTTTATTCTTAGACATGGATTTTTGGTATTTATTTGGTTTGTTCACAAATAAATTCGAGCCCTATTTTTCAATATTGAAAATGAATTTTTCTTCATAATTGAACAAATATTTATAATTCTCTTTGGTTTTTCTACAAATAAATTTGATATCACATTTTATTTCCCAAAAAATTGATTTCCAACTGTACCACTTATCTTGAAAAATACAATTTGGAACCCTTTTTTTCTTGGCTGAAATATGATTTAGGAATTTCTCCTCATTTCTTCGTACTGATGGTCACTATAGTGACACGAGAAAGAGATTCGCTTGAATATTTTTCCCATAGGTAAAGGAGAACATTGAATCTTATTACTAATCCCATTAACTTCTACTTTTATCCTTATAGTTATCAAAAGCATTAATTAATTTATTTCATTGTATTTTTTTTTATTAGATATAACTCTCAAAGAAATGATTATAAATGTATGAATAATGATCGGAGAAAGGATATCCTTTACTAGTTGATGGTGGGAATATGTGATTGAAAATTTGAAGGGATGAAATTATCATGCATGAGGATGTTTGATGGTAGAAATTTTCCATTGAATATTTGCATTACTTAGCATATGCTTTTAATTAGGTGACTTCGATGCTTAAATCATTGGAAGTATGTTTTAATGTTTATAATGATCATCGCATATATGTGACCTATTTCGCTTGATTTTATATGAGCCTTTCTCATTCTTGTCTCTCCATTATGGTAGTACTATTACTTCTCACTTATAGGGTCATTTTATTTCCCATTTGTAGTAAGAGAACCTCAATACATCTATAATTGAGTATTCACAAGGCGCACTCACTTTCTCATTTAAATGTAAATTTGCGCTTCTCTCTCGTGCTAATAGTTAAATCCAAGGAATATGTTTAAGTAAATGGAAGTCGTGCCATATTTCTAGATGGGGATCCTACTCCAAACAATTTGAGTTGTATTTAGGACTTCACATCAGGAAAACCCCCTTCATTGACAAATTTATAGAACCTTCAATAATAGGTGATAGAAGGAGGGCCAGATGACAAATTATGTCCATTGAGTCTGTTTGAATCTACTATCTTAGATGGCTCTTTCCAAAATCATAATCCCATAGTTTTTTTGTAACCTACCTTGTAGTAAACTTTTAGTCTCTATGGAACTTATTCATGCCTTTTATCAATTCAATTTTAATGGTGAGGGTGGTATATTTTATCGAAAGACATAAATGATTTTCTTGGGTTTTGTAAATCTCTTGAAATTGATGATGAATATTTTATTTATATTCTATTCACCCTCACTCTTTAAGGTTGTGTGATTCAATGTTGTCATGCCTTACCATCTACTTCTATTCATTATTTTCGTCATTTTATTTAGGATCTTCATCAAGCTTTTGATTGGCATGGTTATCGATATTTTTATAAAATAAATCAACAAACTTAAAATGAATCCTAATAAATCAATTTATGACTTTTTAAATACTTTCCTTCACTTATTTTATGAGTTTCCTAAAGAATATATGGACTTGTATTTATTTAAGAAAAAAATTGGATATTTTTTTTAGATATCTTTGAACCAGTGTGAATCCAAACCCCTAGATGTTCCTATTATCCAAAATTTTATAAATTTTCAGACATGGACAATCTCATAGGAGGAGTCGATTGTTACTTTTGTTTCTTTTCATCCTCCTTTTATAGTACCAATTCCGGTTCCTCCTTATGACTATGTTTAAGTTTAGAGATCTGAAAATCAAACTCCTAATCAATATTCTCAACCATAATCCGTTTCCCATGATCTTCATCTGACTGAAGATAATTTGGAATGGTCCATGAAGCCTATGGTGAAGATTAATCCCTCAATTCCACTACATGGTATTAATATACATAACTCTAGTTGTGGATCTGATTTTCATTCTTATCCTTCTCTACCACCTCATTCTCATAAATCCTTACCCCTTCATCTTCACGATTTTCAATTTTCCAACATAAACAATGATAAGGAGAAAGGTAGATACATTTCACAGATAGAGGAGCAAGAAATTTAGGATGCTTTCCATCTTTCTTCTCTTTTTCAAAATCCTTTGTGTCAAGATAATGTTGTTCCATCCTTAGTTGATTTTGAATCTAAGAATCTCGGTGATGAATTGAATAAAGATACTTTACTTAATTAGTCTCAAGTCTTGGAAAACCATCATGAGAATGATTCTGATTCCACCAATGTATGTAATGATTGTTTCTAAAGTATTCCATTTAATCTTCTCGTTTCTTAAGAATATTTTAATTTGAAATATTTAGATCTTGAATCTATTTTTTTATAGAAGATGTTGTTATGGAAACTTCCTCTTCACCTCTCTATCCCTTCTACTCTACATTTTGTAAAGCATTAACTTGCAATGATGATACTCCATGCTATTCAAGTTCCTCATATAATCAATTTGAGTTTGAATTGACACAAGGTATTGAGGTCATCCATGATGAAGAAGAAGGTAAGAAATTGATGAAGTATTCATTCCATTCCTTGTCATTTCTAGTATTACATGAGGAGAATTACTTAGTACAGGTTACTCATGAAATTCATTCAATTTTTTCATCCTTATAGGTGCAATTAGAATAAATTTATAACTTAGGTAATTTATTTTTTGAAAATGTTAATTTGGATCAAATTAGTAATTTAGGTGGTTACCATCGTGATAGTAGTGGTATAGTTAATATTATTGGTGGTATCATTACACACACCATGCATGAAATGATCCAATATTCAAAATCTGATTCCATAGTCCATGAAAGTTCTAGGACTTATCAGGGAGTCAAGGAACTTCAACTTCCATTGATGGTTATGTGAGGTTCTCGCAAAATTCTCTCCTTTCGATGGTTTCATTGGATTTAAATTGCTTCTTGAAATAATTATGGTGTTATGGATATAGCTCTTTTGACTTTCAAGATTCAATTTATAATCAGATTGAAAATTTTGTTTTAGTTAAATTATCTTCATGAAAATCTCTTGAATCTAACTTGGGTTTGGAGTGTATACCTTCCATGAATATACAAATACATGAATATGCTCATTTTAAATATTATCATCGACCTAAATATCCATACCTATAAGATAATTTTGGAAATAGTCAGCTCCTAGTCTTTCTTGTGAATATTATAATGCTAATTATTTTCTTCCTAGCACCATATCTCCTCATGAGTGTTATTGAATTCTTATTTTATTTGTTGAATCATGTTCCTCTTTTTCACTCACTACATATTAACTGGTTTCATGTGTTTTCCAGATGCACATTCCTTTTTTATTCTTTTTATGGTTATGGTGTACATCCAGTTTTTCCCTAGCTAGAAGAAATAATGATTTGTTTTTAATTTCCTATTGTTAACATAAAAAAATTCCTAATGTCAACATCGATATGAGGGACCACTTTGTTTGGTAATAAAAAAGGATGAGGAGATCGAAAAAAATAGGTAGTAGGTTCATCCTTTGAAATCAGATGTGCCTCATTATTGATATAATTTAGAAGGGGAAAAATAAAATGGGATTCAGTCTCAAATTGTTTCAAAGAGATTTGGACCAAACTCTAAAAATTTTCAATCATGAAATACCAATCCACGTATTCTTTGGAACATTCGTAGAAAAGGTGAAGAAAACGATAAAAAAAATCCTCTAATGATTCATCGAGTTTAATTATAAGTTTATTGATAATTTTATATAAATATTAATTTTCATACTTTACAAAATCTTCACGAAGCTCCTTAACAAGTTTCTCAAATGAATGAATAGAATAAACTGGTAATGTATGATACCAACTCTTAACAACACCTTTAGGTGTGAGGGTGAACAATTTGGCAATGGAATCCTTACAATGTATTCCACTATAAAGACATAAACAATAAAAATAAACCACATGTCCAAGAAAAATTAGTTCACCATCGCCATCGAATTTAAACAGAGACAAGTCATCAATAATTTTCGTTAGGATTGTGAGATCAATTTATTTCAAAAACCACCATGGGATTATGATTTTGGGATAAGTCATTTCAAAATGAAGATTCAAAATAGAATCAACGAGCTTAAAGTGTCATTTGGCCCTCTTTCTACCACCAATTGTTTATGGTACTCAAATTCTGCCAACACAAGGAATACCCTCGATATGAATTCCCAACTAAGTATCACATTGTTTCGAGTAGGAGCCACATCTGGATAATAGGCTTATCCACCACTACTTAAATATTTTCCTTGGCTGCAATAAATAACAAATAGAGCATTATCATAACCTTCAAAACTAAAAAGTAATTTGATATTGTGAACCATACAACTACAATGTATATAAGGTACTTTCACAGGTGAGAAGACAAAAGGTGCGTCTTTAGTATAAAAGTAATAGTATTATCCTAATATAGACAAACAAGAGCATAGAAAGGATCGTTAATTAACCTACAAAAGAGTTAACAAGGTAACAAAGATCCTAAAAGTAACTCATAATTCATAGTCAACAATATTCATACTATATCCAATGGAATAATTAATTTTATTTAGTATGTCTGAACATAAATATATACTGCAAAAATTAAGAGAATAGTACTAGGACACTGATGATATATGCATGAAGGTGTGCCGACTCTCAGAGCTTCAAATATTAAGTGAAATCCCAAGATACACAATTACAATGATGCAACATAAGCTCTAATAGTGGATCATTAATCCACCACTTCCACCTCCAAAGCATGATCTTCTCTCCTATGCCAAGCTATAGAAAATAAGGTCAAAAGTCCTTTTATTGAGTTACGAGGGTTTATTTATAACAAATGAGGTGACTCTCAACCTCCCATGTGAGTCTTAATCTACCCTATGATTCTTGAGCTCCCATATGAGTTCTGAACTTCTATGTGATATTTGAGTTCCTACATGACACTAGGACCTCTTATTTTCTTTCCACATTCCATGTGTGACCCTTGTAATTCCACACATTTTACATTTTATCATTTTATTGGAAATACAAAATTACATTCCATAACTTGTAGAAAAATACATGGAAAATATAAGACTTTTGTGATGAAACTTTCAAAAGCCATAATTTGGTGAGTTTGACATAAAATTTCATTGCAATACATCAATTAAAAGTTCCTATCTTTTCTTCTATTCCTTCAGTTCTTAATGATATATCTCACTTGTACTTCATATTCAACCTCCGAAGGGTCTAGATAAGTATTGGAACTCTCTAAGTGTAGGTTTTAACCCTGTACAGAAATGATCTACAAATAAATATTTAAAACGAAAAATAAACAATAGAGAGAGCATAAAACATAAAACAGATAAAAACATATATTTTCCCCTGCATCCCAAATCGGGATGACCAACTTGATTTTTCATTATATTCCTTTTAGTGTAACAACACATATATATACATGCCGAAGCATACATAAACCCCAATCGATTAACCCTGGATTAGAACATAACCGTAGTTCCCTTGACCGGATCTACAAAACACCAGGGGCCAAAAACATCATGCCCCAAAACCATGTGCAAACCCATGGAAAAAACCATGGGCGGGTCCGCCCACCGAAAAATAAGGTCCAATTTTTTTTTCTCGGGCCGCTGCCCTGGACCCCGAACAGGGGGGGCTGCCACCCCCCTGTGACCCCCTTACTGTTCCTGGCGCAATGTATAGGGGTCTTTCTCGCCCCCCCATGACCCCCCCGCACGTGAGTACTCGTGAACATAATATAACACATACCCAGCACTAAGTAAACATGATGTGTCATCTCATTATCGTGGTCCAAGATTCCTTTATTGTTGCATGATAACATATTTTTGTCTCATATCCGTAATTATCCTTCTTTTAATCTATTCTTTATGACCTCCTTGAGAATTACCTTTTTACAATAGGATGATAACACCTAAAAATGAATTTGACTCATGACAAGACAATGTCACACCCGAAATAACCTATTCTTTGTTATGCAAAGGCTAACAGTGATGGGACAGTGTGAAAGGGTTGAGGGAGAGGCCTTCCTGTGTGCTTTGCGTAGGGTTAAGAGGAAAGGAGTAGAAGTCTCGGTACTAGCAGTGTGTAGTGAAAAATTACAAGGAGGGAAGAGGCAAGCTTATGCACATTTCATAGGTCTTACAGAAAAATATGGCAAACTTGCTCACTAAGAATGTGTAGTGTGCAGTGCTTGAGGAGAAGGGTCTAGGTGTTGCGTAGTTAGGCACATAAAGGATATATAAATGGCCCTACTATCCACTAAGAAAGAATAATGTATAATTCAAGGCCAAGTTGGTCTAATCTTGCATGGTGGGCAAGTGTAAGCATCAATGTTTAGTTGTTGTGCTATGATTTTTCTTCATGGACAGTGAAGTGGGTTTTCCTCTATATGGGTGTAGTGTATAGATCCAAGATGTTAGTATCTCGTCACTAAGGCTTGGGAATGTGAAATGCGCTCATCACTTAGATAGAAGTTGAATATGCTCAAGAGTTGTACAAAATGTGAGGATATGGAAGGACCCCAGAATTAAGTAAGTGTGAGATAAATGATACAAACGAAAAAGAACGTATAACAAGTCTTGAACATGATCACACACATGTATACAACCAGGAACATGATAATAATATACAAAGTATCCCATAAGAATATCCATACAGTGAAATGAAAATAAAGCGACACTTATCTCTATGTGTGACACATAGGATGCACATCTTTCTGACACAAGTGTCAACTGTAAAAAAAAAGGTTTGCAATGCCATGGGAATTTTTCTACCACATGTTCTCATGATAAATAACATCAACTAGTGCAAGGGAGTGCACTACAAATACCTCTAAAAGTTGTGCTCTTAGGATATGTGAAAACAAGCTAAAGAAACACATCAATAGATAAAGTGACACATGTGAAAGAAAAAAAAAACACATGTGACAGATGTACAAGGAAAGAAATAAAAAGTGACACTTGCAAAATATAGAGCGATAAAAAAGACACATGCAAGAGAAAAAAAAGGTAAAAGTGACACTTGCAAAAGCAAAAGTGAAAGTTGAGAAACTCACATGGAATATGGTTAATTTGCAAGCATGAGTGAGAGAAAGCTCCTTGTGCTCCAAAAGTGAAAACAACTCAAAGAAAATAAAAAATGTGAAACTAAGCTCTAGACAATACTCTTTATATAGGGAGAGCAGAAATGAAATTAAGGTTAGGATTTGTGGGTGCACTTGGTGCATGGTGGGAAACTAGAAGTCAATATTGAATTGACTTGCATAATTACTACTCTCATGGTTAACAAGGAATGTGAAATCACTATCTTTAGAGAATTCCCTCACATTGTCTTGGGGAATTTCACAATTACTGTCAGTCGGAATTTCACAATCACTATTAACAAGGACTGTGTAGTCAATGTGAGCAATAATTGCCGAGTGAATATGGCTAAGGGATGCACAAAATTTCCACTATGAAGTGTTCTTAGCGTACCTTGAAAGTGTACTTATGAAGACATGCAGAGCTACCCATGTGAAATCTAGATGTGACACTTAGAATTCATAAAGGAAGTTTTGAACACTTAAACAACTTGAACAAGCGTGACATGTTAAGAGTTTAAAACGAAAGATGACATGATCATAAGAAGGATCCAAAATTTGAAGGTAGCCCAAATTTTGGAGGGGGTTTTAGCAACTACAATAGATCCAAGTTGCATCATTATATGATTTTTTTATCTATCTTGATGCTTTAAGAATGGAAAAAGTGGAGGAACCAAGTCACAAGACTATTTTTACTAGAATGTCTTAGTTCGGAAAATTGGGTTGTAAAACATTCTAGAAGTAATTTGAGGCATTAAATGGAATTTATTAATGGTATAACTTTTCCTCTTAAGGCCCAACCCCATAGTGTTATTCTACACATAAATACCTTTCCAACGGTGTAAGAATTTCCTCAATTAGAGTTTATATGTAAAATCGATACCACCTAGAAGTAAAACATCATTTTCTCAGGACCATCATTCGAGAGGATGTCATATTATCTCCTATAATTCATGGAAAATGGTTATGATGAGAAATACTCTAAAAGGGTCAATATTTTAACTCTGGTAAGAGTTGAAGGATTCCAATTTAACAATCAATAAAATATTGGGTTGTGATATAGCTGGGCCACTAATGGGAAAAAGGGTTTAATTCTATTTGAGTGCATTTTGTTCCATAGATAATGAGAGTAGTTGAGTTCAAAGAGAGAGAGGTAAAATGCAGAGGGTTTATTCATTGTAGCAGCCCACATGCCACTTGTCTCACTTATTTGTACTTGCATATGTTCCCATTCAGAGAAACAAAGAGAATAGTAGTTTCACTTCCCAGCTGGGTTTTCTCTCGAGAGGTTTTCACAAGTCAATTCATACGTTATTATGGTTATTAGTTATTTTGTTTTAGAATGTTCTATATTTCCTATTTTCTCTATATTATATTCTTAAAACCAATAACTTACCAGATTCAAAAGTCTAAGGGAACTAGCCATCATCACATAGATTTTGTATTTTCAAAACAAATTTATTAGATATGTTGTGAAAAATTGTTCAGTGAAACAGCCATAGCGATATACATATCATATACCATCAAAAATTAATAATCATTATAGTCCCTATACAATATTTGATAGAAACTAACAAAAACTTATACCAATTTAA
This sequence comes from Pinus albicaulis, assembly GCA_034641835.2. Lineage (NCBI taxonomy): Eukaryota > Viridiplantae > Streptophyta > Pinopsida > Pinales > Pinaceae > Pinus > Pinus albicaulis. Next base: position 1,174,362,955 of record CM076582.1, on the reverse strand, counting down.
TTGGATTCTATATGATTCTATCTCATTAATTTAGTTACTAGATAATAATGACTAGTACCAAAAACTAAAATGTCACTATGTAAACTATATTCTATTAATCAAATAAAGTTACATATATACATGAGGAATTTTCTCAAGATAGATAAGCTATATTGGATGCATAATAAGTTGGTTGAGAGAATATCTCAACCTCACACCAAACTAGGAACTTAGGTTTAGCTAACTCCTATTGAATAGGAACAAACTCTATACATAGATAGTCACAACTGAAGACAAGTAGGAATTACATATTCCAACACACCCCCTTAATGATTACTTGTCTCGATATCACTTCAAAAAATCTAGTTGTGGTCAAACATAACAAAAAGGATATGTCGACGTCCATATAAAGGAGAAACCATCCACCAGAATGCATGGATACCAACCACTGCAACTGCTGGTCTCGTAGGATGTCCTTCAAATACATGGTTTTGTCGACCATTATCACTACATACATATACCTGTATCTACAGATCCCCCTCTAATGTGGGTTTTATCGGATGACCAGTAACCATGCTCTTACTTCATCGGTGAAATCTCACCAATAGTAGATCTATCTTAGATCTATTTAGAAAAATTTTATTGGATCCCTTCATCGGCGACCTTTCACCGGATTTCTTCATCGTCAACCTTGCATCAGATCTCTTCATCGGTGACCTTGCACCGGATTTCTTCATCGACGACCTTGCACTGGATCTCTTCATCGACGACCTTGCACCAGATTTCTTCATCAGTGGGCGGACACTGGCACAGACCTGTTTCCAGTCCACTTCACCGTTACATGTGGTTTCTGGCTGACGACGAACCTGTAGTTACAAAGTGGTTTTGAGATTACCACGAACTTTACGGGGATACACATGCCTTACAAGGCTTACAACAGAACTCCAACTCCTGGAGTTATCAGCTACATACTTTACAAAGACCACTATAAAAAACATCTTAAACTTTCTTACTAAGAAATGTATGTGACCATCACCAAAATTCTATTCCACAAACTCACACAAATTCTATTGTCCATCATCACCTAATTTCCAGTGTCACTTTTGAACAAAATTAATATTTTCCACACTTCAACCTTATTACCCACCATGGAGTATATTTGCGTCATATTTGTTATATAATTGTTGTCTTGGATTCACGTGAATGATTTGTTAAAGTAGCTAGTTCTAGAAAAACCACTCCATTGAGTTAGCTAGACTCAATGCTTCTATTTCCAAAAACAAAATACCATTATTTGTTTTCTTTGGAGTTTCTAAACAAGCTATCATAATCAAAATTGCATTTTTTCATTGACTTGATCCACGTTAATGTATTTATCTTACCAAACTCCAAGTAAATTTAGAAAATTTACTTTTCATATTTTATCTTATCCTGGCAGAAGATTGCTACTTGTTCCAACCAAGCGTGGAGATTTAAAAATTTCTCCATAGAAGGTTGAGGATCTTCTTGCTTTGCTGATGAGCATAGATTTGCAAACATGCTTAAACATCGAATAACACTTTCTGATGCAGATGCTATTTGTAAGGCTTCTACATCTCGTCGTTGTAGAGCTCATGGAAAATTTTAGGGGCTAATATTCGTAGGTGGGCTAATTTTCCATGGTTTTTCCAAAAAAAAGATTCGCCAATTTCCATTTTTTTCTAAAAATGATTTGCCCAAATTTTACAATATAAAATTATTTCACCTTAAAAATCGCCGAAATTATATGGATACTATATATAAAATCATTATAATTTTAATAAATTTACAAATATATTAATAAATATAAGATAATTTACATATCAGGGACTAGTGAGATTCGCCAATGTTTTAAACTTGAAGATAATTTTCCATCCTTAAAATTATCCCTGGTAGAGCTTCGTTTCCAAGTCCAACAAAATTGGATGGAAGTACATCCCTTTAAATTATCCCATTAGTCATAACGCATGTTGTTCTATCTCGTCATATTGATCGAAGTGCTTTCCATGGATGATTTCATGCATCTCTACCAGATGCAAAAGTGTAAATAAGGTAACCAACTAAGAAAGCACATGTACCAAACCTCATCGCGGCTTCTCAGCCATGGAATTTGAGCGTCGTACTTCGGTGGAGTGGGAACAAGACAGTTTAGCTGGATCGTTTTGTCAGGGCAAAGATGTTCAAACCTCTTCCCATTCAGCATAGATTTAAGCTTGGTGATTGCAACAACATAGTCTAGGCAGGGTATGTATTCACTCATATTCCACACCACATTTCACCATTGTAACCACAACAGCTCCATCACTCTACACCTAGCTTCTCTACACACAACATGCTTCAATCGACTGTCAACCATTTAATATATCCATCGATAAATACACGGTACTTTTCCCCTAACGACTGCTTCTTTTGCATAGATCGGGTCACGAAGAAACACCGAGCTAAATTCTCTTGCCATAAAGGGCATTGTATATTCTACTGGAAAGGTGACTTCCTTTCCAATACAAAGTTTCCATAAAAACTCTCTACTTTACCAGGAGAATGGTTCATCAACACCTGCTCTGTGAGCCAGTTTGGGAGACATGGAGGTAAATCGACACCTTAATCCTCTTACTCTATATAAGGAAAATATTTTCATGGAGATTCATCTGAACCATGTTAAATTTCCATAATACATGTGAAGGCCAGATCCACGCAAATCCATAGCGCCATGGCAGTTTGCTTTCCATGCAAACCCTTCAACACGTTGAAATTTGCAGATCTGCAACATGAACACGCTGCTCAAGCCGCCAGACATATTCTCACATGATCCTCCGAGATCGCCCCACATAGAAATTCTTGAACGGTGATGGATGGAAAAACAAAACTAAAGCAATAAAAATACAGTGATTTATATTCCTATGCCTGGAAAGGGCCAAATGCCTTTACGAGCTCTCATACCAAACTAAAATGTCACTATGTAAACTATATTCTATTAATCGAATAAAGTTACATATATAAATGAGGAATTATCTCAAGATAGAGAAGCTATCTTGGATGCACAATAAGTTGGTTGAGAGAACATCTCAACCTCACACCAAACTAGGAACTTAGGTTTAGCTAACTCCTATTGAATAGGAACACACTCTATACATAGATAGTCACAACTGAAAACAAGTAAGAATTACATATTCCAACAAATTACATGTTGTGAAAAAATGTTCAATGAAATAGCCATAGTAATATACAAATCATGTACCATCAAAAATTAATAATCATTATAATCCCTATACAATCTTTAATAGAAACTAACAAAAACTTATACCAATTTAATTGGATGTTATATGACTCTATCTCATTAATTTAGTTACTAGATAATAATGACTAGTACCAAATTCGTTAAGGGTTATATGACTCTATTCCATTCATGTAATTACTTGAAAATGATTTTGGGTACTCATTCATGTGTATCTACTTATTTTAAATTGAACTAAAACCTAAAATAAAAATAAAAAGAAAAAAAAGGGAAAAGTGTGTTGTCACTCCATAACCAATTGTAGGAATACATATAAATGTAATACATTTACATACAATATTGGTTAGTTGTGAATTCCAGATGCCAATAACAAATCAACTAATAAATAATATCATTCTGGTATAACCATTCTTACTTTTATTGCATAAAGAATGACGAATGATAATATTAGAGCTATATTTGGCGATAAAATATCAAGAAGAAAAATGTTGTTTACCCATAGAGGATGACCCCTTTGTATAAGATATATTACCTTCGTACTGTATTTTGTCCCGTGAAATTTCAATTCGAGGTTGATGTTTCAAATTCATTAAACTAGAAATTAAATTGAACTTGTTCATTGATATTTGTTAATGTTAATGGCAAACTCTTAGAGAAAGACGAACACTAATGTAAACTTCAAAAAATTTGACTTAAATTATTTCAATTTATTTTTTGGTCTATATAGTTGAAACAGGGTTTAAAGTTAAAAAGCAAATTTAAAAAAATATTGAAAGCCCTTTCACGTCCATTTTTTTCTTTTCCCTGACCCATCTCCGTCCATTTTTGAATCCTCCAATTTTAATGATGACTCATCAAGTGAATTTGTACACTGAAAAGCTGAGAAAATTAAGATATTGTTTGCTTAGATTTGATTGTATATGATGCAAAGATTGTGCAATATCACTGCAAATAGACATTCTGATTGTATAAGCTCGTGGTGACTTAGCTGACGTCCAAACTCGTGCTACATGGTGCGTAGGTATACCGTATCAAGTGGCGGGAATAGAAAGTTGGGTTTACTGTGCACAGCCTTGAGTGAGAGTAGAAGTCGTAGTCAGCATCTGAGGTCCAAACTCATGCTACATGGTGCGTAGGTATACCGTATCAAGTTGCGGGAATAGAAAGTTGGGTGTACTGTGCACAGCCTTGAGTGAGAGTAGAAGTCGTAGTCAGCATAGAATTCTACTGTAGGCTTGTGATATAAAATATACATAATATAAACATAACTTACTTTTATTTAAAAACTGTGTATTTATTAAGTTATGTGCAAAAATAAATTATGTATTTATAATTATAATTTAAATATAATATAGTAATATATTAATTTTTAAAATAAACTATAATAGTTAACAATTTGTTTTTTTTTTCTTATTAGTATATTATAAAAATTCTATTATACAAAAAAATATACAATTTATTTATTTATTATATATATAATGTTAAGGTCAGTTTTGGCAGGATATACAGTGGTAGTGTTTGAATTTTAATATACGTAGTTTATCAAATTTAATGGTTAATTTAATCATTTAAATTTTTATTGTTGGAATTTTATCTAACGTCAAAGTTATCACATTTAAGTGAACATTTTAACCAAATAACTGAACTTGTAATAATTCTTATTTATTATTTAATGATAAATTTGCAAATATACATTATTTTATATATAAATGAGTAACTACAATTTTAATTAAAAAATGTCAGTATAAGTTTTTAATATAATCATTTATTATTGTTAAGAATACATTTAAATATGTAATACATCTTCAATAAATTGTAAATGTTCTAATTTATTTCTGTTAAGTTATATTATTATTGTTAAGAACACATTTAAATATGTAATTCTCTTCAATGAATTGTAAATATTTTAATTTATTTTTGCTAAGTTATTTGGCCATGTTGAAGCTCTTGGTATGAATAAGTGATAAACAAAAATGTTTACGTTTCTGAATTTAATTAACAAATATCGTTTATTGTCCACCATTAAATTACGGGAAAATGTGCTAAATGAGAGTTTCACTTACCGATAATTATTCTTCTCACTAGAGATAAGTAATCTTAGTTGGGAAAAGTGAGCAAACAGGGTGAGAGAGAAGAAAACCCAATGAAAACTTGTGAACTTGTTCCATGGCGAGAGGAGTTCTAAGAATAAAGTTGTACGATTGTTCCTTATACAAGACGTTTATGAAGAAGGAAGCACACTGACAAGAAAGGGATTGTCGAGATGGTTGGCTAGTGAAATCCCAAACTATAGCTTGGATGCTCAGTTGCAATCCTAGACTAGACCATGAAGGGGTCAAGGAGAGTCTTAGACATACCTGACATGATCATTTTTTTGAAAACTATCTCGAAGTGAAACTGGATAAGGGGAAGTTTTTCTAGTGGATATTATATTCAATAGTTAGGTGGAGCACTCTTTTTACCTAGTGATTTTTTGGCTGGTTTAGACATTTAAGAAAGATAGATACATATTATTGATATGTTTCAGTTGTATTTTGTTTCCTTCTAGATGTGTAAATTTTTTTTCTGGTTGTACTAAGTTATATTTCTCTACATATAGGATGAATTCTATAGAATGGGTCCAAACTATATTTTTACCATTCTCTTTATGAATCCAAGAAGTACGCTAGGTTATAATTGTGAACTAGGTTGGTTCTTAGGACAAGATGATTGATTAACAAACCATAAATAATCCTGAGTTCAAGACAAAAAATTCGAAGAAGAAGAGCAGGTCCTTAGCATAGGTCTCACTCAGAAGTTCCAAACTAGGTAAATACATTTGAAAGAATAACTAGGAAATCATAGAGAACTAAATCCATATGCTTATGACTTTATATACATTTGAAAGCAAGAAATAAATATAAATTGATCATTCTTCCTAATAACTTTGCATAAAATAAAAAGAAGAAATTATTACAATTCCAATACCAACCGTAAGATATGAATAAAGACATTTATATTAAACGTTGAGTCAAGGAATTGTGCTATAACACTAACAGTGACATAGAAATTATTTACATTCCAACGAAATATTTAACCAAAATTACAATGTGAAAGTGTGCAAGTTCTTTTATAACCCCGACAATCTCTATAGCTTACAAACACCACAAAATTTATAAATGTGATACCACAAGAGGTAGAGACAACCAAAAACTATTTTAAAAATAATCACAGAATTGAAAAACTAATATTACAATGAACAAAATGAGAATTAAAAATCGAGTAAATAATTTACATCATAGATTATGGTCGTGAGGACTTCAATCGAATTCGAGTTTGTAACATCCCCGAGTAAAAAGTTCATGTAATAAAGTTAATAAATGAAAAATAATACCAAGGTCACAGGACATGCATTGGAAGCCGAATGTTGGAAAAAAAATCATAGTGGGTGCCATTTCGGTTTATTATGACTAACGAAATCGACAAAGGAAAAGAGGCATTAATTGACATTTTATTTATGAAAATAAAGGAAAATAAGATAAAAGGGAGATGAAAGGTCACACATTTGAATGAGAGGGGAATTTAAGGAAAAATAGAAGAGATTGAAGAAAATAGAGGCTTTTGAGGATCTACTCATAATTTTTTATCAGTTTTAGCTTGGATATTTGTCTATTATATCATACTCTTGCACACTTAGATCATTCTTGGAGCACTCTAGCATTGGGGAAAGGAAGGTAAAGGATGAACAATGAAGTAATGGAATGAAAGGGATGAGCAAGGAAAAACCGGATCAAGTAGCTTCAATATGAATATTTGCAGGTAATAGGTTGCATGTGTTATATCCTAATTGGTTTGTGAATGCATGATACATGCATGTGTGTATTTGGTTCTCTTGTTATCATTGGAATGGGTTTGTCAAGTGTAACAGTGGTTTCAGTCTTGCTTTTCCATTTTCGAACAACCATGGTGTGATGGGGTTCTTCTAGTTTGTTGAGCTTTGGATTACTGGATGGTTTTGGAACCGGGTGAGGTCATCTCAGGAAAATTCCCATAGTTCCTAGGAATCCCTTAACCAATTTTGGAGGGATTCTGGTAAATCATGAGGGTTGATACTGGAAAATTCCTCCACATATTGGTGAAGAAATTATGAGGCATACAATTTTTTTTTTCGGCTTTGTGATCCATTGACCAGTTTTGGCATGATTGCGATAAATCCTGAGGGTGGAGGCTCTTTAATCTATAGGAAGCCCTTGTTGTTTTTGTCTTGATTCCCCCATTCATGCTTGGAATATGGTAGTGTGGTGATTGGATGAAATGAACATTTGGTTGAACCCAATACATGGTCAAGTGTTACATGGAAGTCCTTGACTTAGTTGACTTTTTCATATGCTAATAAGATATATTTTCCTCTTATATATCATGAGTATTTTTACTTCTTATTATGTAGCTTTGACATTTGTTATATCATGGTTATCATTTTGGTTATATGTTGGTTATAATCATGGTTCCATAACAGGCTCTAGCTATCTGTCTTGCCATGTTTTGATTAGTTGATGAATGGTTAGTGAATGCATGAAATAATAGACCTTATTGTAGCTATTATGGGAATGGATTAAACCTTCTTGATGATTCTTATATAATTATCAGATCCTTATGTTCATATATGCATTCATGACCTCTAGTCTCAATATGTTTGATGAAATGAAGGTCGTGGTTATACCTGGTCTGTTGAAGTGTTTGATCAAGTTCGGTATGAATAGTTTTTCAAAATTTTATCTATCACTATGGAAAGTTTCATTGAGTTCTCGTTGATGGCTTGGAGACAACCCCTAAAAAGGTGTCTGAGAATCTAAGACCACACGCTCAAAACTAACATTTTTGGGCCATATCCGCACCCTTACATTATTATGCGTGTAATTTCATACCTATAGCCACATGGATGCCTTTTCATGCATGCATATGTGGGCATAGGTCACTAAAAAACCACTCCAACTTAGGTTTTGAGCACCTGCAGTGGTTGTATTGCTCCTGGGGATTCCACTTCCTTAATTGTACTTAGGAGGTTGAGTCATTTCATAGTATACCTCACCTCTTGTTTACATTGGCAAGGTAGAAAAACTAGGTAAATGCGGGAAGGAGGGTTATGGATTGGTATTAGATCATGGTTCAAATAGTTTGACTAAATGGGAATAATGTGGTTGTTATGCATGCATTGTCATGTTGATGACTTTTGTGCATAATTTCATGATATGCAATTGGTATTATCATGCACAATGTCCTTATATTTTTATCATTATGTATATACATGTATCTTGTAAATATGGATTCAGTTCTCAGATGAGATAGCCTCCCCTGAACTCTACTGATGTATGTTGATTATGTCTATATTTCGTTATCTGAAATGTTATGTTTGCAGGAATAAGAGGAGAAAAGATGACTAGAAAAACGGTGGATTACAGTTCCTGAGACTCCTTACAAATGAAATGAATAGCTAGCAGAGGGTTACTCTCCTATAATATCAAGGAATTTGAGAACTTTTAAAGAAAAAATAATAAGTTGCAAAGAGGATAATGATACAATAATTCAGTCACAGGAATTACTTGTCACAGTACAAGAGAAGCAAGAAGATGAAATTTTAGTTATCCTTTGGAGTTTTTCAGAATTACACAGATAGGGACAACCAAGGATGAGTTAGGGACAAGAGGACAAGAATAATGGGGCATATGGAAGAAATTTTCATGGTGGTCATAGATTAGATAAATATGACACGGTCAAATATGGTATATTTTTTGATACACCTGATAAGAGAGGCAATGGATATGGGTTCAACTCTAGTGTTGGTTCAAACAGGTATCATGGTCATCATCACTATCATCCTTACAATAGGACTAATAGGGGATATTTTTTGGATGAGTTAAATAAATTCAAAGCTCCTACATTCGATGGATAGATTATGTTGGAAGATGCAGATGAATGGTTACTTGGAATGAATAAGTTCTTTAACTACATGAATATATAGAGAACATGAAGGCTAGGATAATTATTTTTAGCCTCAAAGGGAAAAAAATTATGGTGAGAAGATATGAACTGTGTGAGATACATCAAGATAGAGGATTTGATTTGGCTTGTATTCAAGAAACTCTTCAGGAAGATGTACTTGTCAGAAAGGTACTATGATGGAAATACCAAGGAATTCTATGAGTTGTAGATGAGATATATGATAGACAAGGAGTAAATGACTAAGCTCTTGGAGTTGTTGAGGTATGTGTTGTATATTAGGGATGAGAAGGAAACAATTTAGAGATTTATCAGTGCACTATAATTAACATTGAAGGATCATATTGAGTATGATGAGCCTCGGTCACTTGAAGGAGTCATTGGAAGTTGAAACATTGTAATGAGAAATTGACACGCAAGAACGAATCTAAGAAATGTTGGAAATGGAATGACAAGGCTAAAACTTAAATGGCCAGTGAAGTAGGAAAGACCTTAGGATGCAGGTGAGAAAGAAAATATTTATCCTTACAAGAATTTTAATGTAGCTTATGAGGGTCATGGGTTCCAACCTACAGAGCAACAAAATAGAGGTAGTGGAAAGTTGCAATGTTGGATATGGGGCAAGGATCATCACAAGAAGGAGTCTCCATTGTATCGGGGTGGTAGGCCTTAGATATATAGTGCTCAAGAGGAACAGGATGATCGACAAAGAAGTCCTTGGATCTATGTGGCATTTGACCAAAAGAAGGTTGATCACCAAGAATTCATCATTGAGATGGAAGGTAAGCCATGTGATCAAATTGTTTCTTTTTTTATTAACATAGGATAGAATTATAATTATGTTAATATCGACTTGTTGGATAAGTGTGGTTTAAGAAAATAAGTGCATGTACAGTCTTGGCTGGTGTAGTTGGCTACATGTACCAAGAAAAGAGTTCATCATTGGGTAATATCTTGTGCATTTGATATGAATGGTATAATTATTACATAAACATATCTTAATGTTCTTATGTTGGGATCATATAGTATGCTTTTGTTTATGGATTGGTTGTACCTTAACACTACTAAGGTGGAGTGTTATGAGAAGGCTATTAAGGGTTTGAATGATGATGGAGAGGATAATATTGCATAGTAAGAAGAAGCAAGCATCATTCATAATGATTACATATATTCAGGCTAAGTGCAGTTACATGAAAGGGCCTGTATTTTTTGCAATGCATGATTCTAGTGATAAAGGTAAGGATGTTGCGCATGAAGAAGTATTAAATAGGTATATGGTCTTACAACTGTTTGAGGATGCATTTCCAGCAAATATTTTAGAGTGAATATATTAAACAGAAGTGGAATTTTCTTTTGATTTGGTACCATGGGAAACACTAGGATCGAAGGAACCTTACAAGATTAGCACTACAAAGCTAGTGGAATTGAAGTTTCAGTTAAAGGAAATGCTTGACAAGGGAGGCATTAGACCAAGTGTATCACGTTCGGGTACTTTAGTGTTTTTTTTTAAGGATAAGGATGGTACTCTCAGATAGTGTATTTATTATAGGAAGTTGAACTATGTGACGATCAAGAAAACATATCCATTCTTGATGATCCATGACTTGTTTGACTAGTTGAAGGCATCAACAATGTTCTCGAAGATTTATTTGAGATCAAAATACCATTAGGTAAACATTAAAGAAGAGCACATCTACAATACTTCTTTCTGGATGGAAACCCTTATCTCGATTGTAGATTATCTAAGTCTTCTTGCATGTTTATTAGTTCTACCTCTCTGTCTTCACATAGACGAACGTTGGAGTTCATTACTGAAACCTGAAAATTTTTGCAGCGAGAAATATATTGAGTACTTTGTATTGTGAAAAATTTACCACCTTATATTAATCCATTTTACTTTTACTTGTGCCATCTAATGGGGAGTTGGAGGAATGAAATTTTATTTCACCTCAAAGTTTGAACTACATTGATGTTTGACCCAAGGCATTCTCTAGCAAGATAATTTGGCAACATGTCTCCTCCGTGCTCTGTTTGTTTTAAACTCCATCTGTTTCTAGGCTCATCTGTTTAGTGTTTTTTTTGTCTTACACTCTATTCATTTTTGTCCATGTCGACTCAGTGCTCTGTTTCCTTTAATCAATGTACATTTCCTCACCCCTCTTCAGCACACACTCTAATGAGAAGAAAATTCAAAATTTGAGTTTCTTTAAATTCATGATATCCATTAAATTCTTACCAATTATAATATGTGTTTTTATTTGTCTTCTAGGATTTAGTGTATCTATATATTTTCACCTTTCAACTTAAAACAATCTCTTCCATATATGACCTCAAAATATCAGAAATCTAGGGTGCGGGATGATGAATATTTCATGAAAATAGAGAGTTGAACTTCAACTTCAAGGAATTTTTTTCTCAAAATTTGGGAAAAACATAGATTCTTATCAGCTATGACTTTCCTCTAAATTCTTCGCATGAATCCCATGGCAGAATGAAATGAATAAGAGAGGGATATACAATATGAAAAGAGTTGTATATGGTTTTGAAAATTTCAATGACATGATCTTCCCAAGGAGATTCAAAATGATGATAATACACCAGAGTACTGGATCATTTGAGGAAAAACAAAAAAATAAGAGAAAAATGTTGACAGGGATATATAGTAGTCTTGCTAGGATTGGACCAAAAAACCTATGGGATCAAACTTTCCCATCTAAATAGTCGACCACATCCTTGGAAAGGTTGCACCAAGTGATTCTACCAGTTCGATTAAAACCTCTTTTTGAATTTCTTCCACCCTAAAAATAAATTATGAATGTTTTTATTTTAAATGTAAGACATGAGAAAATGATCTAAGAAATGGACACAAGAGTTGGTGGAAAGAGAATTTCTCAAAGTAGTTTGCATAGCTCTGACATCCAAACACTAAACTATAATTTTCAAACTCATCATGATATTAGGTGGATTTACCAAGTGTGATTGAAAACTTCCTCTACAAGTTTACAAGTTGCACCACATTTTACAATTTTAGACCTCAATTTATTATGATATTTTCCTTTCATTTTCCGAAAAGAAAATGAAATTGCATAGGCTTATGGTATCTCATTTATTAATATTAAGCTAGTAACCACTCTTACTTTTTCATTTTAAATGATTCCTGACATGGAATCTTTAATCTTTAAAAAAATTATATAATAGGTAATAAGTATTATCTTATCTAAATTAGTAAATTACTTTATTAACATGATCTTCCATATTACTAAAAAAAAAATTACGTTTTTCAAAATTGGATATTACTCTTAAATCAAATTTAGCATTCATTTTTATGATGTATTAAAAATCTAAATTTTAATAGATGTAATTTCTATAAAATAAATAAATTTATTTTAAGGTTTTCAAGTTTAAATTAAAAAAAAAAATTTAAGATATGTAATAAGTTTAAAGTTGGGAGCGAAACTTATTTTCATTTAATTGCTTTAAGTATAAGGTTAAACTTATTTTATTGTTGTTAAAATTGTTCGGAATTTGGTTAAATGATTCCGAACATTTTAAGCCGAAGGGATTAGTTCAATCAGTGGTGGCCTATGATGATGGGCTTTTTCCTAGTTCATATAGCCTATTTTTTATCCATTAATTTTGTGTAAGGTACATTCACTTCATGTTATTCTAGATCGGCGAGTTTACAAAAAATTCCATCCATAAATGTAGATCGGCGAGTTTACTAAAAATTGCATCCATAAATGTAAGTAAGCATAAAGGTACATTCACCTAATGGTATTCTCTATTGATGGTTTTACTACAAATTTCATCCATAAATGTAAGTAAGGGTCCTTCGAAATTTCTTACAAATTTTTCCTTCAAATTTTTTTATCTCAAGTTTTTTTCATACTTCAAAATAAAAATTAAATTAACTATATTTATGTGAATTTATATTGAAATTCAAAATTAGAGTGGATATATCATTAGTTGGTATTTAGAGTCTATAGACAAACACTATTATGATAATTCATTAATGTATAATTATTGATGGGCCTCTAAATTAGACATAAATTAATGCACATTTAACTTTTATTAAACACATAAATATTATATTAAATCTCTTCTTCTAGACTTAATAATTTTTTTTTAGGATTTAATATATTTTTCAAAAGGCTTAGAGATATTGCATATTTGTGCCTAATATTATTTATTTTTTAAGTATATCGTGAGAATATTGGAAAAATTATGAAGATTTGGAGAAGGAGATAATTTAGGTACTTTCTCCCTACTACAGGAGGGTCAATATTTCACAATACATGAACAAAATATCATGACATGATTGAGAGATTATGGAACTCTGATGATTGAGAAAATATAGGAATGTGTTCCATGCCATTTACTGCAAACTCCTAGTGTTGGGAACCAGATCAACTACTTGAGGGATTTTGGATGGGAAAGCATCCTCCTTTCAAGGAGAATGCTTCCTCATCATTTTTTATAAGTACCAAATCTAATTGGCCTCTAGTCGCATGCATGTTTTAGTCTTATTATGGAGAAACCTTGTTGTTTAGAAACTCCACCTTCTTTTCTTACAGGGATCTAGTTGGATTGATTCAATAATAAAGTTTGGTGCCATTTTTAGTTTCTAAGGCTTGGGTTGTTCCATAGGAATCTAATTCTTCCTCAGTATTGGCCATCCCAGGATCCTCAGATCCCTCTTGACCAATTTATTGATGTTTTGTTCACTTCTTATTCGCATGCATCTCTCATTTCTGTTTTGCATATTTCTCTATTTGGTATTGTTTCTTTTCTTGCTATAGGGTTGACTTAAATGATTGAAGTGAGTTATTTTGTAGTTTTTTAATAGATTCAAAATAATTTTTAATCCTTCGAATAACTTTGGAATGTCATCTTAATCATTAAGCTACTTGGACTTGGTTACTAGTTCATGAACATAAGATTTGTGGAAATGCGTAGCGAAATAGTAGTAAATGTTTTCTATTTTTTAGAATGGGTTAATGAGATTCATATAACTTGATTCCACTTAGAATAATTCATAATAATATTAAAGTTAATAAAACAATTGACGCCATTTAATTTTCACTTTATTAGGTTAGGAATTTGATATATTAACTAGCTCACTAGTTCTTGAATTTCCAAATTTTAGAGTAGTAATTTTCTGTTATTTTTTATCACATGTGAACATGGGTATTTTAGCATGATTCCATTTGGAATGGAGACCTACGACCTCCTATCTACTAAAAAAAAATTCCCATCCCATTTTCATTTGATTTAGTTAGTCATTGAGTGAGTTATCTCCAAAAGATAACTTCCTGTAGGAAAAAACATAACTTCTTGTATCACTCTTGTAGCATGTGTAACCTCGACCATATTTTCTCCCAAAGCTTGGTTTTTTTCTCTTAGGTTTGAATTATGACCCCTAGGATCTAAAACCGTGATTGAGGAAGAATAAAAACCACTTAGGACATGCATTTTTACAAAGCATACTAGACCTATTTATTTGAATTCATGCTCTTAGGATTTCAAATACAAATTTTTGTTCTTACCTAGGATTAATTTCTTTTCAAAGTAACACTTCCATTTTTCAAACTAGTTTAGGCTTTTATTTCATGACATTCACTACATTACATCAGATAAAAAGAATAAGGACACATTGTATGTTGCACATATAGTTTCGATACCTCATAATTTTGTACGAACCCCAGATTGATAAATAAATTCACTAGCCTTGGGAGTTGCGACATGCTAGTTGCAATATTGAGGCTCATCACCTTTTGGCTCTGTTTTCGAGGGGGGTATCAAAGCATGCATTTCTTTATTACATAGTTTATTCATCACTTGTTTTCTACAAAAACAAAAAATAATTTCATTAGGTGTATTTAATTTCAAAAACATAAAAAATCATTTCATTAGAATTCTTATTTAAAAAATAATAATATTTAAAAATACTTCTACAACACTAACCCGCCCTCCCCACTTGATCACGTGGTGCAGTAAGAAACACATCACCATACACCTTTGCAGGTAGAAGAATAAAAAGTGGCAGAGAAGGTACAAAAAATGCATGTAGATGATGACAATGAAGAAGGTCCTATTGGATTTCACATTCAATATACTAATGCCAATGTGCATATTCAGAGCATCCCTCCATCTTTCCTTCCAAACATCCATTGTATGAGGTTAGAGGATCCAGAAATATTTCTCTTTAAATTTGAAATACTTTGTAGATCTTGTGGCTGCTTATCACACACTCAAAAATTGAGATTGCTTCCTACAACATTGAAGGATATAGCTCTTAAATGGTTCAAAAGTTTAGGGACTATGAGTTTAGGTACATAACATAGATTCTTATGTAGCTCCAAGAAGACCATCGGAGCCTAGTCAACTTGATATGATGCAAGGAACTAATTCAAAATTAAAAACATATTCACATCTATCTCGAAGTAAGTGGACCACACTATTTCCTTGGCAACCTTGGCCATCTCAACCCCAAAATCAATATTCGCAGCAAAGTTGGAGAGAAACTTATGAGAGAAATCCACAATACCCTCAGTATTTTCCTCAATATCCTCCATAGCCAACTCCATGATATCCTTACCATCTACCTCCACGATAACCACAACCTTAAACACATCCATCTCAAATATACACTATGACTCAACTAACTCTTCCACCATTTACAAACCCACGCAATGAATTATTTCATCCCAATTACAATGATGAGGTACAATAATACCAAATATCTCCTCTTGATGTAAATGGTATCCATCTTAGCTTAGGAAGAGTATTGCCAAAAATTATTATATTGATGTTATTAAAGGAAAACATCCAGAAGAGGAAAATTCAAATGAGGATACCAGAAAATCATGGGATGCACTTGATGAAGAGATGACATCAAAATCAAAAATTGAGAAAGTTACATTATGTTCACCATTATATCCTCCATGTGTTCAAGGCCACAATAAACAAAAAGAGGAATATTTGAATATCATGGTAGAAGAGGAAACAAAAATAGATTCAAATGTGAAAGTGGACGAGGAGCATCAAACCTATATTGAAATATGGTTCCAGAAAGTCATTATGTTGCAACAACACACTCTTCTTCAGCAGCACTTGATATAATCTCAGAAAAATACATTGGTCTCTCATATTTAGGTACATTTCAAAGCATGTCTTTCAAGTGTAGACACGATTTTATCTATCATCTTTATGAGCACATGGATCCATTGGAGTTATTACTATACTTAAAAGAGATTGTGTTTTTTCAAGTAGAGTAGGATAGAAAAAAAATAAAAATAAAATGGAAAAAGAGAAAAAAACAAATATGAATAAAATCTCAGGTGAAAACATCTTTTGAGGCATCTGAGATTGGCTCACTAATTGAAAACCTCGATGAGGAAGTCAATGAGCTGAAAAAAATAAATAAAAATAAGAGAAAAAATCCTAGGTGAAAAGCTCCTTTGAGGCACTTGGGTAGACCTACTAGTTGAAAACTTCATTGAGGCGCCTGGTAGGCCGAAGAAAAAAGAAAAAATGAAAAAAAAAAAAAAAAGTCCATGTATCTCTCTTTAATGAATGCAGGTGCTCTCCAACCTTTTCAAGCAACAAAAATAAGTCGGCACCAAAAAAAAGAAAAAATTGGTAAAAAATATAGTCAAAGGAAGTCAAACATGGAAATTCTCCTCCTCTTCTCAGATATTAAAAAAGGACCAAGGTCATGCCAATCCATCATCCTCATCCATTTCTAAATCCACCGATAATTTCCAAGATTTTCTCATTCAATTTCCTCGTTGTCATAAACTGCAATAGGAAGTCTTGTTTTTGTTATAGGAAGTCTCATTTTTTAGAAGAAAATTGTTGTTATTATATATTGAAAATAGTGCATCCATTTTCTGAGATGTTTCATGGGGAGATTCATATGGATGACGGTAACATGCTAAAGCAATTTCATAAATTTATGGTGCACAATTTGTGAGAAATAGACCTCCATCACCTATAATAATTTTTTTCTAAATATTTTGCATCCAATGGTCATGATGTGTCCTAGAGAGGTGCATAAGGATGCTTGTAACATGCTCAAAACATTTTAGGTCAATCCACTCAATTTTTTGAGAGTTATGGATAAAATAATTCTGTTACAAGGGGTTGTCCTGAACTGCTACAGGAAGTTACAACAAGCTATAAGAAGGTAGATCAAAGAAAAAGAACAGTAAGTAAGCGCCTTTTGGTCTAACAAAATATTAAAGACGACCTTACCACCATTACCGATCATCCTCTCATCACTCATCCATCTCACTTGAAAATATTTTCCACTCAAAACCATCACTCCATCCCATCTATAAAAAGATTTTTTTTCTGAAAATATACAAATTTCCTTCACATTATTCTTCCAAGACCACACTAGTTGTACTTAATCCTATCATTTTCCTAAAGCCTTACCACACTTTCCCTCATCGCCCCATGTATATTGGAAGTCAAACAAATAAAAAGGAGACCTTCTACAATAAGGAAACATGTTCCTCTAGAGAACTTGTGTAATCACTAGAAAATAACTATAAGTGGTTTTATCGATCATCCTAGAAGACATGAAAATTTTTGTGGTGAATATGAAGAGGCTATGGAACTCCCAGGAGGCATTTCACTAGAAGAAGAAACCTAGACATCAAAGAGGCACCTACAAACATACAAAACAGGTATCATTAAAGAATGCAAGCATCAACTCAATCATCAACTACAACACTCACATCATGCACATCTTAGTGTTGGGCCGAGAATAAGGTACGTTTTCACCCTACCTTTACCATGAATTCTTATGCACTTTTATGAATTTTTGCTCATCTTAACAGTAAAGGGAAGGAAATTAATGTAAAATCAGGACAAAATGAACCGACGGTAAGAGAGATGTTTAAAAATGGGAAATTAACTTATTGTATCTTTATTTATAGAGAAACAAAGTAGTTGAACTGATGATAACTGGAAGACAGCTGAAAATAAGAGACTAACGAGATCATGATGACTCCCATGGGCTAGTGGAAGACGAAAAGGCACCTCCACCTCTGAAGAACTCAAATGATAGCCACGAGCAGCAGGATCCCGTATGGAAAATAAAAGGTTGAAGATGAACAAGATAGATAGATCTAAATAGCGATTTTCTTCTATAATAGACATATCGGGCAAAATTGTCCAGTTATATCAATGCATTAAATTTTAGCTTAATAAAGGTTTTGGCATTTTTGGATAGTCAATATCTCAGTTTTCCATAGCGGTAGACTTCTAGTGGCTTTGGGCCCGACCCTGGGAGTTTCTTCACTAATCTATGTGCTATACGTTCAATTAAAGAACTTACGTTTCAGTCATCTAATGTGTTTCACGAGATACCAATTATTTGGTTGAATTGTGAAAATAACATGCCCCAAATTTCTCTTTCATCAGAATAGTTCAGCATTCATGCTTTCTTGCTTACAATCAATATTTTCGTAATTGTTTATATGCTTTCATCATTTCTCGATGCTTTTTACTTGCTTCATTATTTTTAGCATGACTGCTATTCAATTATGTATATAGTTAAATATTGGATATTTCCATTAATAATGCAAGGTGTCTAGTTTTCGTTTGATTCCAAGAGTTGTCCTTTCATAATTTAAAAAGAGAATTCCATTGCAAAATTTAGATAAACAATTGTTGTTCAATTTCTTCAACTTTCTGATCAATTTATTAGGGTTGTTGTTCAATTTATCATAGTATGCTTTTCAATCGTACGTTGCTCCTTTCTGTACTTACCTCGATGGAATAGTCAAAAGCATTTTATAATCCCTTCCCACTTTGAATTGATTGAACTTTGAGAATTAGATAGCCTTCCTTATGATAATTTAGAGTATTTGTCCTTTTGTATGACTTTCATATACTGTGCTCACAGTCTTGAAATAACAAGACTTGCCCTGGGTTGATAATTGAATGAGAAGCATTGAAGTTGCGTGTAACAGTCACCTTTATGACCAAAAATTTCTGGCATCATTGTTGGGGAGAGTGTTTAAGAGTGATGTCCTTTATTTATTCTTTATTTTGCTGTGAATAATTGGGTATTGAAAAAGAGAGGTAAGAACCTACGTATCGGCAAGCAAAACATTTTCTCTCCAACCCACTTCTTAGGAATCGTGTAGAGGCTAGTAGGATAGGTGCTCTTCTTTTATGACTAGGAAGAAAAATATTGAAACAAATCAAAATCATCCACTTAAATCCACAAAACCCAAAGGACCAGATATCCTTGGAAGAACAACATATATAGATGAAATAATTAAGAAAGCTAAATCCCAGGCATCCATAGGACCTAGAACCATTCCTACTCAAAGTCCTACTGCACTCCCTTAGGTAGCAGCCTCACCATCTGTAGCCTACGCTAAGATTCACAGTGAAACATAAGGGTCTAAGCAAAAAATTCAGGCTGCTGATCACGTAAGTACTGATCCTTCGATAGAGGGAGGTTCTTGTAATTTACAGGAAGGGGAAGGAGAAACCAGCAATGCAGTACAGTTAAAAAATCGAGAGCTTGGATCCCCTGAGAAACTAGTGGAGAAAAAGACACCCAGTATCCCAGATTAGAGAAGTGTTGTAAGGCTTCCTCCATATCCATTCCCTAATTCCACTAAGATTATTCCTCCAGAATAGGAAATCCACAAATATTATTGGCATATATTTAATCAAATGGAAAATAATCAGAACCAGAACCAGAGGTAGACATCAACATTAGAATATCCCATTGTTGATCATGCTGCAAATTCCCCTATGAAAGCCATTCCCTTACAAAACATCCCCACCTTCCATGGGCTAACCTCGGAAGATCCTGATGCATTTCTATTTGAATTCAATGTCTTATGTAAGGGATATGACTACACCACTGACCCTGAGAAACTGAAATTATTTCCCTCTACCTTTAAAGAGACCACATTATGTTGGTTCATGGGGCTTGGTGGAGGAACCATCAATTACAAGGACCAGATGAAGAACTCTTTCCTTAATAAATATCAAGATTATTTCCGGACTCGAGAATTGAAAGATGAAATCTTCAATATATCTGCAAAAGACAATGAGCATTAGAAGAATACGTCGAAAGATTTCAATATAACTTACAAAGGTCTCAATATACTACACTATCCAAAGACATCTTAAAAGAAACAATGGTTAAGGGAATGAAAGAAGAATGCGTTGAAACACTTAACATAATGAGAAAATGGGGACATCTACCAAGAATATCATCGTTGAAGTCTCCAGAATACCAACAGAGGGAGAAATATGGACTGAAAAACGCCTCCTTCTACGAGAGGCAATCGCAACATACGAAGATCCAAGGGAACCATTATATTTGAAGGGAAATGGGGTCAAACCTGCATCCCTACAACAACCTCGGCAGGAATTGGTTCCATTCATCCAGAGATTCATCACATGCGATGGACGCCAAGATGTGGTAAAATACCGACAACTCAAATTTTTAGCTGCTCTTAAACAAAACAATTCAGTTAATCTGCCTTCTTTCTAGAATTATGTATTACACGAAACTGTTGTTCGAATGAGAAAGGCTAAAAATCCCCTAGTAGTCGTCAACCACCATCGCTTAATCAAGTTAATTGTCATTCATGAGCTAGGAAAATAACAGACATCCTAGGCAAAATTTGTTAAACCTACCGTGAATGCCCCTGAGGAAAACCCTGTCGGAACAGAAATTGAGCTTCCTAGAATAAACATACCTAGGAGAGCAAGAGGAAAAAGGACTTGTGCTTCGATTTCAGAACTAGGGAATCAAAGATGGTCTGAAAGACTGCAATTATGACAAGACACCTCAGAATTTCCAGGTGATGTAGGGCCATCCCATACACCACCTTCAAGCCCTAAAAACATACCTTTGCATGACTATGAAGAAGAGATGGCTCGACTCTTGGAGAAAATGCGGGCATACCGTGAAATTAGAAGCCTATCTGAATAAGTTGAGGACCAAGAGGAACCGTTGAACCAATATTCCACTGCTAGCAGCTCTTGCCGCATTGAAATATTACCCCACCAAGATGAATCGTAGGCGTTTAGCGCCTTATCCCATCCCAATAGTGATTGGGGAAATATGGAAGATTAGGCAGAAGGGGTAGCTGAATCTGAAAAGAAGTCAGGAGACACCATCCCCTTAGAACAAAATGAGAGCATGGACACAATCCCTCTAAGCATAAAGGAAATAATATCTCACACAACCGGGACATTAATTCAGAAATAAAATTTGGAGTGTCGGAAGGAAATATGATCAGTGATAAAATCAGAACTAGCACCACTGTTCCTAAAAACGAGGCTGTTGCTCCTCCATTTGCTGCCAAAACTATGCTAGAAGAAAAATCAGATGAAAGGAAGTTAAAGAAAATAAGCAGAACTTGCAGGAGGTTAAGAAAAAGGATAACCATCTTAAGAAATAGTTGAAGGAAGTAAGCAAGGCTTAGAGGCCTAAGAAAGAATTGGTTACCACAGAAACCCAAACATAATTTGTCACCCAATTGATAGACACTGCTGAGGTTAAGGTACAGATTTACCAAATAGACATTGCTGAGGTTGAGGTACATACTAACCTAGTGGATGAAGCTGAAGCTTCTATGCAGACTAGGCTAGAATTTACAGAAGAAAAGGAAACCCAAACGGAGGAGGCGCCTGCCTACACTCCCCTCATAGAAAAGGTTGCCAATCAAAAATTTCATAATGAATTAATTCAAACCCAGCACAAACTGACACAATGTAGAAAGGAAGTGGTACCAACACAAGAAACTAAGGTACTATTGAAGAAATTCAAAGAACTTTCTGCAACATAGGATGAGACATTTTCTCAACTTAGAGAACAAAAGGTGAAGGTAAAGAAAGTAGAGGATCAGGTGGAACAAACCAAGAAGCAAACTAGTATGGTTTTCTCTCTGTACTCTGATGTACTAACGTGCAGGGCACCAACCACCAACTATGCCCTATTATTAGTAGAACGGTATCTATTACTGAATATCAAGGCTGTCAGGGAAGGGAAGCCCACGAATTTTAAAATCGTTGAGGAATTCGTCCATTGCTGCAATGAACAGAATGAGCAGGTCCAATACCTTTTGTGTGAATTATACATGCACAACTTCTTGCTAGAGGAGGACAGGGATATTAATCCCAACCCCTTTATAGGGGACATTCAGTTCCAGGATTTCCTCTCTTTTTCAAAGAACTAGACTCGGTGGGCTAAAGCCTACAACATTTTCCAGAATAGGGAGCATGGCCTAGACCGATGGGTTAGAGGGGACCCTACTCAACCCCCGTATCTGTTCACCCAACATAACAATTTCATGCAGAGAAAGGGAATAAGGACTAAACTGAGGCCTATTCATAATAATATTATATAGCATGGGCAAGATTATTTTGAAGACATTCAGGAGGCAACTTTGGCAGCAGCCAAATAGAGTTGGATGGCCTCCATGAACAATGTGAAAAATAGAGAGCCATTTGGCTACCAAAACTTCAAAGCGATTGTCGCCAGATTCCTTTTATACAACAATATAATCTTCAAAATGGGCCCTACATGGATAAGATGTAGGTACAGATGCCCTCTCATCTGGTACCCCCCTGAGGGTTATGATCACGATTATGAGCTGCCAGAGGGGTGCACAAACTTTTCCTTTTCAAATATCAGACAGAAACATGGCTTCAGATCCTATAAAGAAGAAGTCTACCTTGCATATTCTCTGAGCCAGTTACACCTTAATCATTTATTTGCACAAGGACCTGCAAATAGGTAAGCAAGGGAGTATGTTGGGCTGATAATAAGGTATGTTTTCACCATACCTTTACCACTAATTTTTATGCACTTTTATGAATTTTTCCTCATCTTAACAGTAAAGGGAAGGAAATTAATGTAAATTCAGGACAAAATGAACCGACAGTAAAAGGGATGTTTAACAATGGGAAATTGACTTGTTGTATCTTTATTTAGAAGGAAACAAATAGCTGAACTGATGATAACTGGAAGACAACTGACAAAGAGAGACTAACGGGATCATGAATACTCGTATGGGCCAGCAGAAGACGTAAAGGCACCTCCACGTTTAAAGAACTCAAACGATAGCCACGAGCAAAAAGATCCCGTATAGAAAAGACCACTACGACTGTTGAAATCACCGTTAAAAGGCCAAAGATGAATAAGATAGATAGATCTGAATAGTGATTTTCTTCTGTAATAGATATACCGGGACAGAATTGTCTAGTTATGTCAATGTATTAACTTTCATCTTAATAAAGATTTTGGATTTTTTGGATAGTCAATCTATGATTTTTCTATAGCGGTAGACTTCTGGGGGCTTTGGGCCCAAACCTGGGAGTTCCTTCACTAATCTCTGGGCTATACGTTCAATTACAGAACTTATATTTTAGTCATCTAATGTGTTTCGTGAGATATCAATTAATTGGTTGAATTCTAAACATAATATGCCCCAGGTTTCTCTTTCATTAGAATAGTTCATCATTCATTCTTTCTTGCTTACAGTCAATATTTTGATAATTGTTTAGATGCTTTCATCATTTCCCAATGCTTTATGCTCGCTTCATTAGGTTTAGCATGACTGTTGTTCAATTCTATATATAGTTAAATATTGGATCTTTCCATTAATATTTCAAGGTTTCTTGTTGTCGTTTGATTCATAGAGATGTCATTTCATAATTTAAAAAGATAATTTCGTTGCAAAATTTAGATAAAAAATTCTTGTTCAATTTATCAGGGTTGATGTTCAATTCATCACAGTATGTTGTTCAATTGCACGTTGTTGTTTTTTGTACTTACTTTGATGGAATAGTAAAAAGAATTTTATAATGCCTACCCGCTTTGAATTGATTGAACTTCAAGAATGAGATATCCTTACTTATGATAATTTAGAGTATTTGTCCTTTCGTATCACTTTCATATATATTTTTCTCACACTCTTGAAATAACAATACTTTCCATGGGTTGACAATTGAATTAGAAGCATTGAAGTTTCCTGTAACAGTCACCTTTATCACCCAACACTTAGCAGAAAATTTTAAGTGAGGGATGTGAAGCAGTAGCAACAATAACAAAAGAAACCCTAGAAGACCTCCATATTCATGGATATCAGCAATAGGACCTCTAGCAGATTGTCACATGCAGCGTCAGTATCATTAGTAGGAGCTTCAGAACCAACAAAGACAACTTCAAAACTCATATCAGCAGTCTCAATATCTCTTGCAAAAACACATCAAGGGTAATGCTCAGGTAGCCAGTCATATAAACCTTTATTTGAATCTATCTTATCTTAAGAAAACATTAAAAGTGTGAGAGGGAAATTTTTATAGCCAAAATAAGTAGCAAAGCATTCCCGACCTTATCTAGCAGACAAATTCACTTTTCCACCAAGACACACACACACACACATGTGGGAGAGGAACAAGACAAAAGTTAAGAAGAGTTGATAAAGTGGGACATAATTAGTTATTTGTTATGCGAGAGAAGTGCCAAGGGTTAACTGAGGGAAAGCTAAGTTAACAAAAAAATAACTTTGAGTTTATTTTTCTTTCAATATATATATAAGGTGGACCCACCGCCTCTTGGCATGAAAATATTAGCTGATACATGTGAAATAGAGCTTTTACATGCACAAGCATTGCTAGAAGAAGTTTCTACAATAAAAATATATTTTTTACCGGAAACATAAATTTTCTACAGGAATCTAACACTGGGTTGTAAGAGAAAATTTTTGCTACTAGGATGTTGGACTAGAATTAATTAATTTTTCAAAGGTATAAAGAGACACAATAGATCTACAAAGAATTTTCTATGGGAAGTTTGGGTTGCAAAATGGTAACTTATCCAAGGCTAAAAGGTATCCAAGTTAGTATATTGGTTTCACATCATTCCTTTCTTTTGCTTTAGGTTATTCACCATCATTTCACCCTCTATAAGAATAAATTGTTATGTGTTAAGTGTTTTCAATTTCAAAATTTAATGAGAAAAGAGAATTCAGATTGATAGTCAATGAGGTTCCTGCAAATTTAATGGGTAGTATGACGTTTCATGGCTAAGAATAAAAAATTCACTCTTGCAATTGAAAACTGAGCTCACCATTATCAAAGTTATTAATTTTTCAGAGCTTCTACATGAACCTTTGCTTCATGTAGCATTACTTATTTTTCACCAGTTTTGTTGTTTTTTTCTCTTTAGATAATTTTTAAAAAGCACAGAAGACAGAAGTAGTGGGGGGAAAATTTAGGTGTCTCGTGGGAGGCATCAAGGACAAATAAACCCCTATAAATTAAAAACTGAGTGGTACAAACAAGGCCCTTACTTTGCTCATAAAATTCACAGAATTCGTAGTCTTCAAATATGGGGGGAGGATTTTAGAGGAGAATACCCATCAACATAGAGAGAATCCATCAGCATCCTAAAGTTCTTACCATTTTCTAAAATTACAGGGAGATGGAGTTGTTTGAAAGGATAAGGGGGTATGATGATGAGATTTCACTCAAGGTTGAAGTCAATTTACAAGATACATGTGGACAAGAACATGAACCAAAAGTAAGGTCTTACCCTAAAAAATCGGACTCATTACAGTTGAAGAATCAGCTAGGAGAAAGAAGCATCCTCAACATACATTAGAAGTTAAATGGGAAACTGAGATAGGGGAAGAAATGAAAATAGAAGAGTAGAAAAAAGATCAACAATAGGAGCATCACATAGACCAATAAACATAGAATGAAATAGGTCATCGTACATGAATAACAGCAGGGCAAGGAGGATGAATAGGTTGCTCAAAGGATGAGCAACAATTTTAGTAGGGGGTATGATGGGCCTCTAAATTAGACTTAAATTAAGGCTCATATAACCTTTCTTAAGAGCATAAAGGCTATATTAAATCTCTCCTTCTACACTTAATAATGTTTTTCAAGCTTTAATATGTTCTTAGGAATTTTTATAGATAATTTCATATGTCTTACCAATATTATTTATTTTCGAAGGATATTTTGAGAATCTTTCGCAGATTATGAAGATTGGAGAAGGAGATAATTTACGGACTTACTCCCTACTACAAGAAAATAAATATTGGAGAATCAATGAGTAAAATATCATGAAATTATTGAGAGATTTTGGAACTCCAATGATTGAGAAAATCTAGGAATGTGTTATGTGTCATTTATTGCAAAATCCTAGTGTTGGGAACTAGATCCACTATTTGAGGGATTTTGGAGGAGAAAGCTTCCTCCTTTCAGGGAGAATTCTTCCTTGTCATTTTTTATAAGTGACAATTCTAATTGGTCTCTATTGGCATGTATTTATTAGTCTTATTATGGAGAAAACATGTTTTTTAGAATCTCCACTTTCGTTTCTTGTGGATATGTACTTGGACTGATGAAATAATGAAGTTTGGTGCCATTTTTAGCTTTAATGGCTTGGTTTCTTGCATATGACTCTGATTATTCCTTGGGCTTGGACATACAAGGATCCTAAGATCCCTCTTGCACAATTTATTTTTATTCTTTTCACTTATTTTTCACATGCATCTCTCATTTATGTTTTGATATTTATGTATCTAGCATTGTTTCTTTTCTTGTTGTAGGATTAAGTTAAATGATTCAAGTAAGTTATTTTGCAGTTTTTTTATACATTAAAAATGATTAGAAGTCTTTAGAATAAATTTTTAAGTTCATTTTAATAATTAAGTTACTTAGATTTCATTACAAGTTCATGGATATAAGATTTCTGGAAATTCCTTGTAGTGAAACAGTAGTAAATTTCTGCTATTTTTTAGAATAGATTAATGAGATTCATTTTAATTTATTCCACTTGGATTAGTTCATAGTAATATTAAAGTTAATAAATAAATTTAACCCATTTAATTTTCACTTTATTAGGTTAGGCATTCCATAGATTAACTAGCTCATTAGTTCTTGAATTTCCATATTTTAGAGTAGTAATTTTCTGTTATTTTTTAGCACGTGTGAAAATGGGTGTTTTGGAGTGATCCAATTTGGAATTAAAACCTAATACATCCTACTTACTAAAAAAATTTGTCCCATCCCATTTTCATTTGATTAGTTAGTCATTCGGTGAGTTATTTCTGAAACAAAACTTCCTATAGAATTCTTGTAGCATGTGCAAACTCGACGAGATTTGCTCCCGAAGCTTGGTTTTTGTCTCCTCAACTTTTATCATGACTTGTAGTATCTAAATCCATGATTTAGAAATAATAAACACCACTTAGGACGTACATTTTTACAACGTAGATTAGGCCGATTTATTTGAATTCATGCTCTTAGGATTTCAAATACAAATTGTTGTTCTTACCCAGGATTAATTTATTTTGAAAGAAAAACTTGCATTTTTTAAATTAGTTTAGGATTTTATTTCATGAAATTCACTCCATTATATCATATCAACAAAATAAGGACACAGTGTATGCTACACATATAGTGTTGATATCTCTTAAGTTTGTACGAACCCTAGGTTGATAATTAAATTTGGTAGCCTTGGGAGTTGTGAAATTCTTGTTGCAATAATGAGGCTCATAACCTATATGTATGAACATAACTAATTAATTAGTAATTTTTTTTTAATTACATTAATTATGCTATTAAATTTAAGTAATTTAATTTGAAAAAAAAAACCATGACATACAATTCTTTTAGAATACATATATCTAGCATAAACAATTGTGAAATACATCAAACTAGTAATATGTGTTGCCGTACTTAATATTATTATTGTATTTTTTGTGTAAATATAAGAAAATAATGAAATATTTATTTCTTGGTAGTTTCCTGCACGTGCATAGCAGGGTACCACATCTATAAAAACATGACATATTAAATTGTGTATATTGTTAAGATTAATCGAATCATACTTCCTAAAAATGTGAATGTTTAGTAATCAAAATAAATTTTAGCCACTGGGGTATATCAATTGAGGGTCATCATCAAAGTGAAGTGTTATGTGCGAGGAGGTTTGAGGTTCAAATTTCCTTGATTCACGCGTGCCAATGGAAAGTGCATATCTAGGCACCTAGAAGTTGTGGTGGTAGTGATTGGAATCAGCCTCGTGTGATGTGAGTACCAAGCTAGAATTAGCCAATTTATTAGACTCGTGTCATGTGAGTATTAGAGTATCCCGTTAACTGAATCATCTAAATTTTAATTGACAAGTTTTTTAGATTATATATTTTATGTCTATATGATGATTATTATACTAGGATGATTTCCATTCTATTTTTGCATCATGTTTTTTTTATAATTGTTTTTTATAATTGTTTTTTGTTATATATATATATATATATATATATATATATATATATAGAAACAAAAAACAATATGTAATACTTCTTTTTAAATTAAATTTTCTACATTATTTTCTTATGTTTCATCTCAACAACGTCTTATCATGTATCTCTTTCATCTAATGACACATTTCTTGCGTTTCTCATATATTTTTAACATTATTTTTACATCCTTTTACATTCAACTGCTACCCTCCTTCATCATGCAAGTTTGTTTATCAACATTTTTGTGTCCTCTTCTATCCTTGGACCATTCTTTTACCATCCTACATACAACCCTTAAGTTTCCCTAGCTCCTTTGCTATGTCCTCCCTCTTCATTTTAAATTGCTTTATGCATTCTCTAAGAGATGATAACATTATATAGCATCAAATTAGCTTCCTTAGCTATTGTAAACATAATGCCCCATCAACATTACATATGTATAAGATTATAAATAAACTACAAAATAATATTATTGAACAATCATCCAAATCCAGTCAAAACTATAAAATATCCATCTCTTGGGTTAATATTAGAAAATATCTTCTTAAAATATCTCTATGGAATAAATAATAATTTCTCGAATGGCGTCATTTTTCATAATGAGAGTGGTAATTATGTAACTTTTTAAAAAATGATCTATCATTAGAGGAATTTTGAGGTCTAAAATGGGCCTCCTAAGGAAATAATAAAATAATAGCTAAACCAATAAAATAATATTTATGAATTTTCAATTCACTTTTTGCACCACAATCCATGTAACCATAGTTAAATTCAATTCAAAAGTTGTACAAAAATAAAATTAATAAAAAATTGTATTGATGTGACTATAAATAAGAATGAGTTTTTCAAGGAAAAGTCATTATCATTGAACAATTAATGCATTTGTCCTTTGTACTTAAATAATTTAAAATAAAATATAAATATAAATTTATAAATTATTAATTATAATATATGCTATTAATTAAAAATTATATTATTTAAATTGCATAATAACATGTAATTAATATACTATATAAAAACAACATAATATAATATAATAAATGTATGGGGATATTGTTGGGTATGTGTTATATTCTTTCCACGAAAATTTTTGGTCCTTAATTTCCAGGGTAGTCCGCGTCCATGGTTTTGTGCATGGTTTTGCACATGGTATTGGGGTACGATGGTTTTTGGCCCCTGGTATTTTTGTAGATGCGGTCAAGGGAACTACGGTTATGTTCTAATCCAGGGTTTATGGATTGTGGTTTATGTATGCTTCGGCATGTATATATATGTGTTGTAACACTAAAAGGAATATAATGAAAAATCAAGCTGGTCGTCCCGATTTGGGATCCAGGAGAAAATCTCTGTGTTGATCTGTTTTATGTTTTATGCTCTCGCTATTGTTTATTTTCTATTATAAGATTCGTGTGTAGATAATTGTTGTTCAGGGTTAAAACCTACATTTGGTATCGGAGCTGTTTCGGCTTCAAGGGGACGCCTTTGCTGCTGAGGGTTTTTAGTTCGGGCCTGAGGTAGACCCTGTTCAGTGGGAGATCTGCGGGATCGATTCTTGCGGTGAGAGAAGATGGCGAGCGGCGGAAATATAGAGATCGAGAAATTTAATGGTCAGAGTTTTGAGTTGTGGAAGCTCAAGATGGAGGATCTGCTGGTGGATAAAGATCAGTGGATCGCGGTAGATCCAGGTTCTAAGCCAACAGGAATGTCAGATGAAGACTGGAAGAAACTGGATCAGAAGGCTAAAAGCACAATACGGTTGTGTGTCTCAGATTCAGTATTGTTGAATGTATCTAGGGAAGCTACGGCGAAAACCTTCTGGGAAAAGTTAGGTACTTTGTACCAATCTAAGTCTCTGGTGAATAAGTTGTTCCCGCGGAAAAAGCTGTATAACCTAAGGATGAAGGATGGAGATTCGATGACAGAGCATCTTAACGCCTTCAATATTGTGGTAAGTCAGCTGTCATCTGTTGATATTAAAATCTCAGATGAAGATAAGTGCATCAGTTTTTTGTGTTCTCTACCAGACTCGTGGGACAGTCTGGTTATTGCAATAGGTAGCAATACAACTACCTTGAACTTTGATGACATTGTCTCAGCCTTGCTGTCGGAGGAAATGAGACGGAGAAATATGGAGGGTCAGAATGGAGATGCCTTATCTGTACGAGGAAGGTCCCAGAACATAAACAAGAATAAGGTTTCGAGTGGGAGATCTAAATCTAGAGGGAGATCTAAATCTCCTGGAAAGTTTGTAAAGGTGTGCTGGAAATGCGGAAAGGAAAGACACTACAAAAAGGAATGCAGATCTAAAGCTCCTGAGAAAGGAAAGGGATCTGATGAAGGTCCTTCTGCAGAGGCAAAAACCACCTCGGATGAAGGTGGGGATGTGTATTTAGCTTCTTCTTCAAATACACATGTAGATCATGAGTCATGGTTGATTGACTCAGGTGCATCCTTTCACTTCACTCCCCATAGGGAGTGGTTCTGCGAGTATGAGAAATATGATGGTGATGTCTTCCTAGGGGATGATAGGAAGGCAAAAATCATCGGACGTGGAAAGGTCAAGCTGAAGCTGCAAGGTGGAAGGATTAGAACACTTCCTGGTGTTCTACATATTCCTGCATTGGCCAGAAATCTGATTTCTGTAAGCAAGATGGATGATGCAGGTGTAAAAACAGTGTTCGAGAAAGATGCCTGCAAGATGGTTCGGGGAGCATTGGTATTAATGCGGGGAGTTCGGACTGGAACTCTGTACAAGATACAAGGTAGCACTGTTATTGATGGGTGTAACAGTTCTGTGGTTCCTGAAAGTGGGACGGAAAGTCTAGCTGTCTCTGGAGAAAAGACCATGCTATGGCATCAAAGGCTTGGACATATTGGAGAGAAGGGCCTTCGGATACTTCATAGAGATGGTATGGTAGAAGGTATGTCTAATTGTTCTCTGGATTTTGATTTCTGTGAACATTGTGTATATGGGAAGCGAATCGGGTGAGTTTTCCCTCTGGTGCTAAGAGGGCGAACAAGATATTAGAACTTGTGCACAGTGATGTGTTTGGGCCTGTGTCAGTTCCGTCACTGGGAAAGTCTGTGTACTATGTTTCATTTATAGATGACTTCTCAAGGAATACATGGATATATTTCTTGAGGAAGAAATCTGAAGTCTTTGACAAATTTAAATAATTTAAGGCTCTTGTGGAAAACCAGACAGAGAAGAAGATAAAGGTGCTGAGGACAGATAATGGTGGGGAGTTCTGCAAGAAGGAATTTGAAGAGTTCTGTAAGAAGTGTGGTATAGCACGACAGAAGACTACTCCATACACACCGCAGCAAAATGGAGTTGCAGAAAGAATGAACAGAACACTGATGGAAAAGGCAAGAAGCATGCTCAATGGTACCGGGTTAGGACAAGAATTCTGGGCAGAGGCAGTGGAGACTGCATGCTATCTGGTTAACAGATCACCTTCATCGGTGTTGGAGGATAAGACTCCACATGAGGTATGGAATGGTAAGAAACCCTCTATTTCACATCTAAAGGTATTTGGATGTGATGCATATGTACATGTTCCAAAGGAGAAAAGGACCAAGTTGGATAATAAATCTGAAAGGTGCATCTTTATTGGGTATAAGGATGGTTTAAAAGGTTACAAGCTTTGGAACCCGAAAACAAGGAAGGTTGTGTACAACCGAGATGTGGTGTTTAGAGAGGTGAAAGATGTTGTTAAACATGAAATCATACCAAAGGAACCTGAGAAGATAGAGTTTGAGCTAAAGGAGGATGAATCAGACTCTACAACAGAAGAAGACTCGGAAGATGAAGAGCCACAAACTCCAGCTTTGAGAAGATCAGTTCGGGAAAGAAGGCAACCAGAAAGGTATAGTCCATCTGCTTTCTGTTCAGGTTTTGCCTTAACTATAGCTGATGATGAACCCAGAACTGTCAGGGAGGCAGTAGATTCAGAGGATGGAAAACTATGGAAGGAGGCCATGGTTGATGAAATGGCATCCTTGCACAAAAATGATGCATGGGATTTGGTGGAGTTGCCGGTTGGAAGGAAGCCCATTGGGAGAAAATGGGTGTTTAAGAAGAAGATGAATGTAGAAGGCAAGGTGGAGAAATACAAAGCTCGGTTGGTAGTGAAAGGTTATTCCCAGGTGCCAGGAATTGATTTTGGTGATATTTTTTCTCCTGTTGCCAAGGTTACTTCTATTAGATTACTTTTAAATGTTGCTGCTGCATTTGATTTTGAGATAGAACAGATGGATGTGAAGACAACTTTTCTTCATGGGGATCTAGAAGAGGAGATCTACATGAAGCAACCTGAAGGCCTTATGGTGAAGGGTAAGAAAGAACTGGTATGCAGGTTGAAGAAGTCTCTGTATGGGTTAAAACAGTCACCAAGGATGTGGTATCAGAAATTTGATACCTATATAGGGGGACTTGGCTTCACCAGAAGCAAGGAGGATCACTGTGTTTATTTTAAATTAATTGGTGACCGTGTTATTTATTTGGTCTTGTATGTGGATGATATGTTGTTAATTGGAAATGACAAAGAAATTATCCAAGATTTGAAGACCCAGCTGTTCTCCAAATTCGACATGAAGGATCTTGGTGCTGCAAACTATATTTTGGGCATGGAAATTAAGAGAGATCGGGCAAAGAGGAAGCTCTGGTTAAACCAGAGGAAGTATGTCGAGACTATATTGCAGAGGTTCAATATGCAGGATAGTAAACCAGTGAATGTTCCTATTCTTGTAGGTGTAAAGCTGTCTGCTGAACAGTGTCCCAAGACACAAGAAGAAGAGGAGGATATGTCCCGTGTTCCATATGCAAGTGCAGTGGGTAGCCTGATGTATGCAATGGTCTGTACTAGACCAGACATTGCACATGCAGTGGGAGTATTGAGCGGGTTTATGTCAAACCCAGGGAAGGAGCATTGGACAGCAGTGAAGCGGGTTTTCAGATATTTACGTGGCACTAGTGATTATGGCTTGTGCTACCAGGGAAGACCGGGATTGGAAAGAATGTTGGACATTCGTGGTTTTGTTGATGCAGACTGGGCTGGAGATCTGGACCAAAGAAGATCTACAAGTGGGTATGTGTTTAGCCTATTTGGAGCTGCAGTCAGTTGGATGAGTAAAAGACAGTCTGTAGTGGCGCTTTCAACTACAGAGGCAGAATACATAGCAGCCACTCATGCAAGCAAGGAAGCAGTTTGGTTGCGGAGATTGTGTTCAAGTATGGGGTTGGTACAGCAAGCTATAAGGATAGACTGTGATAGCCAAAGTGCAATTTTCTTGGCTAAGAACCATGCTTATCATTCAAAGACAAAGCACATTGATGTTCAATATCACTTTGTTAGAGATATGGTTGAGGCTAAAAGGGTGTTGCTAGTAAAGGTGGACACTTTGAAGAATGTTGCAGATGCATTGACAAAGTCTGTGAGCACTCAGAAGTTCTCTTGGTGTAGAGAAAGAATGGGTGTTGAAGAATTGGGCTAATGACTAAGCCCTCCTGTGGTCCCCCGTGGAAAGAAAACAACAAGTGGGAAAGAAAACAAGAAGTGGGAGAATGTTGGGTATGGCAGAGCCCTTCATTATCACAATGCCAAGAATGGGGTCGCTGGGAGCAGCCTCGCCGGGGCCGGGGCAACGCCCCCGGTGAAAATTTCAGTCCTGTTTCTAGCGTGTAGTCCCAGCCTCCATGGTTTGTGCATGGCCTTATTAAGGACATGGGTGTTTCTGGGGTGTCATGTTTCTCGGCCCCCGGTATTTTGTGATCCCACATGGAATCATGTTACAGCCCTAATCTAGGTTTATGATTTGGGTTTATGTATGCTTCGGGTGTATGTATAGCAGTGGTGTTGTAATACCAAGGAATATAATGAAAAATCAAGCTGGTCGTCCCGATTTGGGATCCAGGGGAAAATCTCTGTGTTGATCTGTTTTATGTTTTATGCTCTATCTATTGTTTATTTTCTGTTATAAGATTCATGTGTAGATAATTGCTGTTCAGGGTTAAAACCTACAGATATGCATTGTTTATTTCAAGAAATATAAAATGAAAATAATATATTTTTATTCAAAAAGTGTCAAATGACATTTATTATGATTACTTTACTTTGACTTTAAAAGTACTTAAAGCATTATCATGGTTAACCATGAATTTTTATCCACCATTGAGAATGTGACAAGTAAGTACCTTTAACTCAAGCAACACCACCTCAACCATTAGGGATGATGTCATCCCATAAAATGTGATTGGTTCTCATAAAGTGAATTTTGATTGTACATTTTCCTTAGGAGGCCCATTTTAGGCCTCAAAATTCCCCTAATGTAACTAGTAACTATAGCACAGCCACCTCTAATGAAAATTTGAGTGCACAATCATGGCTACCCATTAAAAACTTATATCGAATGTCCATGTAATAATTTCATAACAACCTATAATATAAAAAAAATGTAATATAGTCAATTCATGTAAAATAATTTAGACAGCTGATTGTCTTAAAAATCCATAACCTACTTCCTCTCACTCCCTTTTCATATATGAAACCAAACTGTGGTGTTAGAATCAAATATAATGAGAGGGTTTTAGAGTGGGAGCTAACCGTGTGTTTACATTGTCCCAAAGGGAATTTGGGTTCAAATGAATCCCAACATATTCTCCTTCTAACTGATAACAAGGTGCACCTCAAAACCATTTTAATAATTCTCCATATATTTAATGAATTAGAGCATAGAATGATAAATTAATCTCATAACTATATCCAAAATACATTAATAAAATCAAGGGCCTCCCGAAAACATATTCTCCAAAATCCCAAAAAGAGTAAATTATATTAATAAACCATTCCCATTTGTTTTTATCATATAATTGAGTCCATTTATATAGTATTAGGTTACTGTTAAATATATAACATGATTAGATAATTACCTCGACTAAATGCATAACTATCTCCATAATATCTCGATGAATCTATAAATATGTATGCATCCCTATCAACTCTAATTTTCTTATATCTCTTATTCTTATATTCAATTTTAGAATTAATTGTAACATACACATCCCCTTAAACCATGATTATGTTGCTTCATGCGGGGTCTAGGAGGGGTGGCTACATGTTTGGAGGCCCCCCCTAGTAGGGGTTCGGGAAGAAGCTAAAAATAGATGAAATTTTTCCTTGTAAAATATTGTAATTTCCTAACCAATCTAGGTCATTCATTGGGTAAATGATCTGAGAGGAGAAGTTATGTTAATTTAGGTGTTTTTTCCCTAGATGGTAAAACTCAGTTTATATGAGGTAATTGTATTTCGGTTGTTTCTTATTATTCAGAGTGAGAAAGAGAGAGGATATTGTGTGACAGTGGAGAGGAAATTACAACATATATTCTTTAGGTTGTATCTCTTCATTTATTTTAAATAATATAAAAGGAAGGACTAATTGTTTCTACGTGGATGTAGATCAAATTTTAGTGAACCATGTATATATATGTATCTCTTGTTTTATGTGTTTTTGTATTTTTGTTTCCAAAATTTTATTGCTCCATTAATTAATTTCTAAAAGATTAAGGATGTAGGGTATCAAAACGTGACCTCCTAGGTTAAATTATGGAGATGGGGTTAGAATGATTTTACTCTTCTCCACATTCCTCAAAACTCAAACCCATCATTAGCATTTCCATGTCATTTCCAAAACTTTTCCGATGATATAATTTTTTTCTAAAATTAAGCTCTTGACACAAACTTAAGCCCACTTAAATATTGGCTTCTTAATGCCACATGATATTCATACCACTTCAATATGGTATACATGTGGCATCCCTTTCCCATGTGTCACCATGTTATACTACCACATCATTGATACATGACAGCTCTTTCCATGTTGTATGAAACCTAGCATACTGCCTCAAATTATTTTCAGGATTGTCTACTTCATGGAAATGCCCAACTCTAGTTCCTTATTCTCTTGATGCCAAAAATTCTAACACACCAACTCTGGCGCCATCCACCCAACCATTTTCAAATGAAAACGTATCATATCTCCAACAAGGTGTTAAAATAGTTAAATTAACACACAAATATTCACTAAATAAGTGATCCTTGGAGTTTGGAGACTATAGATTTATGTGCTAAGATAATATGGATGGTGTTGAATGGAATTTCAAATCTAGTTGTCGATGAGGATATATATTTAAAAATGAAATTGCATGTAAGGATATATATTTGGAGATGTATGATGGAGAGTTATGAGCAGACAATATCATGTGGTACATGAACTAGGCTTTGTAAATGTGAATTTGATCTAGTGAGGGCTATGTATCTTAAGAGTGAAACATGTGATGTTATTAATAGATACACGAAAGAGATTCCAAGAGCGCTAAAAATGATTTGAATTTTTTTCTCAATAATCACACATCTTTTATGTTTATATCAATTATATAGTTATAATAGAAATATAAAATAGGGGTTGATCATATTTGATCTAATCATCAACTATGCTAACTATCTTGACAGAGAATAATATAACTTTTTAATAATATACTAGTAAGAGAACAACCTGGATAATATCCCCTATATGGATAGACCCCAATGTGATTTTGAAGTCATATCAACATTATTTTCAAAGTAATATATTTTAGGTTCTCTAACCATTCAAAAAATGGGCCATTGTGAAAAAAAGAGTGACTGCATGCTTTTATATTTAAAAATAATGTGTAAAAAGTGACTAGTGGGCTAATAAATTGGTTGCATTCTCCTATATCACTCAAGCCTAAAAAAATTGAGGATCCATATCAACATGAATTTTTCAAAGTCATATTGTCTAATTTTGTAGTCATTCAAAAAAAGGGCCACTATGAAAACAAGAGTGATTGCATGTTTTTGACTTTCCAAAATAGTCACTCTTTTTCCTTTCCAAAATTCCAAAATGCTTATTTTTGAAGTCAGTTACTTACTATGCTAAAAGGAAAAGTTAATTTCCATTTTTGATTATGTTATACTATTGCAAATTTCTTATCCTTTGACACTCAAACACTGCTTCATGAAGTCACCATGTTTTTAACAACCCCTGGTTGATTTTCCATGTAAATAAAATAATACCAAGGTTATGGGACACATATTACAAGGTGAATGGTGGTAAAACATTATAGACATTTTATTTGATCATAATGAGAAGGTTCTTATTGAGTTATATTTGAGTTAGTTCTAGAAGGTAGAGGCTCTTGGGTTTGGGCCCAACCCAATGGCTTAGGTTCCTCTTTTGTATTTGCATTTCATTCAGTTTCACTTAGTCATTAGTTTCTTGCATTTAAGTAGGGAATAATCCATCAAAACTTGTGGTTGTAGCCTCTACTTCACCTCTCGTGTGGGAGCATGGGTGGAAATATTCACAACCACTATCCAAAAGAATTATGTTTATGATTTCTTGGAAAAACATTTGTGCTAGTTATCTTGTTCTACATGTTCTTGCTATAGCTTAGGGGTTGGTTTGTTAAGTAGATCAAATTTTTGACATAGATTAGATAACATTTAAATTCAACCCATATTTTCCACTACTAGTTGTTTCATTTTGCCAATGATAAATGGATGTATACATGTGATGATTGTAGGGTTGTTTGGATCTACAAACAAGGGAGCCTTCACCACCTCCATCTTGGAATACCTCACTTCCTCTTATCAACGCCAATTTTTTTCCTAAATTTTTGGTTCATGAGATCATTTTCCTAGGGCCGTTGAGAACATCCCTCTTAGTGAAAAAAAAAACCTTAAAGAGGATCTCAGCTTGGATAGGTTCTTTGGCCTCCTTCGCTCATTTTCCTCAACTTCCATCAACCTTTCCACACACTTAAACCATCATGTTAATCTCTTAAACCTTCTTGGGAGACCTCCTATAGCAGTATAGGTCTCTTGTAACAACCACCTGTAGCACACCTCTAGGACCTCATTCTCCCATTACTTTTGATCGATAATTCAACTTAGGCTTAGTTTAAATGTGATTGACCCCAGCTATGATTTTTTATGAGGGTAAGCTCCTATATCACTCCAAAGCCTCATTTTCCTTCACTGCAAAAATAGAAGGGGGTTAGCTCTTTCATCAAAGATTTGGTACAAGTAGAACAATTATTTACATGCAAGTGTGAGCTAGTTAGATGATACATGAAGTTCATAGTTATATTTTTATAAGTGATGGAATATTATTTAGTTTCTTTTCTTTAAGTAGATTTGATAACTAGATGTATGATTGCAGGATAATGCAGTTTCCTTTCTACAAGTAGTTTAGCTCTTTCATTTTTATGAATTTTTTCAATAGTGTTTGAAAGATGAAGTTAATTTAATTTTCCTTTTCATAGTTAGAGGTAGCTTATAAATTTCATCGTCCTTACTTAGTCTTCATTCTAATTCATTACGAGGAATCGTCTTGGAGAACTATTAATCATATGTGATAGTTGAGGGTGGCATGAGTAGAATCCCATCTGTTGTGCATATAGAATTGTCACCTCTAATTTTGTACAAACCTCAAGTTGATAATTAGAGTTGAGTAGCCCTTTAGAGCTGCAACACTCTTGGTGCAATACTAATGTTGACAAACAAGTGTTTGACAGAATGTATGTCTCATTTGCAGATGGTCATGCCTAGTATTGGAGCCATTTCTTGGTTCATTAGCCTTCCCATCACGTGTTTTATCGATTTTGGAAGCTACGTGATGTTCTGGGTAGTGACTGGGATTCTTCCCTCAAAAGGTGCCACAAATCCCGCGGATGCTGGCACTGGATTGAGGGGAAAAATCCTTGGATATATGCATTCCCATGTTTTGGGAGCGTTTGGAGCCTCTTAGATGTACCCTCGCCCATATCAATGGAGCGTCTTGGAGATTTCATTACTAAAACTTAGTGGGACCCAGGGACTAGTTAAGTGGATGACTCAGATAACCTCTAAGGGAACTGTAAGAGGTATAAGAGGTTTTTTTTTATGGGTTTCCATCGATTCAAATTCCTTAAAGTCACCAAGGAGGTTGAGTCTAGTCATAACTAACCCTCATCTCATATTTTACATGGTTTCCCAGTTACTTAGGTAGATGTGAGGGGAGGTTTAGGTTACATTCAAAGGTAACCTTCTATGATAACTTCCATTTCCTCCCCATCCTTAACACTAAGCAACTAGTATAAGTTACATGATAAAAAGTTTTTCTTATCTAGCACTTGCAAAACCTGTTGTTCCATGGCATTTGTCTTTGGTATTTTTTATTCTTCTTTTGAATCCACATTGTGTATCCCATGAAGCCTAAAAGGTAGTCATTAGTCCCTTAAAACTACTACCACTAGAAAACATAGCAACCCAAGAAAATCAATGTGTGTTTTTCACATAAGTAAAATTTCTATCTTGGAGGTTGCTAACCCTGCATTACTTGCATCCTTTTCTTAGTCATTGGGGAGACAAGGAATTTTTTTATTTCTTAACAACTTGATTCGATTCATCATCTTCGCCAAAGACTAAAGACTTATGCGTCTATAAAGTTGGGGTTGGAGGGTTGGGGTGGGAGGGAGAGAGCAAGTGTGGGAAGGAGGTGTGGGGTGAGAGGAGTTTATCAGAGGAGTCAACGTTAGTAATTGGAGGGAAATGGCTAATATTATGCTAAAGAATTTAATAATGAAAGCAAGTATTCAACAAGTTGATATAGTAGAGATATTGGTGTTAAGCCTAGAGACAACTTTGAAAAAAACTAATCCTCCCACATTATTTTAATTAAGCCAAGGTCCTTTATGCTAATAAAGTAGAAAATGTTGTTAGCTCGAATAATAAATATAAAATGGTGGCTACTTATTGTGGCCATGACACTCAATTCAAAATAATCAACTCCTTCTATTGACTTCAACTTT
Organism: Pinus albicaulis; assembly: GCA_034641835.2. Taxonomy (NCBI): domain Eukaryota; kingdom Viridiplantae; phylum Streptophyta; class Pinopsida; order Pinales; family Pinaceae; genus Pinus; species Pinus albicaulis. The sequence goes on along the minus strand of CM076582.1, from coordinate 1,174,322,560 downwards.
GATTACTGAAAATGCCTCTGTCCCTAGTGCTACCTATAATAGAAGGTGGTGATTCGCTAAAAGAGAGATATTAGCTATAGTGGTAAAGGGAGGGATACAAAGTGGGAGATTCCTTATTGTACCTTTATTTCGTAATAAAATGTTGAAGAAGTGAGTTATGATAAAGGTAAATCTATAATAACTTATTGAAGATTATTTCCACATGAGAGAAAACTTATGTTAGCCCATTTACAATTTCTTATTAGAATATATAGGAATTAAGAAACATGGAAAAGATCATGTGAATATGAGGAGGAAAACATTAATAAGAAAAACAAGAAATTGTGGTCATGACAACATTGATATTAGTCATTAAAAAAGAAGCACAAAATAACCCATAAATTTAAAAATAAATATAAAATAAATGAAATGAAGAAGAAAATCTACCTAAGAGAGAAAAAGGCCCTATAACAAGTAATATTTAAAAATAGATAAATAACAAAAAAATTAACATATGAAATGCACCCCAAAAACTTAAAATAAATATATAAGCCTCTTATAACACTAAACCAATCATACACTTTTAAAAAACAATAAAAACATCTAAAAAAACATCCTAAATTTCCTATATATATAACCATAATTCTAAAAATACCTCCTAAACTTCACACACCATAACAAATTATCAATTAATAAAAATAAATAATCAATAAACATTATTTAAAAAAAAAAAACTCTTAGATTTATTAATAAAAACTCAGAAACGGGTTATGCCTCTCCTCTATAATCTATTTCACCTGTATGGATTCTCTCTTTAAAACCTCTTAGATTTATTTAAAAAATAATAATTTCCATTTCATATAAAAATAACAAATCTTTTAATAAATTAAAAATCCATAAATAATAACTATACATATAATTAATTAATTACAACCTTATTTTCACATAATTATTAACTATACTAAAAAATTATTAAATAATAAAATATAATAAAACATTAAAATATAATATAGAAAACATAAAAACCTCATTCAGGAAAAAGATTTGGAATCAAGAGATGTGAAATAGGAATACACTACATGTATATTTGAATTTATATTGATCATAGATTTTAATATATAATATCGTTAAGTTTAACATCTAATATAATAAATTTAAGTTATAATATAATAAATTTTAAATAGATAAATTGAGAGTAATTATTATTATTTTCTTTTTATGATATATTAATAATTCATATTAATAATTAAGATATTTATAAGAAAGTGATTGCTTATAAACTGAGATGGTTTGAATTAATAATTAAATAAAAGTGATTTATGGCACTCAAAAAACATATGAAACAATTAAAGAAAAAAAACATAACATATAATAATTGAAATTCAATTAATCTTCATCCTACTTAATTATGTGCAAATCAAATATTAAGTAAAAGATATTTTCAAAGAAGTTCAATTTTAAACCATGAATAACTTAATCGATGAAAATGATATACTTAGTTAAAACTAATTTTTTTTCAAATGTTCTGATTGAAAAAAAAAATTCATTTATTTTTTAATTTTTTTTCAATATATCTTTTAAATAAAATTATATCATTTTTAAATATTTTTCAATTATTTTATTTTGCTTTTAAATATTTAAGCCAAAAATGTTTCCTCTAGTCTACCGACTTTAATTGCTAAAACATTGTTCACTCCAGCTAATCAGAATCCCTCATTTTGATTTCCTTAATTCGTGTGGATTTGCTTGACAAACTTACGCATGGACTTTCTTGACCGCAGATCGTATGCACCTTTGAACATTCTCTGTCATATCCTAAGAAGCTAATCCTCGCGAAGAACTAGGCGGCGAAGGAACAGAGAAACCGAGCAACGACAATAAATAGAGAATCTGTGAAGAAGCCCATACCTGCAATAACGACTGCAGTAAGGTGGTACCATTATAATCTTTCGAAGGTCAAGACACTTAATACTTTCAATTGATTTCTCGGCATGATGCCAACCAACCTTGCTTCCAAGATTTCTTCTGAAAAATATTTGACAAATTGTACATCAAAAAGCTCATTTTAGTAAAACTCGACATTTTATTAACTCAAAGAAGAAAATCGAAGAAGTGAAATTAAACATGGAAGCGTCAATGCGAAGATTACATTTTTGAAGAAGCTAAACAATCGAGAAAGAAGCTACTTTCCGAAAAATTTTGAATTTTTGTGGTGGCAGATTTAAAAAATACTTGGCAGTGAAATTTGAAATTTGAAAAGGTTTACTGTTACACTAAAACTCTAGCTGGTGTTGATAAACTTCAAAACTGAAATTACTAATTCAATAGAGGTGTGGTGATTACTCCAATACCCCTCTCAAACGTTATTCCAGGAATCAACACTCCATCACCAACATCTCTCTCAAAGGCTATTCCAGGAATCAACACTCCATCAAAAGCAGTTCTGGAGAACCTGGTCCAGACTCTGATACCATGAAGAGATTTGTAGTTACACCAAAACCCACAGATATTAGTAAACTTCCAAACAAATAACTAAAATCCCATAGTAAAAATTAAGAATTGCATAAAACTGCGGTGATTACTCTAACAAGATTTACAAAATACTTAGGCGCAAAATGACTAAATATAACAACGAAACTAGTCATAATAATTGTAAAAGCTTTGCAATAATTTTTAGCTGGATCAAAGAGCTCACCAAAGGATGCGAAAAAATGAAGCAAGGCTGTTACGACATAGGGACAATTCTGAAACCTAAGACATAAATTGCTGAATCCAAGAAATTTACAGTTAACAGTTCCTGTCTTCAACCAAAGACAAGAAATTCAACAACTGCCAAGTAAGAACCTCAAATTCATACTGCAAAATTCTTCAAAGCAGGAAACTAAATCCTAAAAATCGGAAGGCGATGAAAAGTAGCAAAGGGTCAACTCAAAATCCATCGCTGCAAAGAAAGTAAGAGTGGCTGTTGAGAAAACCAATGAGGAAAATCAATAAATATCAAATACGAAAAATATAAGCCAGTTAATTGTGATATCCATAATGTTTGCTAATGTTTTAACAAAATTTGATAACTTAAAGTGTGGTCACTTTCACCTTAAACACTGAAGTTCGAGTGTCGATTTTGAAACAAAAAAAATCAAACCGAAAACGTCTCCGTTCTTCGAGTTCCAGCTAATTTTAGTGTAGATTGGACATCAGGACCAAATTCACATATCGAACCCATGATTTATGGCCACTCTTCCATTCTGGGATCTGAAGACTACGTGAAACATGAAAAATGGGGCGAAATAGCAACATTCGACGTGATTTCAGAATAAAAAGAGATACACGACCATGTTTTTGAAGTTTTTGCTTGGTGGCATTGCTTCTCCGACGACTACTTATGCTTGTTATGATATTCATTGAATTTGACTCTTACAACATTATTGTCATTTTAATGGAAATGCATGAAACTTCGTTAGAATTTGTACTTTTTAACACTTTATGACTTTATATTTTAAGTTGTTTTAATTGAAATGCATGAAACTTTTAGTGAACGAGGGAAAATCCCTCAATACTTTCTATTTAAACCCAACCCAAAGCCCACTATACAATCCACAATGCACTTGAAAGGTTAAAAAGTAGTGGTATATACGATCAATACTAGCATAGTGAGGTTGAAAAAGAAAACATGGCTACACGTGACCAAGACTAGAAGAAGAGATTCAATAAGAATGAAGTTCAATAAGTCTCAAACATTTTAAAGAATGCCTTAGATTTTCCTTTACACACGGAAGGGAGATTAGAAAGAAAGACTAAAAGAAGAGGTTCAATAAGAATGAGGTTCAATAAGTCTCAAACATTTTAAAGAATGCCTTAGATTTTCCTTTAGACAATGAAGAAAGATTAGAAAGAAAGAGAACTGCATGTTTGATTTGGGATTTTAGGAATTTTTTAAATTGTCAAGTGCTTGTATAAATTTGTATTATAACTCTGAAGATTTTATTATGATATAGATTTAGTCATAATTAGCATTTTAAGCTTTTTTTTCTATGTTTTGGTTTTGACTTGTTGAGTTTTAGACGTTCTTTTGCACTTTTTGGTGCAATTTCTAGTATATTATCATTTTAAAATACTTTAAAAAGCCAATTTTTTGAGTAAGAATTTAAAATTATTACCAAAATCCTTACTTCTTAAATAACTATCTCTCATAATAGAAAACAACATTTTTTCCGAGTTGCAAAAAAATTATAATTGCAAAAAAGTAATTATTCATTCTCACAAATAAATTATAAAAATCCTATGAAAATCATTTGCAATAATTTGAGAGGGTTCTCATGCATTAAGAATAAATCATTGTCCAACAATATGTTCCCAATGTAATTTTCAACTAGAATTTGTAATAAATTTTAAATTAATTTAAGTGCACATTCTACAGAAGTCTAGATATAAATAGGGTATTAGAAAATATAGTCTCGAAATATGATGTGGAAGAATAAAAACATAGAATTTACTTTGTAAAACGTTGTGAGGCCTCTGCAACTATACCATGATTTACAAACTCCTCCACATACTTTTCTACTCCAATGATGTTTTGGTCTGTTGTTTTTAGATATTGTATTCTTAACAAATTGTCCTTCTTTCTCCTTAGTTGATGTATTATTTTACTATATTTACATAGAGCTTTTTGATATAACCTGTTAAACTATATCAATATTGAGAAACATAAAATAATTTAGGAAAAATATACTATCAATTTTTCATTAACATATAATATAGACAAAATAAGGTTGGGAAGTTGTCTACGTTAGCATGGGCAGCGAACAACAGAAATTTTATTAGTTTCGCGGCTTTCATTGATAGGAAATTTCATAATATTAGCAATACATTTTAATGAATATCATTATTTGGTAAATCTATAACTCAGATGAATGATTCTAAAGGTGGTAAATAAAAGAACCAGAAAATGGGAAATGAGACGCCATAATTAGTTCTCCATAGTTGAAGTTGATTGATACTCCGAGTACCAAGATATGGTTTCCCATACTACGAATCAAGATCTTCTTGTTTGATATACCCCATATAAAATTATTGGCAGAGACATCACTGGTAGAAAAAGAAAGGACCACTAATGAAGTCCAATTTGTCAACCGAATGTTGAAGGAGATTATTCTGATCGCTTCCAATAACGATAAAAAGAGACAGAATATATAATGGAGTGAAGTTTCCAATATGAATCCTCTTGTCGCATCCCTTGAATATTATTCTAAATTCTACCATCTCATTCCATCACTTCAGACGAAGCACGGTGTTTTTGAGATTTGGCGCTGGAGCAATGGGAAGGAGGTGAATTATAACATTTAAAATTTGAATTTGAAATTAAAATAGACCATTTCTCGAGATATGGATACAACATGTGTGAAGTACATTTAAAGGAGGACACAACCTGTTGGAAGTATAGTGAAAAGACACATGACCCTAGGAGGTTCTGTATTTCAATTTTCTCACAAATATTTCTACTTCGGTAGTGCAATGGGTTACTTTGTTTATATAAATGGTCGTTAACGGAGATGGGGAGAGGACCAACTGGCCACGTCGACAAGTCCTAAGAATGTGAAATTAAGATAAGTTCGGAATTTCCAGACTAGTTATGGCCATTATGAGCTCGTTGTGGTTCCTTTTGGTTTAACTCATGTTGGAGATACTTTCATGGGTTCGGTGATCAGTGTGTTTCATCTTTATCTGAATAAGTTATGGATAGTATTCATTGAGGATGTATTGATATATTATAAGAATGAGGATGAGTATTTTTAACACTTAGCAATAATGTTAAGACCGTTTAGAGAGAATCATTTCTATGCCAAGCTTAGTAAGTTCAATTTATTTCAGATAGAGGTACATTAATTGGGCCATGTCATTTCCAAGGAAGACATAGCAGTGGATCCTGAAAAGATAAGAGCTATCATGCAATGGGAAGCTCCTAGGAATGTGGATGAGGTGAGATCATTCATGGGGCTTACATGTCATTACAGGAGGTTCATTAGGAACTATGTAACGCATAAGGCATGATATTGAGTTGACAATGATCATTCATACATTGAAGATGTGGAGAAACTATCTTCTTGGTATGAGGTTTGTGTTGATGAGTAATCAAAGTGGGCTAACATACCTTTTTTACCAACCTATTCTGACTGTGAGGAAAGCTATATACTTCACCATGTTCAGTGAGTTTGACATCGAGATTAGGTACGTTAAGGGTAAGGAGAATAGGGTTGTAGATGATATTACCAGAGGAGTGCAGGTAATTCACATACCGAATATGAGCTTATATGGGATAGATTTACAAGATCAAATCTTATAGGAAGGAAAACAAGATGATAAGTATAGGGAGCTTAAGCACAAGTTAGAGTAGCAGGGTACAAGTGATCAGGATGTGGATTATCATCTCATGACAAATTTTTTGGTCAGATAGAGAGACAAGATCTATGTGTCAAAAAACGGTGAAATCAAGAATTTTATCTCGATGGAATTTCATTTGAATCCATATTTAGGTCATTTAGGATATCATAATAATATGAGGCGGTTAAATCTCTAGGAAGCCTTCATTTTTTGTTGTCTTCAGTCCCACATTCATGCTTGGAATATGGCATGGGTATGACTGGTTGAAAGAAATATTTGGTTCAAACTAATCTATGGTCGGGTGGTATGTGGAAGTCTCTCACTTGGTCGGATCTTTCATATTTTTATAATATCTCTTCTTGTATTGTATTTAATGAGTGGTTGTACTTTTTATTATGTGGTTTTGATGGTTGTTCTATCAGTTTTATTATTCTGGTTATATGTTGGTTATAAGCATGGTTCCATAACACAATCTAGCTATGTCTCTTGACATGTTTTTATTAATTAATGAACCTTTAATGAATGCATGAGATAATAAATGTTATTGAAGCTATTATGAGAGAGAATCAAACCTTCTAGATGATTTTCAGATAATTATCAGACCCTTATGTTCAGATATGCATTCATGACAATTATATTATATGTTCCCAAAATGTTTGAAGAAATTGTTGTCATGGTTAGGCCTAGGTAGGTCAAGTTTTTTTATCAATTTTGGTATGGATGGTTTTTTCATGGGTAGTGGTATGGATACAAACCCTAAAAGGGTGGCTCAGAATCCGACACTGCATGCTCAAAATTAGCAGTTTTGGGCCATAGCCACAACCTTATAGGATTATGTGTTTTTGGGCCCAAGTCACTAAAAAACACTCCAACTCAGGGTTTGCTAACCCAGAGTGGTTGTCTTCCTCCAAGGGGTCCTATAACTCATAAGGAAACTTAGTACAGTTTCAAATTTTCAAGTCCACATCCTGAAATGCACTTGGGATATTGAGTCATTTCATAATAGCCTTCAACTCTTATTTACCCCGACAAAATGGTGAAAGTGGGTAAATGTGGGAAAAGTTGTTACATGGTGTCTAAAAATGGTATTTTCAAGTCCACTTCATGAAATTCACTTAGGATATTGAGTCATTTCATAATAGCCTTCAACTCTTATTTACCCCAAAAAAAATGGTGGAAGTGGGTAAATGTGGGAAAGGTTATTACATGGTGTATAAAAATGGTATTTACATGAGATCCATAATAAGTAACTAGGAAGAATTACAACGAAATTCATTCTTGGATAAAATCCATGATAGCGTAATTACAATGGGAACAACTATAACGAAATTCATTCTCGGCTAAAATCCATGATAGCCTTAACGATAGTTCATGGTCGGGTAGCCATTATGGAATTAAAAAAAAAAAAATCTTAGCCATTGGCTATAAGGGGAACTGATAGCAGACAAAGGCTGCAAAACCCACATTATCCATGTACAAATGTATGTCACATTTGTTTCCAAAAATAATCCTCAATTTGGGACAAATTCTAAATGCGGAAGCTATTTCATATCTTGAAACTTATGGTTATTAACCATAACAAAAATACCCACTTTGGAAATTTCTTTGAACTTTTGATTAAAACACAAATCACAAATCATATTAGATTTATCAACCTATTACGTATGATTAATTATGCACCTTCAATTCGTTAATGCATATCCATATGCATCTCACCCATAATCTACGCGGAAGCTGTTCCTCTTCATAAAATTCACATTTGCAAACTATATGCAAATACCCACCTTACTCATTGGTATTTATCTTTTCAACTGAAATTGGTTAAAACCCAAAAATATCAACATAAGATTTTAATTCTAGGTCCCACAACATTTCAACTCACTTATCCACCAACCTCTATCCGGTGCGCCACTTTGATTTGGTCATATTAATGAATTTACTTTGGTTGAAACCCAAAGTATCAATATATATTAACCTTGGCACACAATACTTGCATATCCTTGGGGAATTATATTTAACCCAAATTTTATATTATAAGTTAACATAACATACCATTCCGCTAATCAACTGACCGCACACATGTCGAGGTTCAACATATATGGCCCACACGTACCTTTTCACTTATCTGCCTTCCTCATTATAAGACATCCGTTGTAGATATTAACGCTCCATCCATCCGATGGCTGATGCATCACTAATCATACATGTCATTTAACATACCTCTTCGCTCATTTAACTCCTGCACAACTTTTAACGCGAATACCATCAGATCCTTGCCACCATTGATCAGATGGTTATCGCATAGAATTAACCCCGATAACTTATCTCCCCAAACTCACGTGAAATAGATGTTATTAAGATACCACTAATGCAACGTGTCACAATCTGAACGTTATCGTGTTCGATCAAGTAAAAACCACTTACCATTCTTTTTCCGCACGAAAACCAGTGGTTGGTTTTTCAAAACCGCCTTCAGTGTTCATTGCCATTGACTCACAGTTCCGCCTTCATTCTTTGACTTATAATTCCACATGAAATCCTCAATGTACCTCCTCCACACACTTACTCATGGTTCCATACTCCATATCGACTCCAATTAAACTCTGCGAAATAAGAATTGACACCAATTCAACTCTCGGCCATTTAAATTAGAACCTTACTCTGTATTGATGTGAGTCAATATACTTCGAAAAACAAAAAATTACTTCTCTATTGACGCCCCATTAGTATCCATTCTGATTGATCCAATTTCACTGTTTGATCGAATGTGCTTCTAATACATATGGTCAATGTATCCAAATGTCAAACTGAAAAAAAATCAATTTCGCTTCTATGTCATCGATCCTTCCAATGATCAATGATTGCAACCTCATCCAGTCTTCTCAATCGCATATGTAACCCTTATGCTCTTCAGCTTTAAATCACAATATTAACATTAATTCTGTCTCGACAATTAACATCAATTTTCTCAATTATATACAAAATCATGTATTGTGCCAAACCATTGATTCATAACATGAAATTATGAATTCTTTTCTCCACACACAATCACACACTTAGAATCGAATTTTCTCTGTATATATACAATCAAACAATTACAAATATTTCCTCTCTGGCCTGATATTCTGTTCAATGGCCTTTCTGTCAAATTTTCCAGAAGGCTTACAATAAAACTCTATTTGTCAAAAACCTACTTTCTTCTACTCTCTATTGTCTTTTTACCTTTGAGGCTTATTATTTTTATAGAAAATAATCTGAACTAATTTAGGATCATATCCTCCATCATCTCAACAAATTCCTCAAATTCCTAAAATCTATCCTTTATCCCTAAGGATCCTCTTTAATCCCATAAAATCATGAAATTGATTCTAACTTAAGATTTACAACCAATTCTCAAATATCTCATTCCCTATGGAATCTAAACTATCCTAATTCTATCATGTTCTCCAATTATTCGGGAACATTTACAAATTCCTCACAATATTTAATTCCTATTCTAAATGTCACTAAAAAACATTAATAATTACATAAAAAACCAATATTCTCTTGAAAACACAAGACCCCTATGTCTATTAAAATACAAAGGATTTTTTGAGCCTAATGCTCCTACATCAGAATCCCAAGCTAAAAAATAATCACGATCTTCTGATCATGTGCTTTTAGTCCTTGTATTCCTGGATCCCACACCTTGTTCTATAATTTATCATCTATTTCTGTTGTTGTTTGTTGCTTTTCTCTAGGTCTCCATACTTTATGCTGCTTTTTTCCACTGGTTGTACTTTCACAGTCTGTTACTGTCTTCTTTTTGTTGTTGCTGCTTCTTTTCTTTCTTGCTGATGTCTTCTTCTGAGACACTTTCATCATTATCCTTCTTATCAGTTCAATTTCTCTATCCATTAAATCTTCTGATTTCTTAATTCTTTCACCTCTTGATTGCTGATCTTTTAGTCTTACTAGCACCCTGTCATCCTTACCCTCTTGTTTTCTACAATTACTAACTTCTTCCAGATTGTCACTTATGACAATTTTTTTGCCTTCTCCCTTCAACAATTCATTGGACTGATGCATAGTCTGCCCTTCACTACTATCTTCATCTCTTTTCTTTTCTTTGTTGTTGTTGTCATTTGACTTTTTCATCTCCACATTCTACATATCCCAATATTGAAATTGAGATTTCTCTTCCTGTATTGAATTCTCATTCTTCAGCGTAATTTCAAACAATTAAATTCCTTTATTCAATGGATTAAATATATCCACATAATTCGCTTCCTTCTCTTTTATTTGACTGTCCAACTGTGTCAAATTTTCTCCAACATCTGCAAAAAACTTGCATTCACAAAACAATTATTGAAATAAAAATCATAAGGCCTTAATGCCTTTATTTCGTCTGGCAACATTTCAGTATGCTGCTCTGAATTTTCCTCCTTTATCAGCACATCAGTATGCTGATTCATTCTACTTAAAGAATTCTTTGAATAATTCTCTAGACTATCAACAAGTCTTTCTTCCACATCATCTGCCTTCATGATATTTCAATGTTCTTGTTCACTGTAGTGAACCTTGCCTTCTGCAATCTCCCTATCATACTCTGAGTTTTCCAACAAATATTCCAGCAATGGAATTTCCTTTTGACATTTCTTAAGAATTTCATCATCACTTACAATCCCTTCATTTATACACAAATTGTCAGTTTGTAAATTACAAGATTCAACAGTCTCAACTGTTGCTTTACATATCAGTGATTCAAACTAAATTCCATATTCTTCTTTTACAATAATTTCTTCCTGTGCTGTAACAACTTCAAATATAAATGTATCACTACTTTCCTCATTCAAGAGACATTCTTCATCATTCTTCAATTTAGAGTATTTATCTTCTGAAAGACATTCTTCCACACTCTTGACAGCTTCACAATATTTCTCATCCTCCTCTACAAAACCTGTAATCACATCAAAACTATTAGATTAAAAAATACAAGGTTTTACATCATCCAACTGATCTGGACTTGCCCAACAACTCATGAAATCATCAATAATTCCCTCTTCAGCAAGGTAGACTTCTTGTTGTCTTAAGTCTTCACCATGATTCATAAGATCTTTCAAAGATCTCCATTCTTCATCTGTACCCATAACTTCACTCTGTTTTGTTTCACAAATGGAAATTTCCATTTTCAACTCAACTTCTCTAAGTTCTGCACATCTGAATTGTACATTCATCCTCTACTCAAGCTTTCTTAGCTCTTCTGCTAATTGCATATTCAATTGATGTCCTCTCTTTCGTTGTGGCCTCTGCCGCTTCACTTTCTTCTTCATGAGCGAACCACATCTCTGGTTTTCTTCTATCATCATTTTCAATTTATTAAATTGTTCTCTTATCTTAGCCAACTCTTTATCATATTCTTCATCAGTCAACTGCTTCCTTTTTCCATTTGCCTTGACATCTTCTTTCTCCTTTCTTCTGTTGTGGTCTCTCTCAGAACCTCTGCTATCTCTTCTATGACTATCAGTAGTCATATTATTCTCCATTTCTATCTTCATGAGTTCCTCACTCATTCACCATGAGTTGTACTAAATCCTTTGCAATAACAAGTCCTCCTTGTTACAACTTACCTCACCAATCCTTCCTCTGGATTTGGTCTTTTGGCAAACATTGGTTCTCTATCGTCTGGAACCTCTTGAGCATTCCTCTCTACTCCTTCTAGGCTTTAACTCATCTACAACTTCTAAGAACACAATTGTCCTTTTTATTCAACCTCTTTTGAATTTCCTCAAGGTTCTGCCACATTCTCCTTCCACTTAGAATCCTTTATTATATTCTTTCATCACTTCCCTTAAAATTGTGATCTTCTTTTGTTGAGATTTCCTTCAACTTTCTGCAACCTGAATTCTGCAAACATATTTTTCAAGCCAGAGTTAAATAACACTCATAAACTCACCTTCAATATCTCTGTGTGATCTTGTTTCACTGCTCATTTTCACTATATCTCTAAGTGCTACAATCTATCAATTCAAAATTTGATTCCTTTCAATTCCATTAAAAATAACTTGAACCTTCAAAAAGAGCTACTCCAGCTCTGATACCACTTGACAGTAGAAAAAGGCTGCAAGACCCACATTCTCCATGTACAAATGTATTTCACATTTATTTCCCAAAATAATCCTCAATTTGGGACAAATTCTAAATGCGGAAGCTATTTGATATGTTGAAAATTATGGTTATTAACCATAATAAAAATATCTACTTTGGAAATTTCTTTGAACTTTGGATTAAAACCCAAATCACAAATCATATCTGGTGCTTTATCAACCTCTTACGTATGATTAATTATGCACCTTCAATTTTTTAATGCATATCCATATGCATCTCACCCATAATCTGCGCAGAAGCTGTTCCTCTTCATAAAATTCACATTTGCAAACTATATGAAAATACCCACCTTACTAATTGGTATTTATCGATTCAACTGACATTGGTTAAAACCCTGAAATATCAACATAATATTTTAATTCCAGGTCCCACATCATTTCAACTCACTTATCCACCAACCTCTATCCACTGCGCCACTTTGATTTGGTCGTATTAATGAATTTACTTTGGTTGAAACCCAAAGTATCAATATATATTAACCTTTGCCCACAATACTTGCATATCCTTGCAGAATTCTATTTAACCCAAACTTTATATTATAAGTTAACATAACTTACCATTCTGCCAATCAAACGACCGCAGACACGTTCAACATATATGGCGCACACATACCTTTTCACTTATCCACCTTCCTCATTATAAGACATCCCTTGTAGATCTTAATGCTCCATACATCCGACAGCTGATGCATCACTAAAGATACATGTCATTTAACATACCATTTCACTCGTTTAACTCCTGCACAAATTCTAACGCGAATACTGTCAAATCCTTGCCACCATTGATTAGACGGTTATCGCATAGAATTAACCCTGATAACCAATCTCCCCAAACTCACACGAAATAGATGGTATTAAGATACCACTAATGCAACATGTCAGAAGCTGAACGTTATCACGTTCGATCAAGTAAAAACCACTTAGCATTCTTTTTTCGTGCAAAAACCACTAGTTGGTTTTCCAAAACCACCTTCATTGTTCATTTCCATTGACTCACAGTTCCGCCTTCGTTATTTGACTTATAATTTTGCATGAAATCCTCAATGTACCTCCTCCACACACTTACTCATGGTTCCATACTCCATATCGACACCAATTCAACTCTGCGAAATAAGAATTGACTCCAATTCAACTCTCGGCAATTTAAATTCGAACCTTACTCTGCATTGATGTGAGTCAATATATTTCGACAGACAGAAAATTATTTCTCTGTTGACGCCCCATTAGTCTCCATTCGAACTGATCCAATTTCACTATTTGATTGAATGTGCTTCTGATACATATGGTCAATGTATCCAAATGCCAAATTGAAACAAAAGAAATTTTGCTTCTGTGTCATCGATCCTTCGAGTGATCGATGACTGCAACCTCATCCAGTATTCTCAATCGCATATGTAACCCTTATGCTCTTCAGCTTTAAATCACAACATTAACATTAATCCTGTCTCGACAATTAACATCAATTTTCTCAATTATATACAGAATCATGCACTGTGCCAAACGCTTGATTCATAACATGAAATTATCAATTCTTTTCTCCACACACAATCACACACTTAGAATCACATTTTCTCTGTATATATACAGTTAAACAACTAAAAATATTTTCTCTCTAGCCTGATATTTTGATCAATGGCCTTTCTGTCAAATTTTCTCGAAGGCTTACAATAAAACCCTATTTGTCAAAAACCTACATTCTACTACTCTCTACTGTCTTTTTTCCTTTGAGGCTTATTATTTTTATACAGAATAATCTGAACTAATTTAAGTTCAGATCCTCCATCATCTCAACAAATTCCTCAAAATCCTCAAAGTCTTAAAATCTATCCTTTATCCCTAAGGATCCTCTTTACTCCCATAAAGTCATGAAACTGATTCTAGCTTAAGATTTACAACCGATTTTCAAATCTCTCATTCCCTATGGAATCTAAACTATCCTAATTCTCTCATGTTCTCCAATTATTCAGGAACATTTACAAATTCCTTACAATATTTAATTCCTATTCTAAATGTCACTAAAAAACATTAGTAATTACATAAGAAACTAATATTCTCCTGAAAACACAAGACCCTTATGTCTATTAAAATAAAAGGATTTTCTGAACCTAATGCATCAGGAACTATAACCTAAAAAATACTTGGAGGAAGACAAGAGTTATATCCGAACATGGAAACTTGTTCAGTTATAGCAAAAGCCGTCATTTTGAAGTCGAGCATAAATATCCTCGTAAGCTAGAGGAACCCAAACTTATTAGTCCCTGCTTGGACTATTGCAATTGCTTGATCGTTGACGGCCTATTAAATAATCCTTTCACCAATTTTATTTTGGATTTCTCTTATTTTAACCTAAGTTTCATATAGGGACTATAGCAATTGCTTGATATTGCTTGATCGTTTACGGCCTATTAAATCATCCTTTGACCAATTTTGTTTTGGATTTCTCTTTTTTTAACCTAAGTTTCATACAAACAATTTCATCCACCAAAATTTTAAGCAAAGTTTTACTTTCTATCTCTTATTGTAGACTTCCTCGCCTAATGCAAGAAAATTGTGGAAATATCGTTTTATCCAATGTCTCCAAAATATGGTTGAGGAAAAATTCATAATCACACTTTCATAGGAAGTTTAATAGAATTCATGGGACACTATTATACAAAGTTTAATAAAATTCATCTAAGACCTACACTTGTTGCACTTCAATATTTGTTGATGCTAGTAATCATCCACGCGTCACTCCATCACTTTTCCCCTTACACATCGCCCTCCTTCTCTTCTATGCTCCCCCTCCTTGTCTTCTCTGCCCTCCTACACAAATAATTCATTCTCTGTCTTCCTGCACCGCCCTCCTGCAGAAAGAATCCATTCTCTATCTTCCTGTAGAAACATTGCAGCAATAATTGAAACCTATTGAATCTACAAAGTAAAGATTCATACCCATTATCAGCCCAATAAAAGAACTTACAGATGCAGGCTCAATAAACAAACTTACATTTGCAGGCTAAGAAGGGTTCATGCAAGCTGTAAAACTATTGAATCTATAGAGCATCAAACTTGCAGAGGCTCTCTCCATGGTCATCCAGGAGCAGTGTGTAGACCGCCAAGCTTTTGTCAGCTGGAACAAGAATGCTGAAATAAGTTGCAACAACAAATAATCATACAGCAACAACAAATGATCTTACAATCTTTTCTCCACGCATTTTCTACACCGAAAAATATATGCATGGTTAGAATCGTGCAATTAAATGTGTGAAGAAAAAGGTATCATTGTCAAAATAAGGTATCGTTGTCAAAAATGGGATTTTGAAAGTTTCTATTTCTATTTCTAGAAGTTTCTTTGCAAATACAATTACATCAAATGTAAATATAACTGTATATATATTTATTTTTACACTGTTGCAAATATAAACTCAGGTTTGCACCGGGAAAGTGTAAAGAAAAAAATAACTAGATATATTTTTAGTTGACTTATTATGCCCTTTCAACCTTTCGATTTGGAAGAGAAATTACTAGGTAAGGGAATACAATTTTTTGCACGTTTCTCCTACTTCGCCACAAGACCCAAACCAACATGTCCCAGTGAAACAACCCCAAACAAATTGAATAGTTAAGGAAGGTTTCTGCCCCACTTATAGCAAGGGTGGTTATTCAAGTGCCTATAACATCGATAGGGAAAAAACCAGTGCTATATCCGGTAGCATCCCTTCCTATGCTAGAACATTATTGGCACCCATAATATTACTCAAGATACTAAATAACTAAATTTGATTGAAATCTGTGAAACCGTACAAGTATGAAGTGAGAGGTAATGAGACTAAAAATTTTCCATCCTATGATATACCTGTTGATGTTGACAGAAATCAGTTGTTTGGGAAATACATCAATTGGTGAGTAAATATGGGAAGGATATACCTGATTATATGCTGGAAAGAACCCTACAGTATTAATATAGTGCCAAGTAAAGCGAGGAAGCATAAAAAAATGGAAATACGGTCATACCAAGATTTATGACTAATTGAATACTAAGCCTGCAGAATCCGGAACAAGAGCAAGAAAGCTCTAATCACTTCATTCGCAGGCCCTTCACTTCAATTACATATAGGGAGCACGTAATCATTACTTGAATTAAAGTTTGGTCAGGGAACAAACTCGAGGACTAGGCCTGTGTAGTTCTCTAACCGTTGTGTTGAATAGAGTCGTGTTGAACAGAACAACGTCGGAGAGGTGGTAACTTTTCCTAAAAATTGAAACAAATGGCACTCACAAGTATGCATGTCGAGTAAGTGTATCAACTGAAATTACAATAAAAAAGTAATTAGAAGACTTTTTAATTTTTTTATTTAAAAAATTATATGTTATAGGTTAAACTATTTTCAGCCACTTGCCATTCTTACAGATTAGGCATTTGTTTATGGAAATTAGGTTTATTCAATTCCTCTTGGGCATTTGTTTTATGGAAATTTAATTTATTCAATTTTTATTGGGCATTTCTGATAGCTATATTTATATAATCAAAACACCTAAACTACATCAATATAATCAAAACACCTAAACTATATTAATATTTCTATTCCAGGAAAAGTTATGGAGCAATTTCTTAAATGCAAAGAATTAGCCTCAAGAAAATTCATGCTTGAAGTTGAAAATATTCTTGCTGGGCGAATTTTTTTTTTTTCTTGTATTCGTCCGAGCTGCTACCCAAGTTATTGAAGGATTCTCACACAGCTCCACCATTACTGAACAAGTAAGCGAAAGTCCTCGAAAATCCCTGGGAGTCATACGCCCAGATTGGTTGAGGGGAATGAAATCCGGTGCACCTTCACACATCTTTTTGCTATAAAAATAGATTTTGTAACTGCCACAGAACGCAAAGCAACATCCTAATTGAGATTAAAAAAGCACTGAAATTTTTAGCTCATGCAAAATGCACATTGCAAGAGACTTGTATCCTTATTCTGCTACAATGCTGCTACATATACATTTATTATTTGTTTGAGATTGTTTGATTTGAGACTAAACTTATCTAACATTTTGCATTGAGCCACAGATTAAACGATCGCTTCTAGTAACCCTGTTTGGAAAAGGAAAAAAAATAAAAAATTATTTGAGGAATACCCTTGATAACCACTTGGGTTAATATTTCGGGGCTGCATGGCCTGTAACTATTACAAATGAAATACGTTAACTAGGTCACGTCACCAGTCCCTGGGGAACTATTGCGCCAAGAAAGATCCCAGAACTTGACAGACATTGTTTGGACAATAGTTCAAATCGAGAGAAAAGTCATGACTGCAGTGTTAGGGAGGGAACCTGCGAAAACAGGAAAGTCTATATGTCATTAGAACTACAGTGAAAACAATTGTAATAAAACCCTAGAGGATAGGTTCATAAACCTCCCATGTGAAGGTAATACTGGAAGGAAACCATAAGCCCAACACACGCAATAACCCAAAATATTATCTCAGACCGACTAGATATTATGAGTTGTGTTACAAACCCTTCTCAGAGGAGTTGTAAAAGAAATTACCACTGCAAGTCCAGTGATTAAGCTCCAGATCACCAAGAATAATAAGAAAAATTCCACAGAAAACACTGACCTGCAAAACCATGTCGAGTTAAATCAAGCTACAAAAAATACACCCAAATGAAAAGGTAAACATAAAGAAAATTTAACCGATAATTTACCAAATAACAAGCCACGATCATGAAGGAAAACTTCTACTGTGCATAATTGTTCCCTGGTTAGAGAGCCACACCACCAATTCGCAAGGTCTAAATGAGCCGGACAAGTGTCGTAACGCGCAGGTGGTTATTCCCATAACCATCATTCCTATTCCTGACCATCCAATCCAACCCTAAACAATTGGGTTTATAGATCTAGTGGTTATTGTTAATCCCCATGAAGGAGAGAATCCTAAAGTCTAATAATCGCGGTAACTGTACGCCTATGGTAATTTGGAAACGGAGAGTTGGAGACCAACTTAATAGAGGATCGAGCATGTAATTAAACCATTGGGATTAATAAAAAATTTAAACAATTTCCAAAGACGGTGTATGATACTCATGAGTCTCATACATAAGAACTATCAAGAAGACCCAAGCCATAATGGATAACCTAGAGATTCATCGCTCTAGATAATATTAATCAACACAATATAAAATGACAATAAAGATTGGCGAATGAAAACAATAAATTTGATTACATAGATATTTAACAAAAAAATTATATTGATAAGATATATGATGGCGGGGTGAACTACCTCATCGAATTGTAGGAATAATTAATATATATAATTAATAATATATATATATATATAATAATAATAATGATGGTGACGTGAACTACATTATGGAATTGTGGGAATAATTAATATATACAATTAATAATATATATATATATATATATATATATATATATATATATATATAGATATATATAACCAAGTATTTTCAATATGCCCATATCTTCCTAGTCAAAGTAAAGTTGGAAAAATATTCTTTTTGGTATGTTAAAAAAATTATTTGTTTATTTGAATGTCTTATATTACTCATCTTTTTGAGAATGAAATCTCAATTTAAAATTGGGATATATTTACATATCTTATTTTGTTTGAATTTTATTTTCACTAGTAATTTAACTATTAATTAGTTTTTTTTTTTTAATAAATTGATGATATAATTTTTGTTATTCAAAATTCATTTCTTTTATTTATAATTAGATTCAATATTTTGATAAAACATTTTAGTAATCAATTTTTTGATAGGGAAACTCAAAAAATCTCTCTCAAATTCAAAAAAAAAATTTAACTACAAAAGATATCACAAAAATAGCAAAAATTTGTAATAATCAAATGACTGTATTACTCAATATTAAAATAAGTACATTCTTAAATAGATATAGTATTCATTTTATAATTTATTTAATATACTTTAACATATTAATACAACTATGATCTAGATGGTTTCACTATAAAAATAACTTAATTTATAATTAAATTTTGATAGAAACTTTTTTTTTTTTGTAAGTGAGAAGTATTATATTATATCAAAAAATTGAAGTTACATAGGTGTACAAAATGGCCTGAAATTATCAGAGAATCATGGAGGGTGACAGGCCTTCTCATTTGCATGTTGACAACTAAACTAGCTATATGAAGCCTAGCTATTGTAGAAGCACAAACCAAAGAACAAAATTTCAGGCCAACCACGCAGGGTTGCCTATGGTAGATATAAAGCTAGCAAAATGCCTACTGTAGGCATGAAAGTAGCCTGGTACATACCGATTGAGACAGGGAACAGACATAGTAAACAGACAGGAATTAAAGCAGAGAGAGAGCACAAACATCATGGAATTGGATTGGAGGTCCCAGATTGTCCCGCAGCACTTGGACTCGCCTCCTCACCACCCTTCGGCTAAATTCGTGGCTTAAAATGCCGAATGATGGTAGCATGTGAGTCATCCGCTGGAATTTTAATAGAGACATTGAGCACATGGCAAAGATATAAATCGAAGCGGCGAACAAAGTTGTCCAGAGCCCTGTCTTGCATGTGTAGTTCTTCTATCAGTGAATTGAAGGCAATTTCCAGCTTGTCCAGTCGAGCAGTGTTCTTGTTAGAGGCCATAGAAGTTGCAACAAAGGTTTCCTTAACCATTGCTCCCTGCCTTTCAATTGCCTTTGCGAACATGGTTTTCATCTGCCATGAAGTTTCCTGGGTTTGCAGAAATTGGGTGGACCGTGTAGAAGGTGTCCCTGGGTTGACCAACCAGTCAACCTCCTCACTGATTATGCTATCATCAACCCGCGCCCAAGACCTGTTCACCTCTTCCTGCAGCACGTCGATCATCTGCTTCCCTCTTTTGGATACAGAGGCCTCGTATCCATCCTTGGCTCGCTTGAGGGCTTGTGAAGCCTTGATACTGCGAAGGTTGTGGTCTACCATTGAATGCAGGTAGATGGGAACGATTAACTTGCCAAGAAAAGGATAACCGAGCTTCGACTTAGAGCACAGAAAGCACAAGGCTAGATTGGAAATGAAAATGGGAGAGCAAGTCTCCTCATAAATAGAAGGATAGGTAATGGGGAGTGATACGCAAATTGAGAGCAATTTAATGCTATGATGCTTGGCAACTTGCCAGCCGAAACTACCGCCAATGCCAAAGAAATAAGCATAGATTTTCTACTTCTAAGCAATCCTTTCGCATGCTCGAGACCTCTATTTGATCCGCTGTAAGGATCGGTTACCCTTACGGTTGTCCTCTCGAATAGTGGGTTGCCATTCCAGAGATGTGCTTAGTGACATTTCCAGGTTGTGCCATTTGACGTGATTAATCAAATTGGGTAAATTCATGAGCTACTCATGATTGATAAGCTGCCGACCGTCCTCCACGATAGTACTGACAGTAATGTCTTTCCTAGACATGATTTTACACTGATCCCGAAGCTCTCCTTGCCTTAGATCCTACCAACACGTGTCATAGGCTTCAACTGGGTGATCTACCGCGTGGTTAGCTAGATGGTCTGCAAGCGTATTGGCCTTCCTGCGCACAGCCTGAAGGATGATACCACTCAGGGATGTGAGGTGTTGCGCGATGAGATCAGTAGCAGCAGCTAGGCGCCACTGCTTTGTGGCCTTACTAGGATTCGTTCCATTCTGTATTTTCTGGATGGTTGTAATGGCGAGCTCGGAATCACCCTCTACTATGGCTAATCCTTTGCCGAGCCGGATTAGGATCTGCAGCCCTTTCTCCAAAGTGGCGAATTCCGCTTCGTTATTAGTGGTTTCTCCCAAATCTCTGCAGTATATATGTAGAATTTCTCCCTTCTTGTTGTGCAGGACTCCTCCCAACCCACCAGGCCCTGGGTTACCTTTTGATGCCCTGTCAAAGTTAAGCTTGTGGTATCCTCGAGGAGGAATTTTCTAGATTACGGGAGATGGAGTGGGCCGGAGGGTGGTCACATGCACACAGCGCTCCGCCACTTCAGAGAGGCCGAAAATTGCCAGTATCCGGATGTCATTGGGAGACAGTGAGTTTCCTTTCTCGGTCTTACAACAGCTAAGAGTAGTTTCTTTCAAACCCTGCATAATGATAGTTTTTATTTCATCAAGTTGTCCGAAGATATTTTTTTGAAAGATGCAATTATTTCTTTCCTTCAACACTATCCACATCAAGAAACCAGGGCTTAGCCTCCATAAATTGTTGACCATACAGCTGCTGGAATAGCGTAAGCACCAATTGGTGATGGTTTCATTAATGGAACTTTTGCTCCGGTCCGTTTGGCTGAATATGCTCTGTATCC
The DNA here is from genome assembly GCA_034641835.2 of Pinus albicaulis. NCBI lineage: Eukaryota > Viridiplantae > Streptophyta > Pinopsida > Pinales > Pinaceae > Pinus > Pinus albicaulis. Next base: position 1,174,300,761 of record CM076582.1, on the reverse strand, counting down.
ACTCCCATAGGTTGCCAGTCCCCATGCATTCATTGAACAAATGATTCATTGTTTCCTCCTGCTCCTCACATAAAGGGCATTGGGATGGTTCAGTGAACCCTTTTTTTATAAGATTTTCCCAGGTTAAAATCTTCCTGTTCAAAAGAAGCCATAGGAATGTTTTAATTTTGGGCCATAGGTTACAGTTCCATACATTGTCATTCCAGGCTACCTTATTCTCACTGTCCCTATTTTCAATATAATAACGAGCTTATTTGAGGTTAAATGAGCACCCATTGAGCTTTCCCTATTGAAGGATATCCGGCCCTTGCGTGGCCCTTATAAGTCTTTTCCTAAGAATGGTATTAAGGACATTAAGGAGATTCAACATTTTCTCATCCGATGGGGGAGGGATTAGACTCCATGTCCTCCAATGCTGTTGATCGATATCATTCGCCCAGTATTGATACACTTTTAGCTTTCCATTGTCCTGAAACCATTGCTGCAGAGGTTGCAGGTTAGGATTTTCGAGCTTTGGGAGATGTTGCTAGGCATCCTCCCAAAACAAGGCATTGTGACCATTCCTAAGCTCCCAGAAGGAGTGAGCATGTATAATATTCTGGTTGGCTCAAGCTAGATTCCATATTGGTGAGCCTGTAGGGGTGTCTGTCATCCTGACGAGCTCCTCATGCTGCCAGTGCTCCGCATATTTGGATTTCCAGATGCGCACCCACGGGGTATTGGGCTCTGAGATCCATCTCCATCAGAGCTTGGCTCTGCTAGCCTTGTTGAACGATCTCGGATCCTGTAGCCTCAGCCCTCTGAGGCTCTTAGGTTTGCAGAGCTGATCCCAAGCTACTAGCACCCACTTTGGTTTCTCTAAATTACCAGACCATAGAAAGTTCCGCTGAATGCTTCTGATCTTCTGGAGGACTCCCTTAGGAGCAGGAAGGATCGAGAGGATGTATTGAAGAATAGCCTGGAGGATAGCCTACGTCATGACCAACTGGCCAGCTAAATTGAGGACACGATTGGTCCCGTGATTACAACTGTCCGCTAGCTTTGAAAGAAGTTTTTCCCAATGATACTTTTGCCAAGGCTTGTCTGTGAGGGGTGTACCCAAGTACTTGGAAGGAAGATTTCTTCTTTTGAAACCCAGGATATTTGTGAAATGTTTCTGAATAGACAAATGTGTGTTAAAGAAGAAAATAAAGGATTTATTAAAGTTAAATTCCATACCAGAGGCTTGACTGAACAAATTCAAAATACATTTGAAACCCCCGGCTTCCTTTACTGTGGGGGTGCCATGCAGTATGGTATCATCAACAAACTGTTGATGAGTGGTGGTTGGGATTTTTCTTAAGGGCTGAAGACATTTTATCACATTCTTTTCCTTGTCCGATATAATGATTCGACTGAGATGGGATCCCCTTTCCAGATGCCCCTGAAAGGAAGGAAAGGTTTTGAACAGGCCCCATCAACCAGAATGAAGTGACTGGGAGATCTGACCATAGCTATGATCCAGGCAGTCCACCTAGGACTGAAACCAAAATCCCTGAGAACTACTTCTAGATAACTCCAACTAACCTTGTCATAGGCTTTTGAGAGGTCCATTTGAATGATCATGCCAGCTTTCGTAAGTGATTGCAGAGTGTGGACCATCTCATGAGCTAGAAGGACATTATCCATAATTTCTCTACCCTCCACATAGCTTGATTGTTCTTCAGAGATAATAAAAGGGAGTATAGGCTTCAATCTGTTAGCCATGACTTTTTATATGATCTTATATAGAACATTGCAAAGCGCTATGGGCCTGAATTTGGAAGGGGTGCATGCTCCAACTTCCTTGGGAATTAGCACTATAAAAGTGGAATTTAAGGATTTGAGAATGGAAGAGGAGAGTCTGGAGTCCTCAACTACTTTCCAGATGTCTTCCTTAACCACATCCCAGCAAGCTTTGAAAAAGTCCACGGTGAATCCATATGGACCTGGTGCTTTCCCATTGGCCATTTCTTTAACCACTTCTTCCACCTCCTGGAGGGAGACTGGTCTGTCCAGGGCCCTGTTTTGTTCCTTTGTTATAAGGTTGGGGATAGAGGAAACTAATTCCTTGATGGCTTCATGTTGATTAGAGACCGGTTCTATTGCAATATGTTTAAAATGGTTTCTGAGTTTACAGGTGATGTCTTGGTGCGAGTAGAATACATTCCCCTGCTCGTCCTTAATCTTGGTGATTCTGTTATTGCATCTGTAATCCATGGTCGATATGTGAAAAAATTTTGTATTTCTTTCTCCTTCTTTAAGCCATTGGATGCGAGATTTTTGTTTCCATAGAATTTCTTCCTGCTTGCATCTTTCATTCCATATTTGCATCAGTTCCCTCTCTGTGTTGATTGAGTCCTGCGAAATGGTTCCTTGAATCCAGTTATTGTGAATATCTTCCATTTGTTGCTCCAGGTTTTGTTTGTCTTCAAAGATGTTGCCAAAAACTTCACAATTCCAAGTCTTTAGCTTGGTCTTGATAAATTTCAGCCTAGCTTGTAGTTTGAACATCTTCGTTCCTTCTACAGCTAGGGGTTCCTTCAACCATTTCTTAATATTTCCAGAGAAATCCTTGTGAGTAAGCTAGAATCTCTCAAAACGGAAAGGCTTGTTTTTTGGAATACCCAGAATGGAGGCCTAGAGCGTGATAGGCCAGTGATCTGAGCCCCCAGAGGGGAGGATATTAGAATCAATAGTGACCCCTTCCATAAGAATGTTTTCAGAGACCATAAAACATTCAAGCCTGGAGGCAATAAGCATATCTCCCCCTCTTTTGTTGGTCCAGGTAAAGATGCCATTTCGAGGAGGGATGTCCACCAATTTGGAAGCTTGAATAAAGGAGATGAAGGCTCTGGCATTATTACTGAGCGCTCGCGTACCACCTTTCTTTTCATCAAGAGAGGTTATCATATTGAAGTCCCCCCCATAGATAGCTTTGGAATTGAGGTGTCGATGATGTAGCTTGGTGAGATTTTCCAGCAGCAACAGCTTTTCCTCTTGTCACTGAGGACCATAAACATTAATAAACAGAAAGGTGCCTTTTTCCCCTATGATCTGCATTTCAAGGGACAAAAAGGATCTAGTTGCTTCGGCATTGAGAAGATGAAGGGTTCTAGGGGTCCAGAAGATGACTAGACCTCCACCAGTACCATTTCGTTCCACTGCTAGGTGTTCTAGATGTTTACCTAGGCGTTTACCCAATTCATCTAATCTCTGATTGGAACATTTGGTTTCCTGGAGGAAAACCAAGTCCGGTTTTTCTTGAGTAATTTTCCTTTTCAGGAGCCTTCGTTTTCTTAGGCTGCCCAGCCCTCTTTCATTCCATGAGAGGAATTTCATAGTTGAACAGTTCTTAAGATGAGAAGGAGAAAGCCTCAAGGGCTTTCATATTTCCAGAATTAATCAGCATCTGACCCAGTTCGTGTAGTGCATCACTGTTGGATCTTCTACCCCTTTTCCTCCTATGCTTGAGATTGGCTTCTGTGTGGTGGAGATTTTGTGTTTTAACACCCAGGCCTTTGGTCGCTTCTCTACTTTGTTTCATACCTTTTAATGCTGCATTCTGTCTAGTTAGGAATAGATAGTTGACCCGGTTGATTTCGTCCTCTGGTATTTGGTCTATTCCTTTCTGTTTCCATTGCTCAACTATAGAGTTGAGATCTAACCCTTATTTCTCAAGGATATCCCCTAATTCCTGATTTTCCATTCTGAGTTCACTAAGGGCCATTTCCTCATCTCCCTCCTCATATTTGTCATATGTAGCTCCTGTAAACTGTTCAGAAGTTGTGATCGGCTCCCTTGGCTGGAAGCCATGCTCTGATAATCTAGTGGCTTCCTACCCCATAGCTGGGGTTTGAGCTATCTTCTCTGATGGGGGATCTTCTCCAAGTTCTTCAAAGGTTTTTAATGTTCCGGTGAACTGATCATCCATTTTGGGTGTAGTTTTTTTATTGGCTCGATGTTTACCAGTAGGTCGTATGAATCCATCCGAAACTGGAGTGGGTTTCTCTTTGGCATTCTCAGAAATCTTGTTCTGAGGGAATTCTCGTATTAAATGGCCATGTTCATGGCACTTCTGGCACCTAAGGGGTATCTGCTCATAATCTATGGTTTGAAAATAGACCTCATCCCTGTATTCCAACCACGGACCCTCATGCAGAGACCCAAATACATCGATTTCAACATAGATGCGGGCATAGGAAGTGTACCTTTTTTGAAGAGTGGCTTCAGAAGCACGAACAAAAGATCCCAGGGTGTTGCCAATATGTTCCAATGCCGCTAGTCTCCAATAATTGATTGGCAGGGAGAATAACCGGATCCAAATTGGGACTTGTGTGAACGTTTCCTGTTCTGGGGCGAAGTTGGGTTTCGAGGGCCTCATGTAGAGGCCAGCTGAGGCATAAAAGTAAGATCCGCCCTCAAATATCCAATCCTTGTCTTCCAGATTTGCGAAAACCACAGTAAAGAAGCCCTTGGCTCCCAGGTGTAGCTGCACATCCCCCTTCGGCTTCCAGACTTGCTTGATCCATTGACAAAGGGCTTTTTCACTGGGCCAAAACCCCATGAATTTTCAGATCACTGCATGAACAATCATATGATCTCTGTAGGCTTGCAGATCTGGGTCATTAATGATAAACCTAAGACTTTCCTTGGTCTTCGACTTGCAGCGGCCTTGGTATTTCTGATGGATTTCGTTGTCCGCTGACTCTTTCGAAGTTGATCGACTTAGATCTGGGCTGCCATTTTCTTCCTTGTTCAGAGTTGTGATGTCTTCTGGAGGATTGACTTCCTGTGTGGGAAGCACTTTAATCGACTCCTGTATTCTTGTGGTGACTTTTGTTGGATTGGCGGCGCGATTAGCCATGATATTGTCACTGTCCTTTGTCCTATTTCCCACAGCTGCAGAGCCTGCAATTTTAACACCCTCCACCGGCCTTTTGCCCTTGTCAATCGTAACTTGCTTGAAAGTGGGGGCTCCTGGGGCCCTCGGCCTTCCCATTTTCTGGGCCAGAGCTAGCCCTCTCTACCGCAGATCTTGAAGCAGATCTATGCTCCTTGCCAGTATCCTCACCGAAGTTCAGATCGTACTGCAAAAACCCTCGTTCTCGTTACTTACACCTCATCACTTATACTTGACCTACTATTCTTTATTTATCGTGCACTAAAACAAATAATTCTTGGATCATTCAATGTAAATTTTAATAAAAACTTAATATCATAATAACATATTAATTTAACATATTGTTATAATGTAATTTATTTTTTCATTTTGGGTTTTTATTCACATATATATTTTTAACTATATTTTTTCAAAATTTTAAAAAAATTATTAAAATCTTAAAGTTAAATTATAAAATATATACAATCAAAATATTCTTCAAAGTGAGTCTAATTATATTCTTAAAAACATGTAAACTCATAATCTTACCAAAATTTATAAATGATAAAAAAAAAAAAAAAAACATTTAATAATTAAATTCGAGATATTATTGAAAATGTATGAATGGTAAAAAAAATAAAAATTAAACATCAAAAAATTAAATTCGAGATATTATTGAAGTTGCTCTCACTAAGGAAAATGCATAGCTGTTTTTACACCATCAATACATGCTTGGTGGATGCTGAGAAAGCATTAGCATGCCAAAGTATGGGATTGACAATACGAGAGAAATATTATTGGTTTGAAAACAAATAAATTTATTGTTAAATCGTTGTTAAAATTAAATTAATTAACTAATTGTTATTATAATATTTTAGAATTTTCTATTTAATTTATTTATTTATCAAAATATTAATCATAGTAAAGTAGTTCAATATTTTAAAACACATCAAAATATTATATTAACTATTACGATTACCATCATTTGTTCCTCTATAATCAAACGAATTATTTGGATGTCCCTTTAATTATTTGTGATGGAAAATTATGGTGCATTAAAACATTTAAATAAATTCCATGCAATCATTTTGCAATCCCTTGAATTACATGTTCGTGAATATATTTGAGACTAAATATTGTAATAAAGTTGTAAATTACGTCCACCCTGATGGGGTGCAAGGGGCTACGTGATCAGTTTCATGTATCTTCTATCCACCTATGTACATGACAACCCAATGGCTTCATTGTTTAGTGTACATGTGGTGATGGCATGTGTCTCACCTATGACACGAGAAACTCGGTAAGGGCGTGAACCCCTTCTCGATAGGGAGGTAATGAAGAAATTTCTAGAGATTCATTTAAACATCATTTGGAGATGAATATGGGACATTATGAGATTTGTAGGCTCCAAACGCTCGATAATTACGGAGGAAATGGGTGTGGAATGAGGAAAATTAAAGAAATCATAGGAAATATGTGGGCGGGACAGCACGGACTTGGGAGGTAAAGTAAATTTTTTTTCTTCACCTATAATGATTTCTCTTTAAGTTTCAAGGCTGAAGTCAACCGAAGCATTGTTTCACAATTCCCTATCCTAAATGTTTTAATGTGAGTAACTTCATGTGAAGGAGAACTAAGGAACTATATTCTCATGACTTGGTGTAGTTTAAGGTTTTGAGAAAGGGGATTCCCATAAAATGGAGGTTCGCATATAACGGAGGCTCTTACTTACATGAAAAACATATGTTTTTTAAGTATTTCATGGGATTCTATATAGTCTTTGGGGGAGCTTTTTTTATTGGCGTATAAAAATGGTTAAAGGTAAGGAATTTGACCATGAGGGAATGAAGAGGAGGGTACAGTTTGATAGGCTAAACATACTTCTTCTCCCTCCTTTGTTGCCATTCCGGAGTATTAAGGAGAGCCAGCACAGTGAAAAATAAGTTTTATAAACAAGTTTTTGTGGTGGTGTGTAGGTTGATTGAGGATCTGAGAAAGAGGTACTTGCAAAATGCAATACCATATGTAAGGACCAAATTTTCACCAAATTTTCTAGATGCTTGAAGACTCGATATCTAACTCACTATATTCTAAAACATAAGACATGTAATTTTATAAAATTGTGGAGGTCTATTGGATGATAAAAGCCATAACCTAGACATTAGAGAAAACGCATACCATTCATGAACACATCCTACACACTTAAGATCACTAATGGGAAATTTGAATTAATGTATAAAGGAATATATAGAGCTGGATTTTAATACCATCAACCGTATATGGAGACAAAGGGAATTAGACATAAGAATAATTCCAACCATCACCTTTTTAATAGCTTACTTTAAAACTTTCTTTATTTCCTATATTATTTATTGACAAATAAAAATATAGTTTTATTTTTTAAATTATCTGAAAATTTATTTTTTAAATATTTTCAATTTCCAGATAATTATACTACTAAAACAAGAGAAAAATAACAAAATAATTGTATACTTAAATGTGATTTTTCTAAATACTTTAAATTTCTAAATAATTATTATACCAAAACATAAAATTAATAGATAATTATTGTTTTTTAAATAATCATACAATATATTTAATTTTAAATTATATATAAAATTATAATTTTACAATATTTTTATAATATGTGTTTAATTTTTTTATATTTTTCTAATAATATTTTAAATTTATGCATTATCTTTTCCATCACCTCCACACCTTGAGTATTATTATGATAGTTTAAACGGTAGGGATATGATGGAAATTAAAAGAAAAGCATCACCAAATTATTCTTTATAATCTATTTATTATATCTTGTATAATTTATATGTTTAAAATTATTTAAAATATGTTTATAATTATTTGAAATAAATTAGGTTTGTATTTAATGATTTTTTTAATGTTTTATATGTCTATTATATTTGAAATTAACTTTAATTTATGAATTTCACTCATAAGAATTGGGTATGATATTTATTTAGGCCACAACAACATTTTGGATGACTTACATTAAAGTTTGGAAGCAATAATCTTTATATAAAGAATGATTTAATGATTATTTTATAATTTATATTTGAAAGTATCTTTAATTTATGAATTTCACTCGTAAGAATTGGGTGTGATATTTATTTAGGCCACAATAACATTTTGGATGACTTACATTAAGGTTTGGAATCAATAATCTTCATATAAAGAGTGATTTAACGAAACACCATCATTTTATAGTTGATTGCTTTGTATGTTGGAGATATATTTATATTTTATAATTAATAATACTAATTTTATTTATTTATTGGTGTTTTGGTGAACTTAAACCTTTTCCAAATGTCAATATCAAAATTTCATTTTTGTTATTAATAAATACTAGTAATATTAAATTTAAATGTTTAAATAATTATTCATTTCTTACAAAAAGTTATATTTATAAGCTAAATTATATTCAATATCATCATAAGTAAAGATCTATAATGTCATTATCAACCTTTGGTCCTCCATTTTGGGACACTAGAGCATCAAAAAAAGAATAATCCTTCTTTTCATGCATTATTCAAATTTAAATTAAATTAAAAAATAGAGTTCCCGATATTAGACTAGTTCACCGTGACACTATTACTGATCCATAATTTTGATATACACAAAAAAAACATGAGAAACTAGAAGTAAATTGAAGCCCACACCTCTATAGGTATGATTTTCTCTTTGTTTTTGTTTCTAGTAGTGAAGCCCAAAGCAGTACTGGCATTTACGAGTGTGAGCCTACTACCCATAATCATAAAGTGAAACTCATTATCTTCAAACATTACAAATTTTCATGATTAACATCATTGCAGTCAATCAAAACCTTTGGCGAGAGAGAATTAATTTTCCAATATAGTTCAACTTTACACAAGTTTTGGTTTTGCTGGCACCACATGTTCTTGGTAACAAGTACCGAGGCGAATAGCTCCTATACAACTTCAAAATTAGAGTGATGTTCGAAATTAGAATAAACATGATGAATAATCTGCTTTGAACTGAGCTCACTATCCACATTAAAAACAACTACCACACTACCCCTCTTCTACATCGCGCACACTATCTAGTCATTATTGAAGGTGATAAAAAGAAATGGAAAAAGATAGAAGGAAACAGTGCAAGGGAAAAGGTGGAAGAACCAAGAGAAAGCTTTAAATCCCCCATGGCTATAGGAATGTAGTCATAAAATCTACAATGAAATCAAAATAGATCTCCTCATCTGAAAAAGAAAAATTATGGAAAAGGTAGTGGTTTGTGACCAATAAATCCTATACGAAAGGTATACAATTGAGGAAATTGAGGGAGGAGGATGGAAAATGGTAAACGAATTACAACACCAATATGAAACAAAGCAAGTGAAGACTAGAAACCATGTAGGAGTCAATGGGAAATTAGGAGTAAAATAATAGTGTACATAGTGAAGGAATGATTGGAGTGTGTGGAAAATAAATCACCTATAACTATAGTAACACCACACAACAACTTATACATCAGGGGCGATAGGAAATCACTGCGTCAACCATTGCTTCGAGAGATGAAAATTTTTCCCGTACCACTTATTGTTACATCACTTAACATCACAACTTCTAATACAAATATTGTTTTCTTAGAAATATTGTTTTCTATATTGATTCTAAATATTGCTATAAAAATAAAGATAAAATTACAAGAAAATCTTATTGAAAAAAATAATTAAATAGGAGAAACTAGTAATACTCACTTTATAGTTGAGTATACCAATAAATTTATTGGACAAGATTCTTAATTGAAAGCGATTTTGTGAAAATGGCTTTGAGGCTTTGCGGTTGCGAGTGAACCAACATCAGATTAGGGTTTGGATAACAAAGGTTTGTGCAGAGGATATTTTCACAGCCCGAACAAAATAATCTTGATAAGTGGAGGGCTGCAACATATTCCCTTCTTTACATCAGATTTGGATATTGTGACACCAACCTTTTACTCCAAGTATTTACCCTATTTTCTGGCTATTATGGAGAAATACTTCGTAGAATATTCAGGTTTCTCCCTCAATTATAGGTCAATTTGGAGTATGGATCTGCCTCAACCACTTGTGTCGCTCTTATTGGATGCAACCACACCACCCGAATTACAGGTAAGCACATTACCTATCACTATGGAAGAAGGTGAGGTCAATTTCATATGGTTAGGGTTAGATCAGAAAATTCTTGCACATCCCTCCATCTGAATTACAAGCATGGATGCTAGACCACCATCTGGCATCTAGTTCGGGCATGAAAACAATAATCTCGGATGAAAGCATCAATCTAGCGAGAGGAACCACTGAGTCTTTACACTTAACCAATAGGAACAAAGGGGTTTCACTCCTTTCGGAATTGGCACAGAAAACCCTAATCCCACTCGATATTCTCGTTGTTTTGAAGGCACTCTGCACATTTCCATCTCCCAAGAAGAAACAAGTGTTTCAAATTTTTGGGATGTCCAACCCTTCGAGATATCAAAAAAATCAGATGTACAACTCAAAAAATCGGTGAAAAATCGAAGTGCGCAAAATTCAGGGAACGTGATGGGAATTTGGTATTCGGTGAAGGCATATCGATGGATCAGGTTGAATTCCTTCTTAGTGGGCCAAGCCAGGGGACAAAATTACTCATCTTCTTGATTGAAGTGCTCGGTAACAGATATTTGGGGCACGCTCTCGAACAACTTCCCTTGGTTATTACAATGACAGGTTGCTATTTTTCCCTAATTTTCTCACCTGGAGTAGGAAACCTCAGAAATGTCAAAATATTGTCGTATTGAACTCGCTCTGGTCCTATTGAAAAGATGGTCACCATTGTTTGACATAGAAAAATAAAATTTAGGCACAGGTCCAATTTGGGTTACCACTACAGTTTTGGTCTGATGATGTCTGCTGCATGATTGGTAATGATTTGAGCACATATTTGTGATGAACCCTTGACTAAACTGAGAAGGGGGGGTGAATCACTTTATTCCATTCATGGACATTTAAATTATTTTATTAACCTCATTTAAAAAAAAATACATGAGAAAATAAATAAATAATGATCAACAAACTGAATATGTGAACAACAAGAAATAAGCAGAGTAACACATCACAATAACATATAATAATAATGCACATGGAGACAAGATATAAGTTGAAAACCATAAGGGAGAAAACCATGATTTTACTATTGTTGTGATGGAATGGCAGGCTCCTACTCCTTAGTACATCTGATTCTCTGTAGGTTCTATCCTACAGGAGGCTTCTACCTCAAACTTATGCAAGCTACAACATGCAAGGAAGCTTCAACTCCCATGTGTTTTCTACAGGCTACCACCCACAGGAGGCTCCTACCTCAACCACCTCCAACTGAATATTTTATCAACACACAGCTTGAAAGGAGACCACAATCCCCTCAAACAAAATGAAAACAATATGTTGATTTACCTTGTTATCAACTGTAATATATCCATCTTTACTACTACCCATTCTCCTTTCAAATCTCCTTCACATCAGCTCCATATGTGCATAATAACTTAATCAACACCCTCACATTCTTCAGCTCTCTAACTTCTCTATTCACTCCGAAATGACATCTTTTGTAGAGATAGTTTGATGGATGTTTGTATTACACATAGGAATAGGAATATAATAAGATTGACTATTTTCCTTCCATTCATTCATTTCCACACACTCCATATCTTGAATATTAAAATACATAAATAATCCAATATCAATTTCAGCCACATGTAATGATTGAATGGATCAAATTAATGCCAACATAAAGTAACAAAGAATATCATTAATATATCGCAACAATTTAGCTTAATGCATATTTTTTTTTGCCTTAGATATTTTCCTTTGCATTACAAAAATTTAGTTCAAGACCAATTTCACATTCTTACAATTTCTTCATTGTAGCATTTTCACTACACTTTTTTCTTCTCTGCCTTACTACTCGTTTATACCTTTGTTGATTCTAATCTACTCATTTGCCATGAATGGAAATATTTCCAACAATCTCCCCCTTTGGCATGGATGGCAACACATCCACCCCCTTTCATGCTGAGAAATGTCTTCCTTCCTATGATTTCATTACCTCCCCCTTTGATATCAATGGCAAGGGGGTTACAAATTTCTTAGTGTACAATGAGAATTACTACTCTCTAGAAGTTTGATATAAACATTATTCATTCTTTCATTATGTTATTGAATAAATGTGTTTTGAAACAAGCTCCAAAAATAGAAGAAAAGAGAGATCAACGCCTTAGAAATAAGCCACTTCGAGGGGGAAACTTTCAATACATTACATAAATGAAAAATTCTTGGATGATTGAAATGACCAAAACCTCCTTTCTATATATAGGAATCCATTGGACCACAATGTAATCCTAGCCGAGCTAACAATAATAATGTAAGGGCACAACAATAACAATATGGGGGTTACACAGGTACAAAAATAACAATAAGGGGGGTACAATAGCAACAATAAGGGACTATACTAGTAATATAGGGACCTAACATGATTATCTCCTTGAAAAAAGTGTTGTCCTCAATGCTTGAGTATCTTTGGGTGCTTCTGTATAAAATTCTCATCCTTCCATGTAGAATATTTAGTGGTTAAGTTCTTCCATTTCATGAGATACTCTGAAATTGATAGATTTCATAGCTGTCGAGTTCTTGTTTCCGTGAGTGCTTTAGGTACCAATATGGTTTTTCCTTCCTCGTCACTTTCTGGAAATATTGTTTGAACTAGAATTTTGTCCCCTAACCTTCCTTAAGCATGAAACATGGAAAACGGGATGCACTCGCGAAGAAGTAGGAAGCTCCAATTTGTATGCCATAGTACCAATCTTTTGAAAAACCTTGTAAGGACCATAGTACTTTGGTGATAATTTACTATCCTTAGCTTTCTTGAGGGACATTTGTTTGTATGGTTGTAGTCGTAAAAATGCCCAGTCTCCTACATCAAAGCTTCTCTCACTACGATGTTGATCTTCCTATTGTTTCGTTCAATTTTGTGCCAAATTTAGGTTATCCTTTAAGAGTTGGAAAACTTCTTGTTGATGCTCGATGTGATCTTCCACTGCTTGAAGCCTATAATTTTCACTTAAAGAAGATGTGATGGACGATGGATGATATCCATAAAGTGCCATAAATGGGGTCATTTTTGTTGCAGTATGGAAGGAAGTGTTATACCACCCTTCAATGAGAGGTAACCACTTGACCCATTTTGCTTGCTTATCAGATACAAAACAACGAATATATCCTTTCAAACATTTATTCACTATCTAAGTTTGACAATCGAAATGAGGATGATAAGATGAGATATGACCTAGATGAGTACCCAAACAAGAAAATAATTCCGTCCAAAAATTTCGTGTAACAATGGGATCTCTGTCACTTACAATAATCTTCGGGTTTCTATGTAGCTTTTGAATTGTTTCCATAAATCCTGTAGCAAATTTAATTTCTTTAAATGGATGAGATAATGCACAAAAGTGTGCATACTTGGTAAGTCTATTAACTACCACCATGATGACACTCTTTCCTTCGGACTTAGGTAGATATGTGATAAAATCCATTGAAATCTCCTCCCAACGTTGACTTGGAGTGGATAAAGTTTGTAGAATACCTGGGGTCTTAATTATCTCAACTTTAATTTGTTGGAAAACCAAACATTCTGGCACAGAATTTTGAATATCTAATTTAAGGTGATCCCAAAAAAAATTCTTTTTTCACCCTATGGTAAGTTTTTAAAAATATTTAGTGTCCTCCTAAAGGAGAAGTGTCCAATTCCAAAAGAATATTTTGTTTTAGTTTGGAATTATTGCAAATATATAAGCTATCTTTGTACCATAAGGAATCATTTTTCCAACTAAATGTATCAGATCTACTAGGTTCTTGCTACAAATTTTGAATGAGTGTCCATAGTTCTTCATCCTTCTTCCATTCATCCCTTACTTTGGTTATCCAATCTGGTTAGATAATAGAAATGGCGCAAAGAAATTCTTCCACCTCTTCATCCTTTCTTGAGAGTGAAACTTCAGCTTCCCTTTTTTTGTAGATGATATCAAAGTCATAACCCAACATCTTTGTGACCCATTTTTGCTACTCTTCTAAAGATATTCTTTGTTCCAAAAAGTTTTTAAGACTATCATGATCAATTTTTATCTTGAAGTGTCTTCCCATTAGGTAAGGTCACCATTTATTTAGTGCATGTAGTATTGCCAACATTTCCTTCTCATAAATAGCCTTTTTAAAATCCTTTCCTTTGATTGGACGACTTTCAAAAGCAATGGGTCTTCCTTCTTGCATTAAAACAACTCCAATAACATTTCCCGAGGCATCAAATTCCATAATAAAGGTTTTTGTAAAGTCTAGCGTAGCCAATACTGGTGTTACGCACATTTCCTCTTTAAGATGTTCAAAGGCCTTAGTTGCTTTAGGAGTCCATGAAAATGCATCTTTCTTCAATAATGTTGTTAGAGGTGTTTCTATTCTCCCATAATTATTAATAAACTTGCAATAATACCATGTTAACTCAAGAAATCCGTGCAACTGCTTTATGGTTGTGGGTGCTTTCCATTCCTTAATGGATTTAATTTTGTTATGGTCTACTTTAACACCCTTGTTAGATACAATATGACCGACATATTCCTCCTCTTGTACTCCAAATAAACATTTCGATGTTTTTGCATATAATTTATTCTCCTCCAATAGTTTGAGCACCTTGTCAACATGTTGAACACGATCCTTCCAAGACCTGTTGTAGGTTAGTATATCATCAATAAATACTAGCACACATTTTCTAAGGAAGGGTTTGAAAATGGAATTCATCAACCCTTGAAATGTAGAAGGTGCATTGGTAAGGCCAAAATGCATGAACAAAAATTCATAATGACCCTCATGAGTTTGAAATGATGTTTTCAGAATATCTTTAGTCTTCATTCTAATTTGATGATATCCTGAACAGAAATCCAAATTAGTAAAATAAATTTCTGCATGTAATTCATCCAACAATTCATCAATCATAGGCATGGGAAATTTATCTTTAATAGTGAGATTATTGAGCTCCCTATAATCCGGACACATGCGCCATGTTCCATCTTTCTTGTGCACCAATAATATTGTAGCAAAGAATGAACTTTTACGAGGTTGAATTATACCAGCCTCTAACATTTGTGCAATCATACATTCTATTTCACTCTTTTGGATATAAGGATATTTGTAAGGCTTGATATTTGGAGGAATACTTCCTAGAATCAAATGAATAGCATGATCAGGATCACGAATAGGTGGGATTATTTTGGGAGTTTCAAAAACCTTGGAATGATTGTCTAAGACTTTTTGGAGATCTGGAGAAATAGATTATTTATATGTTGGAACTTCTAGTGCGAAAAATTGTGCAATTACACCTCATTTTTGTTTCTTCAGAAGCTTTGTCACGAAATTAGAGCTTATTATCTTTCTTTTCTTCCCTATGATAACCCATAATTCAATTTCCTTTCATTTAAAAAAAAAATTCAAGAAAATTTCTTGAAAATTAAAAGCTACTGTCCCCAAACATTGTAACCATTGTATTCCTAGTACAACATCATCACCTCCCATCAGAATGGAAAGAATTGGACTATTAAATACATATTCCCCCATGGTTACCTTGATATTATGGAATTTTCCAGAGAAATTTATAGTTCCTCCATTTGCAACCATCACTTGACATTTTGGTGTTGTGTATAGGAAAAGCCTCAATTCCTTGGCTACCTTACAATGAATAAAATTATGGGTGCTACCCGAATCAATCAACACTATTAACTTTTTCTTCTTGATATGTCCTTCTATCTTGAGAGTTTGAGGAGTGGTAATTCCTATCAATGCATTACACGATATGGTCAGACTCATTTATTCTTCTTCTAGGGTTGGTTCCTAGTTTATATCCTTTTCTTTTGAAGTTTCTTGTTCATTTTCTTTTTCTCTTCACAATCTATGTAAAAAAAATTCTTCTTAGCACACTTATGACCTTTAGTGTATTTTCTATCACAACTGTAGCAAAGCCCTTTTTCTCTTTTTTCTTCTAATTGTTGTGGTGTCAACCTTGTAGGTTGTAGAAGTCTAGTAGTAGCAACGCTTCCATCTTTATAGATGTGAGTGGTAGGCTTCCTTGTCGCCATAATTTTACATTCAATTTTTCTTTCCAACCTGAATGCCTTCTCCAATGAATCAGGTTCCCAAACACAAACTTCATGTTGGATGTTATCCTTTAAATTCCTATGAAGACATCAATCCTGTGTTGCTCTGGTGTATCATTTACCCTTATATTCAGTTTTTGGAAGTACTCAATGTGCTCCCCCACTAAACCCTTTTGTTTGAGATTTATCAATTGCCTAGATAATGTGTTGCTATTTGTATCCTCATAATGTGTTATCATTTCCTCCGTAAAAATTGACCAAGTGATTTTTTTTTTATGAGAGCAAAGCCATCGATACCATACAAATGTATTTTGTTCTAAATATAAATTTGCAATGCGTACCTTTTGTGTGTTTTGCACATTATTCAGATCAAAATACCGCTCCATTTGTAGTATCCATGTTATGAGATCCTTTCCAACAAACTTCCTCATATCCATCCTTGGAATATGGTGGTTCTTCCATCCAAAATTAGATTTTATGAAATCATGATTAAAATTTATTTTATTCTCATCATGAGTTTCCTCTACTACCTTTTCGTCGTTAGGAAACATTTCTTGTATTAACTTTGTAAAACCTTCCATGTATGCTTTTAGATCATTCTTCATGTTTTCCATGTTTCTTTCATTTTTTCTTCCATGTCATCTTTCTGAGCTTCCATGCCAGCTTCCGTGCCATCCATATTAGCTTATATGCCTTTCTTCAAACCATCCATCTTCGCTTCCATGCCTTTCTTAAAAACTTCCATTTCATCTTTTGTTGCTCTTTGCGAGTGAAAATTTTGGTGCACTTGATCTTATAATTTTGATAGATCGTGTTGAAATTATTCATCTTCATGACTAATAATAGAGTAATATGAGAGCTTAATGGGTTTTGAATTCATTTAAGGAAGAATTTTAGAACCCAATACTGATATCTATGCTCAATAGGCCCTTGGAATCACTTAAAACTGATTTTTTCAAACAAGACTTATGCAATTTGAAAAAAAACAATACACAATTTTTTCTTGATTTTGAGGAGCTCGATATTGAAACTGAATTATCTCTATGATTTCAGATCTTCAATATCTTAAATTCAGACCTGAATTAGCCATATGTGTCTTCTTTCGAATTCCACAGGTCTAACCTGATTTGGATTATTGAAGATAGAGTTATGCCCAATCTCCTACGATGACCTAATTATGGACTAGTTCAGTAGAGTGAACTTCTACGACTTTCCGCGTATCATTGTTTCCTCCTTGGCTCTGAAATTGATACAGAAGAAAATATAGTCCGTGTACTTGTGGCAACTTTTTATAGAATTCCAATCCAATTCTCAAAGAGAGTTATGACGATTTCTCCACAGTCACCTCTTTCATATGAAATTCGGGAGCCTGAAAAATACCTAAATTCCACAGACCATACCTCCGAAAATGTTGTGACTCAAGCTCTGAAATTTTTCCATTGTTTTCCTCAGGATTTCATATTTTCTCTGTGAAAATTGCAGCTTCTGAACCGTCGTAGAAAAAAAATTATAGAGAAAATTCCATGATGCCCTGTTTAGGTTAAATTCAGAATCCTGCAAAAATCCCTAACTTGCATAGATCATATCTCAGAAAATATTGCGAACCAAGATCTGAAATTTTTCCATGATGTTCCTCAGGATTTCAAATTCTCTCTATAAATAGTTCAACTTTTGAACCTTTGTAGAAAAAAATTTATAGTGAAAATTCCATGATGACCCATTTGGAGCAGCGAAACGCTAGAATCCAAATCTCTAATAGCAAATGTTATCAAACCAACTCCAAAAATAGAAGAAAAGAGAGATCAACGTCTTAGAAATAAGCCACTTCAAGGGGGAAACCTCCAATACATTACATAAATGAAAAATTATTGGATGATTGAAATGACCAAAACCTCCTTTCTATATATAGGAGTCCATGGGCCCACAATGTAGTCCTAGCCTACCTAAGAATAATAATTTAAGGGTACAATTATAACAATTTGAGGGTTACAGGGGTACAAAAATAACAATAAGGGGGTTACAATAGCAACAATAAGGGACTACACTAGTAATATAGGGACCTAACAAAATGCCACTTCATATGGCTTGTTAGGGCTACTCCAGTTTGAGTGAGTGTTTCTTGAAGATGAATACTGCTTCAAAAAAACTGATGCTCCATATGGTAGATAAGTATTTTTGGGAGAACACTTTGTAAACCATTTCAATTGCATGTATATACACAATAAAATTATACCATCCAAGTGGCTTGCACTTGCATAATGATGAAGATGATAATAAACATCCTCCATAGACAAAACTATACAACAATAATGGAGATGCTCAATGTGATATATAAAATATGCTCCAAATACACTTAATACTCTATTAACCTTGCAAGATCACTTAAGAAAGGATAAGATCATGTGAAAGCTTGTATCTATCAACAAGAATAACGATGATGAGAGTTGATAGAATTTATGGTCTTCATCTACAATACACATCTACTGAAGATGTTTGTTGATGGAAGATGTATTCAAATATAATGATGCCAATTTGGCTCTTGCAACAATGGTTGACCTTTATTTCCCTTGTGTTTTGTTAGAATTGTTTCTAACTATGTTTCCAATGGTAAGATTCAATATTGTGCAGCATAAAAGTTGCTTCAGAATTACAATATCACACCTTTTGCAAAAAGAACCTAGAAAGTCCTTAATAAAAAAATACAGTGATGTGCCAAGGTTAATCTACCATTGATTAATTAGAAATACAAGTTATACCAAGTTATCTCCTTTGATTAGGCACAAATCTATCTTTGAAAAATAATTAAAATAATAAGTGCTCCAATCATAGATCAATGTATCAATAAATTTAGCTTCAAGTTATGCCACAAAATTAACCTTCAGGATAGACCCTCAAATACACCGCCAAAGATCAGTTAAGAGGGGACCTCGAGTAAGTTCAATATTCTTGAAATCAACATCATTACCTTAGAAAATAGTACGAGAAATCGACCTTTGGATGCTAGAAAATGTTGATAAACTATAAAAAAATGTAATAAAGAATTTGTCAGTGAGAAGATATATTTATATTTGATCTTGATCATCCTGATTAACCTTTAAGTTCCTCAGTATGGGTATTTGGTGTTGGTGCAGAGGGCATGGATAGGTACTCCAAAAGCACACTGATATGGCTTAAGACAGTGTAACCTTCACTTGCATGAAGAGGGTGAAAAGAGACTCCCATGCCATTAGTTGAGGCCATGTGCTCACGAGAATCCATCACTGCCGCATTTTCCGCAAAAATGATTCCAACATCAACTACGACACTGGACACTTGCCATGGTTTCCCATGTACCTGGACAGTTGTGGTACCAAACTCATGTATATATGCTTGAGTTGTATCATGATCACGATTTCCAAATTTAACATAAGAATACATATATGCTTAACTTCATGCAAACATTCAATGAATTCATGTTCAGCACTACCACTCACATAGAACATAGTTCTACCCAATGGTGCATGAGACCACATTTCATATTCAGGTGGAAATAAATATGGGGTATCATTACCTTGGATTCCAATTTTTTTTGGTCAGTTGTACATTTGAACCACATGATCAATTTTATGAACTTGTCGATCTGCCTTAGAGTGTCCTGATTTTGGATTTAGGGTGTATGGTTCATACAACACATATCTATCTAATAACACTGCTAACATTGCTAATTTCATAATATATTAGCTGGAAACATTGCGTAGTTCAAAACCATGTGCAACACCATAAATTTTTCAAAATTAACACTATCATACAACCATGCGCAACTCCATAATTTTTCAAAATTAACACTATCTTACGATATGCTGTTCATGTCAAAGACATACCCCAAAATTGATGCAAGGGACAAACCCAAGGAGATTGTAAATACAGATGTTGATGCCATTGAAAATGGACTCTCATATGTCGATGCAGATGAAAGTTATGTCGACATTTCTGACGCATATTCTATGCCAGATAGATTTGATCTTTGATGAAGTGCTTTCATACAACATAGCATCCTTATCTACATGCTTAATAGATGGCCAAAAAAGACTTCAACAACTCATGAAATTCTAGTTTTTAAACACCAAGATAACCGAGTATAATGCCATGGTTGGTAGGTGTGAAACCCTTCCTTTTCCTTCTCTCTTATTGAAACCTTTATGAGAGTGGAGGGAGGCTAGCACCATGTCGGTATCTGAAGAGTATCCTTATGATGAAGGCAGTCTGCATATAGACGTGCTTCATGGCCTTCATGGCTCTTTGAAAATTTAAGAATAGAGAACCTTTTTTTTTAAGGTTCCCATAACTGCACTAGATCCAAAACAAGTTCCCATTCATTTTCCAAAATAGGCAGGCTTGTATATGTGTGTTCATTATCGTGAAGGGACAAACAATAAAAATTTGGATCCAACCGATCTTGACATCCTATCAAAATATGAGAACTCATATTGGAAATAGCTGCACTCAGATTGGCAAGTGTTTCTTCTGTGGAAGCCAATTTTGACTCCAACTCTGGTACTTTTCTATGGAGTTCATTCATAACTCCGGAAAAACCATGTATAGGATCTCGAACTCTTTTGCTTGCTTCATACACCATGATGTTCACTGCTTCACCTTTTTACGGGACAATGATAACCTTGAAAAAAATATTTGAAGTCCCATAATATTGGGAAAGAAAATTCAGAAGTTTTGATTCATGGCCTTCGAATGTGTGCTTCACGGCCTTAAAATGTTTCTCTCCAACTCCTAATAAAGACTCTTCAGGATAAAAAATAAATAATTTATTAGTTATGGATTTACTGTAATGTCTTTTCAATATATGAATAATTTCTCAACCAAGAGGAATAAACACAACTTCATATCTGATAATGTTGCTTAGCTCTACCCCAAGCGATCAACAATACCTCTAATGCATGTTCATGTAACAAATCAACTAGAGAAGGTGGAAAAAAAAATGCTCCTACAACCTAGAAGAATAATGCCTCTCAATATCATGTTGGTCACATTAACATAAAATATTGATTATTCTACTAGTAAGAAAGAGAGTAGTGTAACATTATTTGGAGAACGTGTAGACTTAGTGTTCACTTTTAAAATGTTAATGCCTCAAATTCTCAAATTTTGAACCTGTGTATTACAGCGTTACTCCAGATCTTCTTTTTCCATGAATTTAATGACGGTGTGCATAACCTCATTGGCATACACATTAATATACCAGCAATGAATATTCGCTAGAAACATATCGCTAATAATGTTCTGCCTTGGGCAGTTATCTGTTCACTGGTCACCTATTCATATGAACTCTGTCATTTCTATTGACTGGTTGTAATAGACATGTGGAATAAAATTATTTTTTTCATTCTCTAGCAACTTATCAAGCTTTGTGTCACAATGAAAAACCTCACAATTCTTCAGATGCTTTAATTCAATAAATAATTTCTTCTCATTGCAGTTGATTTTAGACTAATATAGTGACCAAGATTTTTAAGGAAACTCTCGAAGATTCATGTGCAGGAATTCCAACATCAACCCAATATTATTATGGCTGTAAAACATTCCATTCATAACACAAAGTTTGTCAACTCAAGATGGTTAGGAGGACACTCCTCGCATCCGCATCAGAAATAATTTTGTATGTTTGACTTACATCCATATCATTTTTTTTTTTAAATTTAAGTGTCATTTCCTACACAACTGTATGGGAGTCATGGATCCCAATGTATAACATGGTGTAGATGATGAACTGTATTGACTGATAGCAGTCTCTACTGTGCTCCATAATGATATGTGATTCTGCCGAAGCATAAGCCCAAAAATTTCTCTGGGTATGAAAGGCAACAAGTTCCTTTTCAATGACAATTTTCATCCCATAAGAGTTCATATGGGACGTACAGGGCCTCTTCTGAGAATTTCGATGGTGTTAATTTCATATTCTAATGGAGCTTGTGCTTCTTTCCTCTATGATTCTTTTTATTACTTCCAGTTGTCTTTCAATTTCATGAGATTGGATCTACAAATGTTCCCGAATTTTCCAGATATCCTCCTCCATTTTTATTTATTTATTTATTTTATTTTAGGAATTTGCGATGCTATCTGAGATATTTAGAACTTTTCACATGTTTCCTCCCAAATCGTAAGAAATTTTGAAAATTATTCTGTCCAATTCTTTCTTTTATTATTTTAGCAGTACTCTCCAAGTAAGGAATAGGAATAGTTTCTCGCACATTGATAGTCAACATGAGCAATCGTCCAAGTTGTTCAGAAAATTTAGCATTCTAGATTTTAATTACATTCCTCCTCTTTTCTCCCTCCTTCCTTTTATTTCTTTGGATCTATTCATATTTTATTTAAGTATTATGGAACTTATCATCTCCTTCTTTACTATCTTTTTATGTAGGAAGAGTTGCTCAAAATCATGGTGGGTGATATATGTCTAAGACTTTGAGAGCGTATCCAAAATTTTTTGTTTCAAGGATTGAATAAAATATAAGAGTTTTTTGTTGTTTTATCCATAAAAAATATTCCCGATATGAAGCATGATGTTCATTAGGAGTATAATCCCCAATATGAACAAGATGTCTATTAGTTGCAGCAGCTAAAAGACATGTAGTTGGATTTGAAGCTAGCATATGAGAGTTCCAAGAATATTCATAAAGATGTGAAGGGTCCAGATCGAGCTAGGGGGTAGAGACCCAAAGGTAAATGTGGTAACACATAGTGGATTGGCGACTAGGGGAGATAAGGAGAAAGACAGAATTGATGCACTGATCCACAGGGCTGTTAGAAACCAAGAAGGATTGGACCTGGACAAAGTAAGGGAGACATTTATGGAAGATCGGAAGGACTTCCTCGAGACTAAATTTTTTCCATCTACACACACTGGGGATGTGGAGGTAGCTGAGGAAGTTAAACCCTTCCTACAGTCATGAATGTGGCTGCTGCACAATCCCCAAGCGGTATGGAATCTACAGGATTTATTAGAGAGTTGCGCAACATGCACTGCCCTGTCACCCGACATTAAGGATGTGCATCAAATATACAAATATCAGAGACGCACTAACAGGGAGATGTGGATGACAGTCTAGATCAAAAACTATGAGATGGATTGGGTTATTGTAGACCTTGGATCGGATGCCAATATACTACCTAAACACACTTGGAAACACATGGGGGAACCCAAGCTGGAAAGATCCACCACCCAGCTTCGAATGGCGAATCACCAAAAAATAGTACCTCTTGGGAGGCTCTATGGGATCCTCGTGGATGTCGCAGGGGTACGCGTCCAGGTTGAATTCGAAGTCATTCAAATCATTGGGGATGTAGACCCTTTCCCTCCGATACTAGAATTGGATTGGGCCATTTACCTAGGCGGTATCATTAACCTGAAAAAACGAAGCATGGTATTTGAAAATAATGGAACAAGGGTCGTTGTGCCATTAGACCCTGCAGAAGGAAATATTTATACGGAACCTATAACTCGGGAGGGAGATGTGGATTATATCTATAAGTTTACAGTGCGTAATAGGGACAATCTAACCCAGGACACAATACCGTCCTACGAGGGGGATGTTGAGGATCCCAGTAGGGAACTAGAAACTTGGCAGACTCGGCTGGGTGAAGCCTCCACGCTACGTTGTCTTTGTATCACGATGGTCCCAAAGGAAAGGACTGGAGTTGCACCAGGCCTAAGCAACTGCGACAAACCCAACCCGGGGGAGGGTTAGGGTGACCCAAAAATGAGAAATAGGTTCCCTACGACACCTGTAGGTCCAGTAGGTAGCAACCCCATGCATTGGACCACATCTACAACGGTGACACAACTAAGGGTTAGGCGGTATGCTTTGACAATAGTCCCCCTTGGGGCCTTAGTAGAACAACTGATAAAAATTCCATGGTCTTGGGCCAAGAGCTACCTAGGGAGCAAGCCTGTGTTGGGGGAAGACATGAAGCTATCACAACTAGGTAACCTTAGCGTGATGAGTATGCCAAGATCACTAGTGACACAAGAACTAACCATTGGAACTGTACCCACTGGTAAAAAGAGGAAGTTATCGTTGAGAGAAGCGGCTTTTGAGTATTTGGCAGGACAAGTTATGGGAAGTTTTTACTCTTCCTTGGGAAACCCGCCCTGAGTAAAATATCCCTCTCCATCACCCGATGGGAAGTGCTTAAAAGGGGGCAGGATAGTCTAGTTAGAGATATTGTCTCATTTACACAACTGTCTTGCCTTAAGCGTCTTGTGGAAGCAATTGAGCAACAAGATTTTCCATAACCGCGACAGCCCTCTCATGTCTGGTCAACCTCCTCCATCAGATAGTAGTCACCCAGAGCGAGGATTCATTTTTCATGCAAGGATGCCGGCTAATACCCGCACCGAAACCTCCGCCCCGACTGAGCTTGTTGTTGAAGAAGTCTTGGAGGATGAGCCTGAGATAGAAGAAGTCCCCCCCCCCGAGGGCCACAAGGAAAGGGAAGGAAAAAGCACAAAGCTCGGGGAAAACCCCACAAGCAGCAAGAAGGCCTCGAAGCTCCCCAAGACGTGCAAGGCCCCCACCATCAGAACAAGATGACCAGGAGGGTGCTCTACCGGCTAACCCGATCAATTGGTTACCCCCCTTTGTTCGACCACGAAGGCCATCTACACGAACACCAAAAATCTTGGATGGCTTGGTCACCTACCTACAAACCCCACTGACCCCAGGCAAGGTCCCCATCCTCAATGATCCCTGCAGATGCCTCCATAAGGTCAATTTCGATGACCACAATCTGGCCAACCACGACACCCTCTCGAAATTGGCCCCTGCATTATACTTTGATACGGTCTATAAGGAGGATTGAATCACAGTAATACCTCAGCACTGGGTATGCGGCTTGGCAGGCTATGGAATCCTAAATCTGCTTCGAATGCCACACATTGGCCATTACAACATCACAGATCAGTTGGCTCGCTAGTTACTTGCCTTCATTCACGATGGCTTCTTATGGATTCGCGAGAGGGTCCTTATTGATGCTATGCTAATCCACAAGGTTACAGGCCTCCTAATGCAAGGACCGCACCTGCTAGCGTAGGTTGGAAAGAAGTACGAATCCGCTACCAGTCTGTTTGTCCGGGAGACCTATGCAGTACAACGAAATCAGCGGGGTTTTGTGATCCAAAGCATCAATGACCCTACTACGTATATGGGCACTCAGCTGTTAGCCTGCAAAATGATGCAGAGGTGCTAGGTTGCGACTGTCCCCGCCTATGTAATCCAGCTAGCCGGACAGTGCACGAAGGGTGTGTTTTTAAATTGGGCTCAATACTTGTGCAATGAATTTGTCACTAATGTCCACGAATCTCAGGAGCACGAGACATATTTATTATATTCGTGGCTATTATTCCTAATAGCACTAGTCGCTTGGGACAAACTAGAGGAGTTGATCATTTCGGAGCTCCCTAAAGGGATGTGCGAAGGTGCTCGATATGCTCACTTATGGGACTCTAAGGATAAGCAACGCATCGAGGATAACAAGGTATTTTGGATCCTCTTCCAGAGTAGTGTCGCAGCTGCCATAAACTCCAAACCCCGGTTATCCCCCACTATATATGACAAATACAAGCATGTTGCCGCATTCGAAATTACCATGCATCATGTCCAGATTCGTAACCTCGCCAATTAGATATGGACGGAACTCCCTTATATGGTAGCCAATGAATAAATTGACCTACTGATCTCACTATGGCCCCCTGCCTAGAAAAAAGGCCTCACCAACACCCCTAGGGAGACCGTAGCACCCTACCAGCTAGCATCAGTTACAGCCAAGCCCAGGGGTAACCAACCATAGCAGCCTGATACATATCTGACCCAGTTAAGTCCCGACACAGCTACCACCCCCCCAGGCATTAAGAGGATAGGGGAATCAACATCAGGACCAGGAAAGAAACAACATGCCCATCATGCGCACTACGATGCGACAGCCACATTAACAGATGGTGACCTAGAGCAGATCGCAGATGCGATCACCATGGCTACAGAGGATAAGTGGGAACTTATTATAGTCTAGTGGAAGGCATGGGTCGACTCTCTACAGGCTGACCTTTGCGCTCTCCAGATCAAATGGATCAACCCCCAATGAGCAGAGGCCAGGCACAACCCCTATCAGTCAACAACAACCTGACACCACTTGGGTAGCCCAGTCATCTCTGGGTATCCTTAATTGTGCCTTGGTCGGGACGCAGCCCCCAGAAGCCACAAGAATTTAGCTGGACTTGCCGCAGCTATCCCACATAGCCCTAGAAAGCCTCAATCACGTTATCTCTAGAGAGATTAGTCACCGCACTCAATCCGCAACCCGACAGCTTAATACAGTCCAACGCACCATTGCACAATAGGTTGTTGACTTGATCTAGGCCATATCACAATAGGCGAAGCTTGAGACTGTGATCCACCAAATCTGTACGGAAGTCACAGAGGAAATCCTAGCTGAGGATACATCTTGGGATAAGGTGGAAAAATTGGTTGTTGCTCTCAAAGCCTCTCGACTGGAAATACACACCATTAGGACTTAGCTGGAACAACAGATTTTTGACTTACAGGCCAGACTACAGCTCGGCACACCCCAAGAAGTCTGTGCCCAGCGTACCACCCTAATCAGAGATTCAACAACTACAGTTGTGAGGAAAATTTCTCAAGGTGCCAAGCTACTAGAGTCAACCATACAGCTCTGGAATCAGGTCCAGCGTGATCCAGTCCTCCAACAAATCAATTAGGACTTAAGACAAAAGGAATAAGCTGTTGAACAGATCAACGCTACACTACCTACCTTGGTACCTGCCCAGTGCTTAGCATGATTAAAAACCAATAACGACATCCAAGACGAGATTGAGAAACTTCGGCACAAACAACACATCATGGCCAAACATCTAAAGCTTTAGACTAACTCAACCCTCTGATTAACACAAGACATTGATGGCGCAACCAAGTGACTTAATCAGCTTCTTGAAAGCGTTACCATGGCCGCTGAAGATTCGCCTTCCCAGAAGATGGTTGATCTTGCACATAATTTTTTTGCCCAAATTCAGGATGTACTCCCTCAGCTCAGTAGTTCTCTTGATACCTTGCATGCGTAGATTGAAGCCGCACCACCGTAGTGACTCGGGACGAGTCACAAGATTGTGTTGGGGGACTGTTGGAATGGGGTCTGCTAACAAGCTACGAAACTAGTACATTTTGAATATTTTTGGTTAGATTTAGTCTAGTGCAGGGGTTTTGCAGTGGGTCAAAGCCCTGAATGCATTTTAATGGGTAAAAGGGTAAACCAGGGATCCAAAAACCACAGTTTGTGGATGATAGGAAATTCTAGGCTAGATTGTTATAAATATAGGATAATTTTGTATTGTAAAGAACAAGAAATGATGAGCTATTGATGCAATTTGTGGTTGAAGCTATCTGTTTGGGTTTTTGGGAAAGGACTCTTGCTTGCTATGTGCACGGAGATCTAAGTCTCGCTGTGTACGGACCCTGCTACTGTGTGCGCAGGTTGGGAAGGGAATTGTAAGGGAAAATTGATCAATGAATGAATATGAAAGGTTGTTAGAGAACTGAACCTATGAGTACTTTTGTGCGAATTGTTGATAATTGTTGTATTATGCATGTTCTATCTTTAAGCTGCAAAGATCTGTATAAATGCATTCTTGGATCTAGATCTATTCTATTCTGTTTATGTAATGTTGTGTTAATGTCATAAAAAGCCTATAGCTATAGATCTAGCACATGTGGATGTGAACAAAGACTTAATTGACCCTATGAAAAACAAGGGAATCTGGGAATTATAGGATCTAGTGTAGCGTTGCTTGCCTTACACATCCTTTCTCAGGGTGCATAAACCTGGTTCCAGCACCCACCCATACTACTTCAGGTGAGACTTTGACCTGCGCAAGGAGGTCACTGTCGAAAGGACCAGTAGTATAGGGGTTTGTTGGAAAACCTTGTACACTGAACCTGGGTTAGGACCCCTCAATCCAACAATCTCCATTCATGGAATTTTGATTAACTCATCATAGGTAAACTTTTATAGTCCATGACTCGACCACAACAACCTCCAGATTGTTAGACTTATACAGAAGGAACTAGCTCTAATACCAATTGATGAACCATTGAATAAACTAAGAGGGGAGGGGTGGGGGGTGGGTTGAATCAGTTTAGTCTAGTCACGGACATTAAAATTCTTTTATTGACCTTATTAACAAAACCATTACATGAGCAACTCAATAAATAATGATCAACAAACTGAATATGTGAAAAACAAGCAATAAGCAGAGTAACACATCACATTGACACATGATAATAATGCATATGGCCAACAGATATAAGTGGAAACCCATAAGGGAGAAAACCATGATTTTATATTGCTATGATGGAAAGGAAAGCTTCTACTTCTTTAGTAAATTTGATTCTCTATAGGCTCCAACCTATAGGAGGTTACTACCTCAAATTTTTGCAAGCTATAGCATGCAAGGAAGCTTCAAATCCCATGTGTTTTCTGGAGGCTACCACCCAGAGGAGGCTCCTACCTCAACCAACTCCAACTGAATATTTTATCAGCACATAGCTTGAAGAAATACCACAATCCCTTCAAACAACATGGAAACAATATGTTGATTTACTTGGTTATCAACTCTCCATATCTCCAACTTTAATTCTACCTCTTCTCCTTTCAAATATCCTTCACATCAGCTCCATATGTGCATAATATCTCAGTGAGCTCCCTCACATTCTTCAGCTCTCTAACTTCTATATTCACTCAAAAATGACATCTTTTGTGGAGATATTTTGATGGTTTTTTGTATTCCACATAGGACTAGGAAGAGATAGGTTTAACTCTGCCTTCCATACATACTTCATATATTGAATATTAAAATACATAAATAATAAAATATCAATTTAAACCACATGTAATGATTGAATGGATCAAATAAATGCCAACATAAAATAACAAAGTATATCATTAGTGTATCACAACAATTCAGCTTAATGCATCTTTGTCTTTTCCTTGGAGTCTTGCCTTTGCCTTAGAGACTTGCCTTTGCATCACAACAATTTAGTTCAAGAACAATTTCACATTCTTACATTTCTTCAATATAGCAGTTTCACTGCACTTTTATCTCCTTTTCCTTCCTACACCTTTATACCTTTGTTGATCCTAATCTTCTCCTTTTCCATCAATGACAATATTTCCAACAATATGGACCATGATAGATCCTATTTTAAGTTCATAAACATGGTCATTGCTCGTATTATTGTTCACTGCAACACCAGAGATATCCTGGTTGAAAGCATGAACCTTCAATATCATGTAAACTCCAAGTTAGAGATACTAGATTATGAAGGCATTCTATTGAAGATGTTGTCATAAGGTAAGGCACTTGTATAAGGAATTGTTGTTGCACAATAGTGAGAAAAGGGTAATGGTTCCTACATTAGCACTAAAAGGAACTTAGACATCAGAAAATGGATGATTCACTCCTACATGGGCTTCTCAGTCATATACACATCCACTTCCTATGGAGTCTGGATACTGCACTTAGCAACCAGAAGCTTGATCACCTTCAGAAAGGGTCACTAGATCACACTCTTCTAGAGCTGGTCCACTTTCACATACCTCCCAATCCTCCCATCCTATGCATACATCTCTCAATTTAATTCCATATTTAGACTCTGCATCTATAACTCCATGGGAATATACTATTATATCCTACACATTGCAGTCCATTTCTTGCTCCTTAATATCGGCCCCACCTATCATCCTTGTCCCTATTACTGCCACCCATAACATTGATATACTCATGTCCTTATATTATGGAACCTAATTTTACTCCACTACCTCCCATCAAAACAATTTACGATCTCAGGGTACCTCCAATATGACGTTGACCTATGAATTTGGCATTGGTGAGGCGTCTCCTCCTAAGGCTCTATGTAGTACTAGAGGCAGACATTCCTACATATCCAAATAAATTCTATAACACAAACTTGAAGTTGCATCGAACAAGAAAATTTATATTGATAGGGTTCTTAGGGAAATAGAAAACCCTGTCCCTGTTACCTCATGAAGTGCATGTCTTTCAACTATAGGGGCTTGGCCAAATCGGAAAAAAAAACTAGCCCTTAGGATATTGGTATAATCTCCGAAGATAGATTCCCTATTTCTACAAGAGACCCTGTGAGATGGAATACTTTGGATATGAGAGGAAGATCGATAGGATGGTCGTTGGTTTTAACAATAAATCGATGAGGATAGTCAACACTTGGGGAAAGGAGGGGATTATAGCCACTAAATTATTCTATGAAGAGCTCAATATGACTACGTCTAATCAATATATATGGCCCATTTCACAATAGGGAAGTATTCTGAGAATCTCAATTGGGTTCTACTCTCATGGCATATGATAATTTTATTCTTGGGGAAGATTCAAATTTCTCTCTTGGGGCATGTTGAATCATGGGTGAATCATGCCAAACTTGACTGTCTTATGAAATGTTTTAAACACATTTTGGATCAACATACTTTTTTGAACATCGATATGGCTAGGATACCATTCTCGCAAGAAGACTTCATCAATTCCTCGTAAAGGCTCCCTTGGTTGAAACATTTAATAGGATTAGATAATGGGTGGGTCAAGGAGGAATATATTATCACTCTCCCATCTACTTTGAGATTGACGGCCCATCCCCCAAACATAGAGCTCCCTTCAAATTTAATTTCACTTGGCTTAAAGAAGAATAATTCCATCAACTAGCTAAGGAGAGTTGGACGAATTGTAGCCAACCCATAGACATGGCCCTAGCTGAAGTGTTCACAAAAAATTTATTGAAACTAAAGCATAAAATTATAAAATGGATTAACGAAAAGAGGAGGAATGATGTGGCTCATTTGATTCAACTGCAGGCGGATATTGAAGACATGATGGACTCCAATAACACACACTTCCCCTCTATCGAGAATAAGATCACTCTGACCCATCTCGAAGGTGAAAATATTAGACTTCTAAGAGAGAAGGAAGAGGAATGGAGACACAAAAGTAGATCCATCTGGTTACAAGCTGGGGATGGCAACATGAAATTCTTCCACCAATGTGCAAAAGGGAAGGAAAATAACAAACACCATATGGGCTTTGAAGGATATTTTGGGGAGGAAGGGTACTTATTTCAACCAGATTGTAGATATGGGGGTCAGACATTTCATTCAAATATTCACAGCCCCCCATGAAGCTACCATTGAACAAACTCTTGGGACTACCAGAAAATTCCCAGTCTTTATTGATGAGAATGATTATGAAATATTAAATAATCCTATCACCCTAGGGGATATCGAAGTTGTATTAAAATGGCTTCAAAAAGATAAGAGCCCTAGATCTGATGGCTAGCCCATAGAATTTTATCTCACCTTTTTTAAATTAATTCGACAGGACATTCTCTAGGTGGTGGAGGAGTGCAGAATCAATGGTCGCATGTATGAGCCTTTTAACTCCACTTTCACCACCCTTATTCCCAAAACTGATAACCCTAGGACTTTCGATGAGTTCAGGCCTATATCCCTCTACGACTGTATATACAAGATAATTTCAAAATCATTTTTAATCACTTAAAACCCATCCTATCTCACAATATATCCAAAGAAAAATTTATTTCCTCTCACATAGGTAAATTCATGAGGCCATAGGTACCACATAAGAAGGACTCCACTCCATTAAACTCAAGAACCTACAAAGCATAATTCTTAAGATAGACCTTTCGAAAGAATTTTATCACACCAGTTGGTCTTAGCTCCCTCTCGTTCTTACATAAATTTTCATCCCCCACACCTTCATCAAGTGGATGATGCAGTGTGTCATATATGTATCATATAGTATCCTCATAAACGATGCGACCTCAAGTTTCTTTCATGCTGGTAGATGTCTAAGATAGGGTTGCCCATTATCCCCTCTTCTCTTTATTCTCATCATGCACGGTCTAAGTAGACTTATTTTTGAATCTCAAAGTCTTCGAGATATCTCTAGGATAATAATATATGGTGCATCTATCCTATCTCATTTATTATTTGGAGTTCATGTCTTAATATTCCTGGATGGCTCCACTAGAGACGCAACAACTGTTCTTCATATTCTAACTACTTTTAGAAAAGCTACTGATATGTTCCTAAATATGGATAAATCGACTATCATGACTATCAATTTCCCTCGACATGAGTTCATCTTCATGCAACAAAACTTCCTATACATATATATCAAATTGGAGGATGGAATTAAGTATCTAGGTTTCATATTAAAACCCAAAAATTACCATATTTTTTATTGGACATGGCTCATTGCTAAGATTGAAGCTAGGATTAACATATGGCAAAAAATATGACTCTGTAGGGCAGGCAGATTGATCCTCATCAAATTAGTCCTAGAAGTTATACTCGTCTTTTGGATGGCTCCTGCTTAGATCCCTAGAGGTATCACCAACAGAATACAACAAATTTGTCACATGTTTATTTGGAGGGGAAGTTATGAGGGAAGAACCTTTGCATGGCTTAGATGGGAGAGAATTTGACAACCTAAGAAATGGGGAGGATGGGGGATGAAATACGTCAACATTTTTTCAAAATCTCTTACAGCGAAATTAGGATGGAAACTATTCACCTCTACAGGTATTTGGAAAGATGTGGTCTACCACAAATACATATACCCCCTGACATATCTGGAATGGTTTTGCAACACTACTATACTTAAACGTGATATCTATAACTTTTGGAGAGTTGTAATACACTCAATCAATGTCATAAAGCAAGGATTGGTTTGGGGCATTGGGTCGAGAGGACAAGTGTGTATTTGATGTGATGCATGGTCAGGAATGGTAATGCCCATCTCCTTTCTCAGGACCTGATAATCGTCTTTGACATAATGGACATACAATATATATCCCACATAGCTGATGATGAAAACAAAACACTCTAGATACCGGCCTAGAAAGCACCAGATACATTAAAGATTCCCAGAAAATTTCATATAGAATGGAACAGATATATTAAAGCACTTTCATAATCTCACGTTAGGATCAATAACTAAGATGACGAATTTCTCTGGGCCATCTCAAAAAATGGATGTTACACCCCTGAAGAATGTTATTTATTCGTTCGAGAAGACGAGGAACCTGTTAACAATGACTGGTGGTGATTACCCCTCTCGAAGCTCAAATCCCCTCGAAAAGCTAAATTTTTAATGTGGAATTTATTAAACAACAAGATCCCCACCAAAGATAATCGAATGCATCAAACATTTAATGGACCATCCCGATGTTTCTTATCCAAAAACATTTCTGAATCTGTCTCCCATCTCTTTATATCATGTCCCATTACACAACATGTTTGGCATCAACTCTAGAAAATTCTTAATATTTCTATTAGGTGGCAAGGCGAGTCTTTTACCACCACATGGCATCAGGGGTGGAACAAAAAATCAAAACATAAGCATTAAAATCTCTGTATGTTGATCTATTCGGGCATATGGATTTCCCACAAAAAGAAAATATTCCAAGACAATTCTACAGATTGGAAACTCTGTTGTTCACAAATACAAGGGATCCACAACCTAATTCTGGATGAGGATCATACACCCATATGAGACATAATATACCCGAGATTATTGAGAAATCACACCGATGGGAATAGTTTAATGGATCAACTGAAGTTGATGGATGTGGAGGAGGAGAAATCATATATATCTCTAACTCACATTATTTGAAACTCAAAATGTGTTTGGGTAGGGGTACTAACAAATATGAAGAACTAAATTGTCTTCGATTACTTCTCATTTTTACTCATGAGTAGAATTGCAGACACATAAAGGTATTTGGAGATTCTAAGATTCTTATAAATTAGTTCAATTCTATATCTCAATTCCACGTACAAACACTAAGAGGAGTTCTGGAGGAAATATCAGCCGTTAAGACCCATTTTGTCTATATTCCTTGCAATATAAATACAGGGAAAGGAACCAAGTTTCAGATAAATTTTCCAAGGAAGTCGCACTCTTACCTATCGGACAGTGGATGATCTAGGAACACCAGGGACAGGAGTATCATCAATATTACCACAAGCCCTTCATCAAACATGAAGAGAATCTACAACAAGATCAATAATCTTCAATTTATTTTTGTTGATATACATTGACTTTTTAGATGACTACTAATAACACTTCCTTTATTGTGTACATATGGACTTATATTTGAACATACTCGATAGTTGATATGTTCCACTCGGATATTCAGCGTATGCTATATGCGACTAATGCAACATGTAATTTTCACTATTTATCAATGGAACTTATGATTTTTTCCTTGGGGAAAGAAAAATTTATTGGAGAATATGAATAAACTTTTATATCATTTAGTTTTACTGTATTTTCATAATAAGTGAATAATATTATTAATTTTCTTCTATCAAAAGCAGAAGAGTATTTCAAATTTGCAATATGTTCAAACTTGATGTATGTAAAGTTTAATTCTACAAACAAAACCAAAATATATTTTATATATGTATATAGGTTGTTATTTTGTAAATCAAAATGAATGTTTATGAATTTAAAAATTTAATATTTTGTTAAACATATTTATACAATAATTAAAAAAATGAACTAATAATTTCAATAATAATGATAATAATAATAATTTATTTTTTTACATCAAGACTAATCTTAACATCAAATTATTGTATAAAATACCCTTACTTATAATACGAAGACCCCAACTCTACTATTTAATTTCTAAGTTTTGTAAAAATGTAATTATTCTAACTTCTCTATATTTCAACTTATAATCTCTAACACATAAATATATACTAATAACAAAATTATTAAAAAAAAACAAGAAACAATACTTATTACTTTTAAAGATGAAATCTAATATATTATAATCTATACTATATAAATATTCTATAATATAATATCAGAAAAATTCCAGTGAAATAATATATATATATATATATATATATATATATATATATATATATATATATATATATATATATATATATATATTAATATTAACCTATCATATATATATATAGCATTTTATTTTTACTATGTTTCTTAAATATCAGAGCCAAAACTCTAACCACTAACTCGTATTTACACGTTCAAATTTCCCTCATTCCAAACACTCATGCAACACAATTAATTAATTATGATTAATAAATAGTTTTATTTATAATATTATAAAACCAAAATAAATAAAATAAATTACTAATAAATTAAATAATATTATTTAATGTTATTTTTCATTATATTATATATATAATTTTAATAAATATAAAATTTTAATTTTTACTTTTAAATATTCATAAATTTGTATTTATATTATATTGTTTTAATAGATTCTTCAATAAAAAATAAATATAATCATAAAGAAATAGATTATATAAATAATTTAATTTCTAGATAATGATCTGGTTGATAAAAATTATAGAAGTACATATATTCTAACTCCTTTCGGATTTTGAAGATATAATTTCTTTATAGAAAACGTCTGCACTTCAATTATTATTACATTCCATATAAAAGTAACAAATAACAATAAACAGTTATTTATAATGGAAGTAATAACATTAATTTATTTTCTTGCCACAATCATATACACCATTAGAGTAAAAATACAAGGGCGCTGGGCCTGAGTATAGCCCAATCACTACGGACCAATAGAGCCCAATCCCTACGAACCATATATGCCAAACTTTCATGAAATATGTTCAACTTTCGATTACGTAATGTATTATATCGCGTACATTTCTTTTGTTTGTCATACGCGTCTTCGCTTTCTAACTTTTTAAATGTTCCCGAAAATGTAATCCTTGGGCACTATACTGGTCTTATATGCAACAGA